>CM077238.1:19690877-20290877 GCA_039654775.1 Spinibarbus caldwelli
AGAAGCATAATAATGTTTCTACACTGCCCCTTTATTGCAAGCAAGGTAATTCTCTTCAAATGCTATTTAAGTTAGAAACATGTACACCAATGTCATATGTAACTTTAGAGACGGTCCCTAAATTCAGTGACAGACATAACATAAACCAGCCAGCTGCCAGCTAACATGAAATACTGAGGAAAACTGAGTTAAGAACACCACTGTTAAGAACATCTTCTGTGTTTTATTTTCAAGTTTCTGGTCTTGTGGTCATCTCGTCTGCATCGGAGGTGTTTTGGAGTCTTTTCTTGTGAGTGCCGTCATAGCGGTGCTAACAACAGGTGAGCTTCCATCAACTTAACTAAAGTTACTAAAATAGCCAAATTAGCTCCACTAACTCACAGAACGTGTTGAGTTTTTAAAGAGAGGAACGGGCTAGCAATATCTTAATATAGCAAGTTTTGCTAATAAATATTATGCTTTTATTAAACATGTAAATTCTATTATTCTGTTGATTCGAGTGGTCAGGTTTTAAATTTTTAATGCTTTGTTTCGTTTGTATGACTGTATGTAATGATGCTGGAAAGCACTTTGGTCAACGACAGTTGTTTTAAATGTGCTATAGAAATAAAATTTGTATTGTATTATTGTACAGTAGTTTTTTTTCTGATCATAATCTATAATAACATAAAAAGGCTTTTGTGACTATGTCTGTTACAGGAGATTTCTCCAATCAAAAACAAGATGCTGACTATGAGGGGCAGATACAGTCAGCTGTCCACTTTACAGAAATGCAGAATTAGGTGACCTAAAATACATTTTGTTTTACATTGCATTTAAATTCATGCATTTGCCAGATGTTTTTATCCAAAGCAAGTTACATTATTTAAAGTAGAAAGTATTGAGTTATCCATTCCCTGGGAATCAAACAGGGGCGGCACTGGGTGGCGCTAGGGGTGGTTAAGGGGGCTGAAGCCCCAAATGTTTTCAGTAAAGCCCCAAATATTTTTATTATTATTTATCTTGTGCGCATCAGGATTGAGTTTTCATGCGCATTAAAATTATTTCTATTAAACCAGCACTTAAAGGGATAGTTAACTCAAAAATGGAAATTCTGTCATTAATTACTCACCCTCATGTTCTTCCAAACCCATAAGACCTTCATTCATCTTCAGAACACAAATTAAGGTATTTTTGATGAAATCCGAGAGCTTTCTGACCCTGCATGGACAGTAACACAACTGAAATGTTCCTAAGCCCAAATGTAGCAAGGACATCGACAAAATAGTCCATGTGATACAGTGGTTCAATTGTACTGATTTGAAGCTATAAAAGTACTTTTTGTGTGCAAAGAAAACAAAAATAACAACTTTATTCAACAATTCTTCTCCTCCTCATAACATCTGCAGCGGCACGCTGCTATTGTGGAGAGAGTATCACGACGCATGCGCTTGCTTCTGCTTGATGTAAACAACGCATGTGAATCAAATGCATTAGTTTGGTATTCTAGCACTTTGCTCTACTGATTGAGAATGCATTGTAAAAATGGAGCTTTAATAATTTGAATGTGATGGATTATCAACTAATTATCTACCTTCCTTGTAGGTGTGTTCAGATGTAGTATATAACATTTTTATTAATGTCAAAGTGCATACAGCACCAAGTTTGACAATTGAGGCAAATTCTGTAAACACTGCTTTGAAAAAACTGCTTTTTTATTTTTCTTGTGCTTGGAGGTTCATTCACACCATCAACCTTTGTGGCACTAAATGCACTGAAAGTCACAGATCAGATGGAATTCTGGAAAGAGGGTGGAAAGAAAAAACATCAGCCTGAATCCCCTCTTGGTGTTTCTCATCGGAGTGCTTGTCAACTTTGACTGGCAAAATTACTGAAATTTAACACAATACAAACTAATTTTTACTGTTTTTATTATTTTATTTTAATTGTAATTGTATTATTTTTTTTTTGTAAGGCCTGTTTTGCTTTTCAGTATGTGTACATTATGTCTTGCCCAGGGGACTGTGGTGATGCCATTTTCTCAGCTAGTGCATCCTAGAGGTCAAGATTTGTAATTTGTACTTTTAAAAAGAAAATGTTCAACAATTAAAGAATATTATCAGAACTAATTCTCATTAGTTATGGTGATTTTTATGGGGTTGGGGTGGTAAAAATCATGGATTATAGTGCTGTAAGGCAATTGGATTGTTTTTTACATGTAAAAAATGTTTAAAATAAATGAAAATAAACTCTACAGTACTGATACTGTAAATGACAATATGGTAATAATACTGTAAGTGAAAATAAAGTAAGGATATTATAGTACTGTAAATGAAAATACAGTAATCATACTGTAACCAATTTTACAGTAACTTACTGGCATCCAGCTTCCAGTAAGTTACTGTAAAATTTAGAGTAATCTCTTTACAGTGTAGGGAAAACGGATGCCTTGCAGAAACAACAAAAAAAAAATAATGTTTCATGTTTTGATTAAAAGATAGTTAACATTAAACGTCAGTGAAACCCTAAGAATTCACAACATTTTTTTACAATAGTGCTCTCATTAAAACGTTATGTATATGATATTAGTTATTAATGTTCTGCATTTCTGTTTTGAGCCACGCACGCTGAAGATGACCAGTAGAATGAAGCATCTGATCAACTCATCATTTATCGCATATAGAATACGCTTTCGTTATTTATACAACATAACGTTAACATTACAACAGGCCATCTGCACAAAATGCCCCAAATGCGAACGTGTCTGAGCGGCTCTGAATGAACTCGTTTTGTGGACGCGTTCTTCACGCAACAACGTGCAGAAACACGGCAACTAAACTCTAAAAATTCAAAGCGTTTTATTATAATAGTGTTCTCATTATAATATTATGTATATGACAGTCCCAGTCATAGTTATTAATATTCTGCATTGCTGTTTGTGCTCCTCGCTCTGCGCGCTGAAGAGATAATCTCCGCAGTAGGCTACTACAATGAAGCACTTTACTGCATCGCAACTCAACCAAATGCATCCTATATGAGATAAATAATATATACACGATATATATACATACATACATACATACATATATATATATATATATATATATATATATATATACATATATACATACATTTATATAGCAATTTAGTGCTGTCAAAGTTAACGCGTTAATAATAACGCGTTAACGCAAATTCATTTTAAGGACACTAATTTTATTAACGCGGGAATAACGCAGCGCGCATTTTCTGTTTGACCCGTGGCCTAACCCGTACTACTATAGCTGGAGAAATGGAAATGGATGGAGATGCTGACAGTGTTGCCAATTTAGCGACATTTCAGACCACTTTAGCAAGGTTTTTTTTTTTTTTTTTTTTTTTTTTAAGCGCCTAGCGGCCAATCTTTATAGGGTTTGCCCAAACCTTATTTAGTTTCTGAGACTCGCCGGTACCGCGAGGTCTCTCTTTCCTGCTGCACACACACCTCTCTCTCTCTCTCCCTCCCTCCCTCCCTCCGCGTCTGCTCTGTTCAGCGCGCGGATGAGAGGAACAGCACTTTCAGTTAAAACAGATATTAGCCTATGTTGCTTCTCTAATTTAACATGCAAGTAAATCACAGCAGTAGCCGAAATCACAGCACATCTTATGTATAGCCTATTTGATTTTATCAGACGATGGCTGGACTATAAATCAGGTTTTTTGTGCAGATTAACATCTTGGAAGGGAGAGCTGGTTATTTAGTCCTATGGGTCGCGTTTCAGTCACTATTTCATATTCATTCCGTTGTCTGACAACAGAAACAGTAAAATATATAAATGAAAACAGTTTTATTGAGAATTTGGCTGCATAAAAATACAGGATGTGGGCACAAAGAGGCAAACAAATGTAATAATAAATAATAAATGTACATTTTGCATGTTCAGAAGAAGTGAGATGCCCTGTCATGCGGAAATGTAAACAGTTTTGTGTAAGTAAATTGCTCAGTGCAAACAAAGAGAAGAAATGGGAACCTGGTATTTCTTTTTTCTAATAGACATGAGCAAGTTCTTTGAAACACATCTAAGATCTTTGAAACATGTCTAGTCTTCAAACTCTGTTAACTATGGTTTCACTAATAATAAACATATATTGCATAAAGAATCCATATTTGTCATTGCCCATGTTGATTAGAGTATTTAAAAGGGTACAAGTGATTTCAAAACATTTCACCTGGTTTATACAATATATATATATATATATATATATATATATATATATATATATATATATATATATACCTGTATAAACCAGGTGAAATGTTTTGAAATCACTTGTACCCTACCTGATAGATAGAAAAAAAAAAAAAAAAAAAATTCCAGTCTTTCACTCTGCCTGTGTCAGTTTGAGTCTTGTTAAAGATTTAAATCCCTGCCGCCAAGATGCTGCTCTGTCGGTCACGGATTATGGAAAGTGAAACTTAAATCTATATGTGTGGTTGGATTTATTCACGCACGTTAAAATATTTATTTAACCCCTTAACTGTCACTCACAGTTTTGAACATAGACATAGTGTACTATCCAAACTTAAATTTTTATAATTCATGAACGAAAACATTTTGTAACATGATTTTGATGTACCATTTCTATGGTAATGCAATGTCTGATTTTAAAATGGGTTTCAAATGATGAATTTTGAGATTAAGTTTTCAACTGATATATAATTTCTTATGATTTCTAAAGCGTGATAGGGAAAAAGGCAACTAAGAAGACTGTCTGTGACAAAGGTCAGTGTCCGGTAAAAGCACCTTAAGTTTTTTCCTTAAGTATGACACTTAAGGCGTGATTTCCCCTTACCTAAGGGAATGGCTTAAGGGTGTTGCATACAATCCCTTAAACCATTCCCTTAGTTAAGGGAAACCGTTAAGTATTTCACGACAGCGACCCAGGTTTTGCCGTTAAAATAATCTACTGTTGCCATGGACACGTTATTTGTTAATGCTGGTAGCGGTGTAAGTTTTCACAGAAACATAACATTTTCAGGGACTAATGTGAATAAATCTATATTTAAATGCAAAGAGACAAGATAGTAATTTTATTCGTATCCAAAACGAGGTGAGGTGAATATTATGAAGTGCTAAACACTCCAGTGTATGTTCATTCATCCTCGAAGCCGGAGGACGCTGTCGCGCTGAAAGTCCAATCCGGACTCATAAAAGTATTTTATGATGGAATACAGCAGCGATCGCTGCAGTAAAGCCGAATAGAAGGCATAAATGTAAACACAGTAAACAGAAGATTGCGAAAATATATGTGTATGCGTGTTTTTTTCAAGTCATCTCCAGGTAATATGTAGGAAAATACAGGAATAAAATATTATAGAATATAAATGTGTTCTCACATGACGCATTCACGTTTGAGCTATTAGCTGTATGTAATTCGATTAATGTGAATAAATGCCTAAATTAAAATCTGTTTGTGTCTTGTAGAAGACTTTAGGATTGAATCTGCTCGCTGTGTAACACTTAAGGTGACATTTTCCATACCTTATGTTATACTTAGGAAAATGATAGTTAAGGGGCTTTATGCAACACTTAATGGGTTTTAAGGGATACTTAAGAGAAATTCTAAGGGTTTGTGACGTTTCACCTAAAGAAACCCTTAAGCGTCATTTAAGGGATATTTTATGCAACGCCCTTAATTGTAAGGGAAACTTAAGGGCGATTTTAAGGGAAAATTACACTTAAGGTGTTTTATGCAACCGGGAAGTCATGTTATGATGTAGATTTTTTAGGTGCACTCTTGACATAAATTAATCTATTACTTTTCCTGCATAAGATTTTAACAAAAAAAAAAAAAAAAAAAAGTGGTAAAATATCTATTTAGGAGTCTTAGACCTTTCCAACGATATATAGTTTGTCATGATTAGATTAGGATTTAATTATAAAATAGTGAAGTGAACTTAGGCGTCCCACAGAGGGGATGGGTGACAGTTAAGATTCTTATTTACAGCATTATCTCAATAGGCTGTATATTAACTTATTGGGAGAAAACCGGTAGTTCTATGTGAAATCAGACATTTGAGTACCCCCATATAGCCAAAATGGCATGACCATAATACCCCGCAAATATTCAACTGTGAGATTGCATCGAATCGTCGACTATTCGGGGTCACCCCTAGCATAAACACATTTTTTTTTTTAAACAACACATTAATCTCTTGACATTTACTGCTGCTTTCCAACTATAATTATGCTGTAGAGCATTATTACGACTGTAGACTCATATCGTCTCCTTGGGATTATAAAGTTCTATCTGCGTTCTGAGTGGTTTTGAGATATTGAGCTTCAAAGATTTTGCATTCCATATAGCAAAAATGATATGGGGAACAAGTCTCTTTCCTACATGAAATTGACAGAGACCCTAAATGTATTCTAAATGTACAATATCAAAATCCTCTCAAATTTTTAGATGGGGTTTTTGGAACAGGTCAAATGCAGATAGAACCTTCTAATTCTAAAAAGTAATTTTCCTCTTGGAATTCTTTATCACATTTATTCCATATTTTAGGACAAATAACCGAGATAACATGCTGACGTTTATGGTTTTAATTAATACACCATCATTTAAATTGTTGACTATTTGATATTTAAGGCTTAATGTTGTAAAATTTAAGACTTTAAACTGCATGAATATTTCGCCAATCATTATATTCGGGTCTTTAGCGATGCAGACTTAGGCCTATATCCAGCACGGATGGATCTCTAACTGCTGCAATAGCAAACTCTCCTGATATTTTAAGAACAATTAAAAAATAAAATAAGCATATTTCCTTACCTTTTGAAACTTAGAAGGGTTCGTTTTGAGCAGATGATTTTACCATCACTGCCATCGTAAGAGCGCATTTCCCAGTAACGTTAGTGTTATACATTCAGCATCTGGCTCATATTCACGATCTCAATATATTCTCAAAACTATCGTTTTCAACATCTTCAAAAACAAAATTTTGATAGCTATTCACCACATCCACCATCAAACGACAGTGACACTTATATTTAATAATGTACAGTAATTGCTCTGCAGTAAAGCCATTCAAGCCAGTTCAGTTTTTGGAGATTATATTATTTGTTTTATGCATGCACGCTAATTATGTGTGAAAAATCATGTCATCATTGTTTTAAACAGTGCCACTTTGTGGAATAAAGGTGAATTGCATTTATTGATTCTGCAGACACATAATTATTGTTGTTTAATGTTTAATCTTTCCTGCTGTTACGGAGCAGTCCAGCTACATGACAAAGAATGTCAATCCTGATTGGTCCGCTTGTGTACATTCGAAGCGCTGATTGGCTGATTCACAGATAGAACCTTATAGAACCAAAATAGAGTTCGACTTTGTAGATAGAACCTTTTTGTTTTCTAAATAAAAAGTCATAAAATGTACACAACTTAAAAAAAAAAAAAACATCACATAATGTAAATAAGTTGTCACAGAATAAGAATATGTGAATAACTCCATTTTGACAAAAATGTCAGATAGAACCTTATAATTCCAAGGCGACGGTATTTCTCTTAAATCTTTATAGCTTCACAAAAACAAAATACTTTGAACTTAACTATTTCAAACTCAAACTCTGACTAATCTTATCAGCATGAAGGATATAGATTCAGAGGATCGATGCTCAGCTGAAGTTGTGCACAGCAAGCTTCTGCATCAGTGTTCACACCAACAGTACTCAATCTCACAGGTCGGAGTGATGGCTCATCCAGGGTGTCGTATATAGATGTTCCTTCAACATCTGCTTTTAGCAGAGTCTTTTCTCCCTGGCTGTAATGCTAATTCACCATCTTCTTGTTCCCTTTCTTTCACAGGTTCCTCATCTGGCTCCCTCTCGAGATCTCGACACTTCCTCACCAGACTCCTCTGAATGCCGCTCCAAAGCAGGTAAGTTTGTAAGTTTGTCAAAATCTCTGTTTGTGTCCAAATCCTTTACAGGGCTTCTGCTTGTCTTTTCCCTTCTAGGATGGAATTCTGCTGCACATGGATCAAGGTAACTTCCTGTTATTTGCACCATAGTCCACAATTCATACTCCTCCTTGCTTGAGCTGTTGATGAACATCTTGGTGAGTATTCCATTATTGCTGTGCTTCTTGTTTTGATCTGTCCCTCCGATGTCCTTTTTTTCCAGGCAACCATTGACTGTCTTCGGTTCATAGATCAGGTAAGGACAGGGGATGAGAAGTTTTCTGTGCAACACTCTTTCTTTTCCAGACTTATCCAATGGCTCTACTACATAAACGGGGCCATCCACTCCTCTCCTTTCTTTTACCACATATGTTTGCTTTTGTCAGTAAGCTCGCAGTTTTCCTGGGCCTCCACTTTCTGACAGGTTCCTCACCAGCACATGATCATCCGACTCCAATATAGAACTCCACACCCTCCACTTGTAGATCCTCTGCCCCTTTGCAGCAGCTTTCTTCATGTTCTTCATTGCATTTTCTTATGCTTCTTGCATGGACCTCTTCCATCTTGCTGCATAGTCGGCATGAGACTGGGGATTCTTGCTTTGCTTTGTGGGGAGCACCAGATCAATTGGGAGAACTGGTTCTCAACCAAAAAGAAGGAAGAATGGAGAAAATCTTGTTGACTCATGCACTGTACAGTTATAGGTATGGACAACTTTGTTAAGATGGTCTGCCCAATTCGACTTCTCTGTCTCCTCTAGTGTCCTCAACATCCCCAACAATGTCCTGTTGAACCTCTCTGCTGGGTTAGCTTGAGGGTTGTAGGGAGTTGTCCGTGAATGCCTAATCCCACAGTAGCTTTTTGAACATGCTGTTCTCAAACTCCCTCCCCTGGTCATGGTGGATCTTTGCAGTCGATGGAGATTATCTCAAACTGAGCTGTTGTTTCAGTGCTCTGAATTGGTGTTCTGGTGTTTCGTTTTGGTTTCTTTTGTCTAAAACATCGACACACTCTTGTGAGATAATGTTCTATCTCTTCTCATTTTTTCCCAGAAGAAATGTGCACAAGCTGCTGTCACAATACAATCAACGGTGAGGTGGGCCATGTCTTTGTGTAAGTATTTGTAGACCATATTTTTTCAAGCTTTCTGGGATAACTAATTGGTTTTGGTCATTGTTTTTCTTTGCAAGATGCCCTCCTCATCAACCTGTAGGTGGTGCCACTTTTTCAGCAGTCATCTCACAGCTTCCGGTTCCTTTAGTTTGTCTTTGTGTTTGAGGTAGATTTATTTCTGTTTCAGTTCAAGTACTCGACTGATGACTGGATCACTCATCTGGGCATTCCTGATATCCTGGGATGTTAGTCGTCGACTGATCTCTGATCAGCCCTTCAGCTCCTCTATGTTACGTAAGATATCTATGTTACGAGAGATTGCAGATATCCAGTCCACTTCTCCCTGATGTTGTGCTTTCAGAGTTTCCCTGACTGATCCCGGGACTTCTGGCTCACATATCTGAGTACACTCTTTGATAGTGGCTTCAATGGGCACTGGTCTCCATAAGTCTGCATCTCGATTTGCTGTTCCTGGTCAGTACTTCAAAGTGAAACGGTAGTCTGCCAGCTCAGATACACACCACAGACTTGCTGCATTCAGTTTTGCAGTTTTCATGACATATGTCAGTGGGTTATTATCACTACAGACCGTGAAATGCGGCGCATGAAACAGGTAGTCATGGAAATGGTCTGTAATTGCCCATTTGAGCCCCAGGAACTCCAGCTTCCCAGAGTGTAGCTTGTAGCTGTAGCTTGTAACCCACTACTCTGAGCTTGCCTCCTTGTCATTGGCACTGTACCACTCCTTCTCTCTCAGCAGCTGTCTGGCACATTCTTGCTGGTATCCAGATAAGTGACTGAGATCTGCTAGAGGGTCACATTTTTCACTCTCTTGAACCCTGGGCAGAGTCTCTGGAGGTAAGTCTTTGTCTCATATTGACAGCTGAGATTGGAACTCAGTCAAAGACAGATTTTACTTTCACAACTGACATTCACCATCTCATGCCTTGGAAGGACCATGGGTTCCCTTTCAAGGGAACTTCGAACTGCGTCCTCTAGGGGTCGCTATGGGGAATGCCATCAGCGTGACCGGTGTCTGAAGCATATATCTAAACACGACAATAACATTGGCCGGCGACAGCCTATGACGTCATTACCTGGCGCCGCCACAGTATAAAGGGGCGCCGGAAAATACGTCATTCTCTTCTTCGTCTTCACTGACCGTTTGTTTATGCTAGCAGAAGCTAAGCATGACTAGGAGTGCGTGTTCTCTCGCCAGAGGCTTTTCTCTGATACGCACAGTTTCACACGGCTCGCGGGTTGTGTGTGTGTGTGGTGAAGAGCAAGCGCGTTCAGTCCTGAGGGAGTTGAATGCACTCGTCGCATCCATTGCTTGTTTCTTGTGAGGAATAAGCACGCTCTGATACCCGCAGTTTCATGCGGCTCGCGTGTTGTGTGTGTGCTGAAGAGCAAGCGCGTTCGGCTCTCGAGGGAGTTTAATGTACTCTTTGCATTCGTTGCTTATTTCTCGTGAGAAATAGGCATGAATTCAACATACTCCACTCACGAGGAGACTGCTTGTGCTCATCGTGATGCATTCGCGGGACTACTGAGAGGAGAGGTGAGTGCTTCACTTTTACCCGAGTTGTATACCTGTGTCTGCATGAGTGTGTTCGCCTCTCGCGGGAATAGCGACGCATTCGCGGCGGCGGCTCCGTTCTCGCTTAATTTCCGAGGTAATCTAGCGTGTGGGCGGAGTGCGTTTAGCTCCCGTGGGAGTTGCGGGTGCGGTGAGAATTATCTGTCCATTGCCCGCGATTCGCGGTTCATGGGCAGAATGTGGAAAGGACCTGACGGGAAATCTTCCCTATCAGTAATTTCCTAAGGTATTTTATAACATGTTCTAACCACATTATATTGCACTCCAGGAGCCCTTCTTTTTGCAGGGGTTGTATGACTCTCCGTGCTCAAGTGTTGGCTTGCGAGCCTCCTCGATGCTTGCTGAAGCCACCACCCTCCTGCACTTGCATTACAGTCTCATGTTGGACCTGCATAGGAGCTGTGGTTGGTGAGTACGATCCATTTAATTTCTCCGCAGCGCTATGTGGGCCTGTTTTTTTGTACGCTTTGACTCTAGTCAGAACCTCTCGATCTGTCGACTGATTGTGGTGATGGTCTCACCCGTTGGTACTGGATCCAGCCTGGATGATAGCCTTACTTCTTCAGCTTCATGCTTGCTGGATCATGCAGCCAAGTCGCTAGGCTTCTGTGGGAGCCTCTTTGGCCTTCAGGTCCCCAGTATAGCACTGCAACCCCAGGACTCGCAGTCCTCCATTCAGGCTGAGCCTTTTTCGGAGTGTAATGCTTTGTGATGTGCTCCCTGACGTCCTGGCTGAGTGTTTGCTTCGAGAAGCTGCCCCAGCCAGGACGTACTACTCATGTCTCGCCTCGAGAGGCTTCCTGAGATTTGGGTCATCCACTTAACAAAGCATTACTTACGGCGAATCAGTGAATACGCCCCTCTGTGGAGTGGGCTTGAGTACACTGCTTTTCCGGAGGTACGAGAGTGAGAGGTGTTTCTGCTGAAACCCTTCCTGAGTGCTTTGGCTCTGAGGAGCGATAGCTCTCCAGATATGTTTGGTTATTGGGTCCTTGTTGGTCAGGCCTGGCAATGCTCCCCTCACCTTAGAGGGTCACCTATGAGCATGCCGCTCCCTTCTGACCATCTGAGTTTCCTCTCATTCTGAGAGTTGAGTTCTCCGCTCTCCATGTCAGTGAGCAGCCTCAGGTTGTTAGGCTTCTTATGCCTCCCTGTTAGGTTGCTCTCCTTGTTGGTAGAGCTAGCATTGCTCTCCTCTCCATAGAGGGTCACCTATGAGCATGCCGCTCCCTTCTGAGGATCTGAGTTCCCTCTCATTCTGAGAATTGAGTTCTCCGCTCTCCAGAGCTGTCATTCAGCAGCCTCAGGTTGTTTGACCTCTCTATGCCTCCCTGTTAGGTTGCTCTCCTTGTTTGTAGCGCTAGCATTGCTCTCCTCTCCATAGAGGGTCACCTATGAGCATGCCGCTCCCTTCTGAGCGTCTGAGTTCCCTCTCATGCTGAGAGTTAGGTTCTCCGCTCTCCAGAGCTATGTTTATTGGTCGAGCTAGCATTGCTCCCCTCACTATAGAGGGTCACCTATGAACATGCCGCTCCCTTCTGAGCGTCTGAGTTCCCTCTCATGCTGAGAGTTAGGTTTTCCGCTCTCCAGAGCTATGTTTGTTGGTCGAGCTAGCATTGCTCCCCTCACCATAGAGGGTCACCCATGAGCATGCCGCTCCCTTCTGAGCGTCTGAGTTCCCTCTCGTGCTGAGTGTTAAGTTCTCCACTCTCCAGTGCTCTGTGACCATATGCTCTCCTTGTTGGTCGAGCTGGCGTTGCTCCCCTCACTATTGAGGGTCACTTATGAGCATGCCGCTCCCTTCTGAGCATCTGAGTTCCCTCTCATGCTGAGAGTTAGGTTCTCCGCTCTCCAGAGCTACGTTTGTTGGTCGAGCTAGCATTGCTCCCCTCACCATAGAGGGTCACCTATGAGCATGCTGCTTCCTTCTGAGCGTCTGAGTTCCCTCTCATGCTGAGAGTTAGGTTCTCCGCTCTCCAGAGCTATGTTTGTTGGTCGAGCTAGCATTGCACCCCTAACCACAGAGGGTCACCTATGAGCATGCCGCTCCCTTCTGAGCGTCTGAGTTCCCTCTCATGCTGAGAGTTAGGTTCTCCGCTCTCCAGAGCTATGTTTGTTGGTCGAGCTAGCATTGCTCCCCTCACCATAGAGGGTCACCTATGAGCATGCCGCTCCCTTCTGAGCGTCTGAGTTCCCTCTCATACTGAGAGTTAGGTTCTCCGCTCTCCAGTGCTCTGTGACCATATGCTCTCCTTGTTGGTCGAGCTGGCGTTGCTCCCCTCACTATTGAGGGTCACCTATGAGCATGCCACTCCCTTCTGAGCATCTGAGTTCCCTCTCATGCTGAGAGTTAGGTTCTCCGCTCTCCAGAGCTATGTTTTTTGGTCGAGCTAGCATTGCTCCCCTCACCATAGAGGGTCACCTATGAGCATGCCGCTCCCTTCTGAGCGTCTGAGATCCCTCTCATGCTGAGAGTTGGGTTCTCCGCTCCCCCAGAGCTCTGTCATCAGCAGCCTCAGGTTGTTAGGCCTCTCTATGCCTCCCTGTGGGGTTGCTCTCCTTGTTGGTCGAGCTAGCATTGCTCCCCTCATCATAGAGGGTTATCTATGAGCATGCCGCTCCCTTCTGAGCATCTGAGTTCCCTCTCATGCTAAGAGTTGGGTTCTTCGCTCCCCCAGAGCTCTGTGACCCTATGTTCTTCAGAACCCTAGAACGGTGTTTACAATCCATGTTATGTAAGTACGCACGCTAGTCTCTGTGTACTTTCTGAAAGCTACGTTGTGGTAAGATCGCACACCAAGTGTTTTCCGGTCTTTCTAAAATCCTGTACGCTATGGGTTACGCGCTGTGGCTTCTTGCCCTGTCTTTGAGTCGGTCAGGCCCCGGTTTCACCTTGGGCCCCACTCTATCTATGTATCCCTATTGATACTGACTTGAACAGGGTGTTGCTACCAAAGATCTGTTGAGACAGTTCCTTCAGCGAGCTCATGCAGAGCAAGCAGTACCCCTGGGTGACAGGCCAAGACCTAGTTACTATCCTAGGCGCTTGGTTGTATCCCCTTAAAGGAATCTCTGCTTCTGATTCCAAGCCTTTGAGCTCTACCCTGGGTCCAGGAGGCCCGCCCCCTAACAGGTAAGTTCTGGGGTATGCAGCTCAGATTTTTGGCTGAAGGGGATAATGTCACTGACAGCCGTTCACCCGTCCCAGGGGCAACTCCCTTAGCTGGGTAGAGTTAGTACTTAGTGCTCACCTTTTGTGCCTGGCTTTGCACTCCCCTCAGGATGGCGGCATGGGTATTCCCTTCCCCATAGCGACCCCTAGAGGACGCAGTTCGAAATTCCCTTGAAAAGGAATGTCTCAGGTTACATATGTAACCATGGTTCCCCGAGTAGGGAACGAGACACTGCATCCTCTAGGCTCGGTGCCATGCTTCGGACGCAAGCTTCAGATGAAGAAGTGAATGACGTATTTTCCCGGCGCCCCTTTATACTGTGGCAGCGTCAGGTAATGACATCATAGGCTGTCGCCAGCCACTGTTATTGTCGTGTTTAGATATATGCTTCAGAAACCGGTCACGCTGATGGCGTTCCCCATAGCGACCCCTAGATGATGCAGTGTCTCGTTCCCTACTCAGGGAACCATGGTTACATATGTAACCTGAGACGTTTTCATCCCAGTCTTACAATATGACAGTCGCTGCCATTTTTGCATTTCTTCAGGAGTGATAGTACTGCTTTTGTTTTCCTGGGGCTAACTTCCAGAAATGAACTCAGTGTGCTTGGACCAGTTTTTCAATCATGTTAAAGCCAATATTGGTTGGTTTTTACAACTCACTGGATGCAATGAGAATTGGTACAAGCAGATGTCGGTCCCTCCCTTCAGTCTCAGTGTTTGCCAACAGACACAAAACTCTACTTCCATCCATGTCAGATTGAGTTCTCTCTCCTCAAGCAGCTCTCCCACTGGTCTCACCTCTACATCAGGTAGGTGTTTCTTCTTCCACTCTGAGCTCACTGTTGAAACGTGTGACCCCGTTTCCCAAAGCACTGATGTATAAACACCTCCAAGTGAACACTGAACCAGGCACCTGTGTCCAAATAAACTTGGCTGTTTTCTCTTGTTGGTTGACTATGGCCCTCCAGATGAGTGAGTTCTTGGTAAACTTGCCATGATGTCTGAGGTAATCTCAATCTTGCTTGAAGTCACGTTGATTGATGTCACTGCCGCATTTGTTACAGTGTTCACACCTTCCTTCAGGGTTGGTTTGTTCACACTGGATACATTGTACAATAAAGCATCTTCTGTTTAAGCAGATGAAGATTTCCTACAATTGGATCTCTGGATCTCTCGTTTCTGACTGTTTAAGGTTGTAATGTCTGAGCAAAGCCTGCCACTTGAGAAGTTAGGTTCTGAATCACTTCACGGATCACTTTCTCCCTCACATCCAACATGGATGCCTCCCATTAGTCACTCCGATGCCCGCACTTACTATTTCTTCTTCCCAAAATTCATCACAAACCGGTGGAAACACCATTTTTATGTTGCCCCCCTGTACAATGATCAGGGCCACCACTAGATTTTTCTATAGATTTATTCGCCCTAGTTTTTCTCTCAATTGGCCACAATGAAAATAAAGACTAGAAAATAATAATATTTCTTTGAGGCCATTACACTAGCAAGCTAACAGCTAACACCACTGGTCAGCTAGCAAGTGAATTCACAAGTTCTCGGCTAACACAGCTATTTGCTAATTGCTCTATTCTTCTGTCTTCTAATGACATTCATTGAGTAATATCTAATAGCATATTTTACTACATACTTTACCTTAAGACTGTTTGCACTGAGCACCAAAGCAGCTTCTTTTCTTGTTTTTTAAAGTTGGACCCAACTGTGGGCGGATTAAAACAGATATTATCTTTGGATCCAACAGGGTGTGTCAAAAATTGGGATAGGCTATATTTGGTAATCCTTTTTTAAGGGGTAATGACATGTATTTATTTATTTATTTATTTTATTATTATTTTTTTTTTATTTTTTATTATTTTTTTTATTTTAAAATGTTCCTTGAGGTTTACTTATGATGTTAATTTTTTTTTTTTTTGCACAATAAATAAATAAATATGTGGAAATATTATTTTCAACCCTCATTTGGAATTTCTGTCAGAAACAGGCTGTTTTTAAGGGGTGGGTCCTTTAAGGCTTCTCAGTGATCCGCCACTGTTATGACTGGCTAACATCATTGCATAGGAAACAGTATCAACACCCTCTCGCTATTGCATGTTTTAAGTGTTTTGACAACATAATCAAAATATAATGGTCATTTCCAGACAAAGCAATATGAAATCTTTTACTTATGGTTGATGCAGGTACTGTTTCATCTTTCAACAAATGTTTCTTTGTGAACTCTCCATTACACTGCCTCGTTTACAAAACAAAATCCTCAGATTAATCCTCTGACACGATCCGGGATGCCATTAAAAATATACTATCCACTTGTTCCTTACATTATGATCCTATCAGAACTGCTTAAACCAAATGCATCAAAGCGAACGTTTTTCACTCTATGTGTCATGATGACAGTCTTGAGCAAGTGGACTGTGTCCGAAAGTGAACATGCATCTGTATACTGTATCCAGCGTAGACAAGATAGCAGCAGTGATTGTAATTTCTACTTGTTTTTGACGAGATGCGACACTCGCATTCAGCATGATCATGTCAGCTGTTAATGGCTGAACACCAGTGGGTGAGGCCTATGTCGTTGTTTCGCTCTGGGGATGGTGTTTTTTGCAAACGACTGGGGCTAGCTGACATCACCTTGTCCCATAGGATCCAAAACTAGCCTTTTTTTGAGGGTTATTACATAAAGGGTTTTTTTTTAATCATTTTATCATTATTATTATTATTGATAATGAGGACAAGCTTACAAAGACATCTTCTGTATCAAAAGATCAAGGGAAATTTGGTTTCTCATGTCATGACCCCTTTATCACCACAAAGTTTTTGTATTATTTGAGAATACAATTACATATTTGATTAAGTATTTCAAATACAAAATACAGTCTCTCAAAGTATTGAATTACAAATGACATCTGACCAAGAATTTGTTACTCTCACCTGTTGCCCATTACCAGGACTACTTAAGTGGTGGACTCTAGCTTGTTCATTGCAAAGTCTTGTTCTTGCCATGGCTCGGAGCCGTCCGCGGCTCCCTACAGGACTTGACTGGGGAATAGCTGACGGACTGGACGGCGAGCGGCCAGCGGACTCGCGGCGCTCGCGGCAATCCCGCCGAACTCCCACGCACTTCTGTGGGTTAGAGCGGGAAGGGTCAATCAAACTTGACAGGGACAGAAACAGGAAGGACCAAATAAGGGCATGGAGGGGGAAACACACAAGACACTACAGACATGACTGTGAAAGTTGTGAGGTTGGTGTTTTAAAATATGTATTTTTTTAATATAAAAATATGAAATGTTGGAAAAAATGCAAAGATAAGCTACTATGAAAGTAACCGCCAGTAGGTGGCAGCAAGTGACTACTTAATTAATGAGTCATTGAAGCATGCCTTCAAACGATTCTTTCAGACGGCTGATTCATTCAAGAATGAAGCAAGTGCCTGTCTTTATGAATAGACCACTGAATCATTTACTCAAATTATTCAAAATTCAAAACTGCGAATCATTCATTAACGAAACACCGCTGTGTGTTGCTCAGAGATGCGCGACTGTACTGCTGTGATCTTTGTTAGGAACTATTTTCATTAACCAAATGGAGCAAAAACAGTTAAAGTTGACAATATTCAATATTCAAATTCAGATATTGAACTAAAATGTATATTAACTACTCGTTTTAACTATTTAAAACGTCAAATTTGCAATCGTGGTTTTCAGGGAAATCTTCACTCTCTTGGTCGTGTCATGTTGCTTAACTAGGCTGTATGTTATAAATATAAAAACTAAGTTACATTTTAATGTTTCTTTTGTGTGCAGTTGTGTTCATTTGTTTTGATTTATCTACGAGATTCTCTCACATAGGCTGCGTGAGCTTAAACTGGCGCGACATTGTTGTTACTGATTATCCATTATCAATCGCCGTTTACACCGACATTTCGGTGCTTCCCTAATTAGATGTTTTAATCGGATTAGTTGTCCGCTCAGGCAAGTAAAATTCTCTTCTTTCACTTGCACCTTCAAAAAAATCTACTTGTCCCATAAAAACATTAATGTTGAGCTCTGTTACTATATAAAATTCAGCCCACCGAAGTGGCTAGTAGGAGTGACTGTTACCCACCACAGCTGAAATCCACCCGCATTTGGCGGGTTGGCGGGTGTTAATGGCAAGCCCTGGTGATAAGGGTATATACTTTGAATGAAGATATCTCTGTTCATTATTAATGAGCTATTAATGAGCTTTTTGTACAGTGTATTTCTCTGTGTTTTTGGCCATAGTTTTAATTTAAATTTTTTTTTTTTATTTTTCAGAAATAAGACATTAGTTTAATACCTTTTGGTTACACTGTATTTTAAGGTTCTTTTTACAGTGTAATTATACATTTAAGTACTGAGTAATATTAATTAACTACATGTACTTCGTATATTGGTAGGGTCAGCATTAGGGTTTGATTTTGGGTTACTTGCATGTAATTATGCATAATTTATTGTTATTATAATAGTAACGTGTAACAAGGACACCTTAATATACAGTGTTACCCACATTTATTATGGCATATTGAAAACTAAGCAATGGTTGCTTTAAATCTGTTTTGGTGGGATATTTCCTGTATTTTAATTAAGACATTTCACATTTCTTGAAAGCCATTTTTCATTTGAAAACACTTTTTCTTATTTATAAATGTTGAATATTTAAATATTGAAAAATGAAGCATTAGTAGGTTTTAATGTGGTGATCATTTTTATTGTAATATATATTTTATTATTACATTAATATGGCATTATATAAGAAAACATACAAGACATATAATGAATGTATAAAGCATATAATGATGCATATCTGAGTATTAAAGCTGCTACAAGTTGGACAGTGAACTAGTGTCAAAGGCAGAAATACCATTTTAAGAAAATTTCCCAGTTCCCAATTTCCCAAATTATTTATTTTCAGCTGTTCTTCCCATGATGGCTTTTTTAGTGTTTCTCTCTGGGTGTAATAGGATGATGTAGCACTTTGGGGCAAAAATGGCAACCAGTAATCCAAAACTAGAAGCTAAAATGGCAAATATCTCAACAGCAACTGCATATTTCCCTGGTGAGCTCACATATGCTGGAACAAATGCAATCCACACAGCACAGAAGATAAGCATACTGAAGGTAATGAATTTGGCTTCATTAAAATTATCGGGAAGATTTCTTGCAAGAAAAGCTAACAGGAAGCTTACTGCTGCAAGGAGGCCAATGTACCCAAGCAGAATGGCAAACCCAGCCACTGAACCAATGGCACATTCAAATACAATTTTAGACCTAATATACTGAATGTTTTTATGGGGTGTTGGAGAGGCAGTTGATAGCCAGACTGCACATATCACAACCTGGACAGCAGTGAGAACTAGGACGGTGCCTCTTTGTTGAGCTGCTCCAAACCATTTCATCGCACTTTTACCCTCTGGTCGAGATGACTTGAACACGGCTATTACCACCATAGTCTTGACCAGGATGCTGGAGACACAAAGTACAAAACTAATACCAAACATGGCATGTCTTAATTGACACGTCCATAATTGTGGCCGGCCAATGAACAGCAGCACACACAGGAAACACAGTTTGAGTGAAACCAGCAGCAGGAAGCTGAGCTCCGAATTGTTGGAGCGTACCACAGGAGTGTTACGGTGATGAGCAAAGATGACCATCACAAGGGCGCAGAAGCAGGTGCCAAGCAGGGAAGCAGTGGTCAGAGAGATGCCCAGAGGATCTTCATAGGACAGAAACTCTACTTCTTTAGGAACACAATGATTTTTTTCTGGACTGGACCAGAATTCATTTGGACACACTGTGCATTCAGTAGAATCTGTAAAAGATTAATAAAGAAAATAATATTTGTGTAACATTTGCAGAATCATGCACAAAACATATAATTTTAATACTGCTTCTCACCTGATGCATTAGAAATCTCTCCATCTGCACATGGCAAGCAATCAAAACAGCAGACAGGAAGGCCCTTCCTCATGGCTCGTCTGGTTCCTGGGGGGCAACTCTCACTGCACACAGACCGTGGGGGCTGAAGGATACATCATTTGTTATTAATCATGTTTTTGTATATCACATAATGACAAACTTTTCATTAATTTCAGCCATTTTATTAATTTATTCGTATTTGTCTTATCATAACTTTGTATAGTATTAAGACTATATCTGCAAAAGGGATAGCTTTACTTTTTAATTTACTTTTTTTGTCTCAAAGTTCCAGTATAATGCATCCTCATCCAGTGTGAGCACTTTCCCTGATGTCGCCCCTTCATCTACCACACCAACTGTGCAGACAACGATCGATCCATCAGAGCTTGGCTGCCAGTTCATTACATCATAGATTGCCAGAGCATCTCCATTCTCATCAAATGATACGTGATCCCCAAAGCCTGTGGTGAAGTTCACTTTCTGTAGGTAGTGAACCATCTGCACAGGTTATAAAAACAAATATTAGTCATCTATTTATGTCTTTTTTTCCATTAAGCGATCTGTAATGTATGAGACTTTGTAGTGCATGGGCCCTATTGCTGTGGGTTTTACCTGCCATGGCTGTAGGTTAGTTATGTCAGCACATCTGTTCCCAGTGAATGGTCCTCTCCCCTCCTCACACTGCATCAGGTCATGAAGTGCATGTGCCAGGGCATAAACTGCTTTATACACATTATAAGAGGCCCTTAGCTCTGATACATCATTATATTCATTAAAGGTGCTGTTCAGATCCTCTTCTGCTGTACACATTTTTTTTCCATCTCTGCTTCCATTCTCAAAACTGCACCCAAACATGTTCTCCCAGAAGATTCTCACCATATTATTTCTTGGATCACTGTCAGGTTGAAGACGTAGAAGAAAGTCATTAAGTCCCTTGATCTCTCCTCGACGGATGGCAATGCCCAGTGTGCCCCCAACGAGGGGTACGAAATGTGGAAGGTGGAGCACAGGTGAGGTGGTCCAAGCCTCACTTGCAATCCACTGCCTGCCTGTCACATTTTGCAGTAACAATTCGTCCATCAGGGGTAACAGATCAGTTGAGAATGCCACCACTACTCTGGCTGTAGAGGCCTTAATCACTGCCACTATGCGCTGAATGTCCCTGTGATTATCATAGGGCATTATTTCAGAAAAAGCCACACAACCTCCAAATCGCTGCATTTCCTGATGGAAAGACTGAGCAGCATAGACTCCATAGTCATCATCACTATAAAGAACTCCAACCCATGTCCATCCAAAATATTTTAAGATCTGAACCATAGCCCGCACCTGGAAGGCATCACTGGGGATTGTTCTGAAGAAAGAGGGGTACTTTTTCCTGTCACTCAAACAGGAGCAGGTGGCATAGTAGCTAATCTAATTAGGAGAGACAGTAAGGAAGCAGAAAAGTGAAGGTGGGTAAAAGAGAAATAAATAAATTGTCATTATTATAAAAGAAGCATACAATCATTGTTATGGTTATTTTTATATTCATATCATATCTTACCATTGGAATGTGAAACAGACCCAGTACACTAGAAACTGCAATCGAGTGAGTGGACCCAGGATCCCCAACAATAGCAATCACTGGTGGTGGGCCAGTACAATTCAGGTTTGAAAATGTATTTTTTGTGCCACTAATAAGAGTTGTAGCAGCCCTGAATGCCACTACAAGCTTCAAACAGTTGTCATAAAGATGATAACCAAGAGTGATGTTAGGCAGCAGGTTTGGATTCTTATTGATCTCATCTATAGCGAAAGCCATGGTTTGTGCCTGCTGGAAACTTGACATATAGAATCTAGGAGGCAAAATAAAAATAAAAAACTCAGTGACAATGTACATTTATATATACATATTAATTATTAATACATATTAATAATTAAATAAAGCCCATTGCATGTAATCAAATAAAAAAAAAAAATGCAAAATAATTCTCTTTTTCCTGTTATTGTCATCTTTTGCTTTCTTTTTTTTATTTTTTTTTTCTTATTTTGTTTAATCTAATTTCAGTCTTCCACACACTTCAGTCAGCATAACTTCTCATCCTCTGCTTTCCACACTCACTCCTCACACTTGGGTTGTTCCGGCTGCATTCTGAAACTAAGTTCTGGAAAGACTTTGAGGTGCTGAACCTCAAACAAGCCTCCAATGATAAAATCTCCATCCTGGTACATCCCATTCAGCTTGAAGTGTCCCTGGATTTGACAGGAGTCTGAAATAAACGTAGCAGAGACAAAAGTACAGGAAAGATACAGACAGATGTTTAGAGTAACCCTCATTTCTCTTCCTTAATCTCTGTATGACCCACTCATTCCATTGATTCCCTAATTTATTATAAGGACTGCACAGTTTTTTTTTTTTTTTTTTTTTTTTTCTACAGAACAGGTGGTGTCATATGGACCTCCCTGGGAATGAATACGTCATTGTGGGTTCATTTATCATGTTTTAAAATATTATTGATGAATGATAGCAAAAAAATAAATATATAAATTAAATAAATAATAATAATAATAATAATAATAATAATAATAATAATAATTAATAAATAAATAAATAAATAAATAAATAAATAAATAAATAAATAAATACCTGGTAACTTTCTGACAACACAACACAATATAATGTGTGATTCAAAATACATGTATAACATCTATTAAAAATCAATATGGAAAATTCCTTCATATTAACAGTATATTGGGGCCCTCTTTTTACAGACCTGTTAAAGTGTGAAATCTGAACTTTGTATTTGTTATTTATAGCATTATAATCTGTTGAAATATGTGTGCTGTTCAAATAAGCATCTGCTTTTGAATATGTTTTTAATAAGCTCAGATCAGCTCAGAATTATTGGGTTAATAGATGCTGGTCTTGAAGATCTGATCTAGTGTGAGCCAGCGGTACTGTAGACTGTAGTCTGTATGTTACACAGGATATCTTCTAGGTGGCAGTCATGCGCTGGACTAAGTTTTTGTAATGCACCATTTTGTTGTGTTTATCACAGGAGCTTTAAGCACTCCCAATTCCTACAAGCCTTTCCTCAATGCTAATTAACACAGAGCTGATACACATAGTGTATATTTGTATTCGCATACAAATCAGTGCCTTTCGCTAACAGTGGCCAGTAAAACAATTTTTATAATTCTACTAGCCACTGTTATCGAAGGCATACTGTATATAAATTTTATTTTACTGGGCATTGTTAGCAAAGGCACTGATTTGTATGTGAGTACAAATATATGTGTTTCCACTATGTGCTTATTTTGGCATTCTTAATCAAATATATATTTTTAATACATTTATTTTTAATGACATAATCATGCATAAACAATATATCAGCTGTACACAGAGTGTCTACCTTATAAGTAGTAGTTAAATAACTACATGCATATGTTATTTGTGAGTGACATTTTATTTCAGACTGACAGAGAAAATCTAAGCAAAATCAACAAAAATTCAAAAGCTGCCAAAAGAACCTAATGAACCTGTGAGAGATATACATTTGATATCAGTTTATTTGAAGGTAAATAAGCAACACACACAAATAGAGTGTACATATGCACAATTTGAAGTAATTGGATGTTTCATTGTATTTACAGGATCTTACACTAGTTAATTACTCATCTAGTCAGCATGTAAAACTATTTCTTTTGGGTTGATCTTCCCATAATGGCTTTTTTAGTGTTTCTTTCTGGGTGTAATGTAATTACATAGCACTTTGGGGCAAATATGGCCCCCAGTAATCCAAAACTGGAAGCCAGTATGGCAAAAATCTCCACAGCCACTGCGTATTTCCCTGGTGAGCTCACATATGCTGGAACAAACGTAATCCACACTGCACAGAAAATCAACATGCTGAAAGTGATGAACTTTGCTTCATTAAAATTATCTGGAAGTTTCCTGGCCATGAAGGCTAACAGGAAACTTACCGCCGCCAACAGTCCAATGTATCCCAACAGCACAGAAAAACCAGCCACTGAACCTATAGCACATTCATAAACAATTTTAGAGCGGATATACTGATTATTTTTATGGGGTGTTGGGGATGCAGTAGATAACCAGACTGTACATATTACTACTTGTGTAGAAGTTAGGGCTAAAACTGTTCCTCTTTGCTGTGCTGAACCAAACCACTTTATGGCAGATTTGCCCTCTGGTCGAGATGACTTGAACACGGCTATTACCACCATAGTCTTGACCAGAATGCTGGAGATGCACAGGACAAAGCTTATGCCAAATACAGCATGTCTTAATTGACATGTCCATAATTGCGGCCGGCCAATGAACAGCAGCACACACAGAAAACACAGTTTGAGTGACAACAGCAGCAGGAAGCTAAGCTCTGAATTGTTGGCACGTACTACAGGAGTGTTACGATGATGAGCAAAGATGACCATCACAAGAGCACAGAAACTAGTGCCTAAGAGGGAGGCAGTGGTCAGAGAAATCCCCAGCGGATCTTCGTAGGATAGAAATTCAACTTCTTTAGGAACACAGTGGTCATTTTCTGGACTCGGCCAAAACTCATCTGGACACATGACACATTCGGGTGAATCTGTAAAAGACAGAAAGAAAGAGAGATATAGGACAAGAGCACAGTATAATTATATTGAAAATGATCCAATAGTTATGTTCAAATGCATATTTAATTTGCAAACACAAATCTTCTCACTTGTCGTATTAGAAATCTCTCCATCGCCACATGGCAGGCAGTCAAAACAGCAGACAGGAAAGCCCTTCCTCCTAGCTTGTCTGGTGCCTGGGGGGCAGCTTTCACTGCACACAGACTGTGGGGGCTGAAGGGGATAATCAGTTTTTAAATTTCTAGATATATTTATTTACATATACCTAATATGTATGTGTATGATTATTACTATTTTTTAATCATATTCTTTCATATATGTCAGTGAACAGAGTTAAAAACAGTTAAAAGGGTACAAAGACTTATTTATTAATTTATTGCTACTGGTTACTCATCGGCTAATGAAATGTTATTGTTTTTTGTTAAACGTTCAGACTAAACATCCTAACCAAGAAGCAAGCATTCTATATGCTATTTGCCTTTTTTGTCTCAAAATTCCAGTATAATGCATCTTCATCCAGTGTGAGCACTTTCCCTGTTGTCGTCCCTTCATCGACCACACCAACTATGCGGACAATGATTGACCCATCAGACTTTGGGTGCCAGTTCATCACATCATAGATGGCCAGAGCATCTCCATTCTCATCAAATGACACATAATCCCCAAAGCCTGTGGTGAAGTTCACTTTCTGTAGGTAGTGAACCAGCTGCACAGTTTGTAGACAGAGCATGTGTTATATGAAATATGTGGCAGAACTTTGTATATTGTGTGCACTATATATGAGTTTTACCTGCCAGGGTTTCAGGTTGGTTATGTCGGCACATCTGTTCCCACTGAATGGTCCTCTCCCCTCCTCACACTGTATCAGGTCATGAAGTGCATGTGCCAGGGCATAAACTGCCTTATACACATTATATGAGGCCCTCAGCTCTGATACATCAGTGTATGCTGTTTCTGTGCTGCTCAGATCCTCTTGCCCTGAACATTTGGTTCCACCTTGTTCTTGTTCATCTACAGCCTCAAACTTGCAACCAAACATTTTCTCCCAGAAGATTTTTATTGTACTGTTTTTTGGATTATTGTCAGGGTGGAGATGTATCAGAAAGTCATGAAGTCCCTGAATCTGTCCACGACGGATGGCAATGCCCAATGTCCCCCCCAGTAGGGGCAAATATTGTGGAGTTTGTAGGACAGGTGTTGTTGTCCAAGCCTCACTTGCAATCCACTGCCTGCCTGTCACATTTTGCGACAACAACTCATCCATCAGGGATGACAAATCAGTTGAGAATGCTACAACTACCTTGGCTGTAGAGGTCTGTATAACCCCTACTATTCGATGAATGTCCCTGTGGTTGTTATCATAAGGCAAAATCTCAGAGAATGCCACACAACCCCCAAACAGCTGCATTTCCTGCTGGAAGGACTGAGCAGCATTGATGCCGTAGTCATCATCACTGTAGAGGAGACCAACCCAGGTCCATCCAAAATGTCTCAAGATCTGAACCATAGCCCGCACTTGGAAGGCATCACTGGGGATTGTTCTGAAGAAAGAGGGGTACTTTTTCCTGTCACTCAAACAGGAGCAGGTGGCATAGTAACTAACCTAATACAAATCACAAGAACAAAACAAAAAAACAAACAAACAAAAAAGGTTTCTCATGGCAATTTCACACTGTGAATGAAATTCATAAGAAATGAGAAGCAAGGGAATAAAATTGTTTTAAAACACACACACACACACTTTTTAAAAAATTATTTACAAACTGATATTAGGAAACAAATACTGTATGTGTAAAAAAAAAAAAAAAAAAAAAAATACATATCATGTCTTACCATAGGAACTCGAAACAGACCCAGGACACTGGAAATTGCAATTGATTGACTTGAACCAGGGTCCCCCACAACCCCAATCACCGGAGGAGGGCCAGTGCAGTTGAGGTCTGAGAAGGACTCCTCTGTCCCGCTAGCCAGGGATATGGCAGCCCGGAACGCCACTCCAAGTCTTAAGCAGTTGTCATAGATTTGGTAACCAAGCGTGATGTTAGGCAGCAGGTCGTTATTAGTGTTAATCTCATTTATGGCAAAAACCATAGTCAGTGCCTGCTGGAAACTTGCCATGTAGAATCTGGAAATAGCAACACAAATTTTATGACTAAGTAGTAATGTATCTAGCTTACTGTATATTTAAAATCAGAGATCAATTATAATATAAATATTATATAATGTAGATTACAACCACATTTCTATTTTGTCCTTGTGCTTTTCAACTCACTATTTGAGTTTTATATGCAGTATATAATTTCAGCACAAAGATGTAATGATGTAGTTTCTATTCTCATATATTAGTTGAGTTGAATAATTAAATCTAGAAGTCACGGGAAACAAATAATTTAGAAAAAATATTATGAACAATTCACAATCAGCAGCTATGCCATTGTTCTTTTTCATCATTTTCTTTAAATCTCATTTTACTTTTCTTTCATACTCTTTGTTAAGCACAGCAGTTCTCATTCAATCCAAACTCACTCTTCGCACTGGGGCAGTTCTGGCTCAGTTCTGAAGGTAAGTTCTGGGAAGACTTTGAGGTGCTGAACCTCAAACAGGCCTCCAATGATGAAGTCTCCAACCTGGTACATCCCGTTCAACTTGAAACGTCCTTGGAGCTGACAAGAGTCTGAGATAAAAGTAGCAGAGATATAGTTAAATGACAGATACAGGCAGATATTTAGAGTGATCCACATCTCTTTTTCTTTATGACAAACTCAGCTAAATTCACTGTATGACCCAGTGTGGTATTCTTTTATAGTAGGGGAGGTGTCACTTGAGAAATAAGGGCATCCTTCTGGGTAACTGTTTTGTGCCATTTTCAAATCATGAGTGAAGAGTGACAAGGTATTGTTCATTCATTCTTTAACCTAAAGACCATTTGATTAAAAAACAACAACAACAACAACAACAACAACAACAACAACACTTTTTTAGTTAATTGATCAGTTACTTAAGACATGTAGACAGTTCAGAGGTGTAAAGTATTGGAATAAATGTAACTAATTACTGTATTTGAGTATCTTTTCGGATACTTTGTAGTTTTTCTGAGTGTCAAAGATATTAGCAACTTTTACTCTCTATTTCACTACATTTTTGAATGAGTATCTGTACTCTTTACTCCACTACATTTGAAATATGTAGCTTTTCTGCAGCCATTTATTTCTGCTATCTGGGGTAGCATTCAGTTGCTGGTGTGTTCACATTGCACGATGAATCGCCGACAGGTCCAGATATTTAGCATGCCAAATATTTCACGGGCGTCAGCGATTCTCTCAGATTGTGTCTTTGATAATTCACACTGCGTGATTGTCACTCGCGTGAACGAGTACCGATTTGACTCAGATTTCGGGCATTTGTCGACGATTTCGCAAAACCTGTCGGCGAGTGAAAATCAAGGTTAAAATCGTGCAGTGTGAACTCGGCATAACTCACCCAAACTTGTCAAAAGGCTACTTTACGTGAATGTGAGCTCCTTAGCAAGTAGTTGTGAATCACAGATGTTTTAGATGATTACACCTGGGAATGAGGCCGAAACCAGCACATCCAGTGCAAGAAGACTTTGACTTTTTAATTTAATTTATTTTTATTTATTTATTTATTTATTTATTGCTTGCAATTTTGAGGTGTTCAGTTTTATTTTGGTTTTAGAAAATAAACGTGATTGCTCTCCTCACAAATCAACTCTTTCTTGTTTGTGTTACATGTTCTCTTTGCCTTGTCTTAGACTTTTATGTCACTTCCTGTCTCCCGTGGTGTTTGTAGTCAGTTTGTATCTTATGTTGTTCAGCTTGTTAGCCTCCTGTATATCTATCTATCTATCTATCTATCTATATATATATATATATATATATATATATATATATATATATACATACATATATACATATATATATATACATATATATATATATATATATATATATATATATATATATATATATATATATATACATATATATATATATATATATATATATATATATATATATATATACATATACATATATATATATGTATATATACATATACATATATATATATACATACATATACATATATATATATATACATATACATATATATATATACATATACATATATATATATATACATATACATATATATATATACATATATATATATATATATATATATATATAATATATATATATATATATATAGGTGCATCTCAATGAATTAGAATCTCATGGAAAAGTTCATTTATTTCACTAACTCGACTCAAATTGTGAAACTTGTGTATTAAATAAATTCAATGCACACAGACTGAAGTAGTTTAAGTCTTTGGTTCTTTTAATTGTGATGATTTTGGCTCACATTTAACTAAACCCACCAATTCACTATCTCAACAAATTAGAATATGGTGACATACCAATCAGCTAATCAACTCAAAACACCTGCAAAGGTTTCCTGAACCTTCAAAATGGTTACACAATAGCCTATACAATCATGGGGAAGACTGCTGATCTGACAGTTGTCCAGAAGACAATCATTGACATCCTCTACAAAGAGGGTAAGTCACAGAAGGTCATTACTGAATGGTTGGCTGTTCACAGAGTGCTGTATCAAAGCATATTAAGTGAAAAGTTGACTGGAAGGAAGAAATTGGGTAGGAAAAGGTGCACGAGCAACAGGGATGACCACAAGCTTGAGAATACTGTCAAACAAAGCTGATTCAAACACTTGGGAGAGCTTCACAAGGAGTGGACTGAAGCTCGAGCCAGTGATCAAGAGTCACCACTCTCAGACGTCTTCAGGAAAAGGGCTACCAAGCCACTTCTGAAACAGAAACAATGTCAGAAGCATCTTACCTGGGCTAAGGAGAAAAAAAACTGGACTGTTGCTCAGTGGTCCAAAGTCCTCTTTTCAGATAAAAGTAAATTTTGCATTTCATTTGGAAATCAAGATCCCAGAGTCTGAAGGAAGACTGGAGAGGCACAGAATCCAAGTTATGAATTGGGCTGCCATTTCATCTGCTGGTGTTGGTCCATTGTGTTTTCTGAAGTCCACAGTCAACGCAGCCATCTACCAGGACATTTTAGAGCACTTCATGCTTCTTTCTGCTGACAAGCTTTATGGAGATGCTGATTTCATTTTCCAGCAGGACTTGGCACCTGCCCACACTGCCAAAAACACTGCCAAAAACAAAAACAAGTTGGTTAAATGACCATGGTGTTGGTGTGCTTGACTGGCCAGCAAACTCACCAGACCTGAACCTCATAGAGAATCTACGGGGTATTGTCAAGAGGAAGATGAGAGACACCAGACTCAACAATGCAGATGAGCTGAAGGCCACTGTCAAAGAAACCTGGGCTTCCATACCATCTCAGCAGTGCCACAGACTGATATCCTCCATGCCACGCCAAATTGAGGCAGTAATTAAAGCAAAAGGAGCCCCTATCAAGTATTGAGTACATATACAGTAAATGAACTTACTTTCCAGAAGGCCAACAGTTCACTAAAAATGTTTTTTTTTTTTTTTTTTTTTTTTAATTGGTCTTATGAAGTATTCTAATTTGTTGAGATAGTGGATTGGTGGGTTTTTGTTAAATGTGAGCCAAAATCATCACAATTATATATATATATATATATATGGTTACACTTTATTTCGATAGTCCACTTTAGACATTCTACTAAGTAACTTTGTAACTACATGCCAACTACATGTCAACTAATTCTCATTAATTAGCAACTACATGTCTACTAACTCTCAGTAGGGTAGGTTTAAGGTTAGTTGAATAAGTTGACATACTTGCAAAGTTTCTCATACTCAGTATATTGTATGTTGTGGACCTATCAAAATAAAGTGTTAGAAGATATTAAGCAGATAGTCTACAAATACTCTAATGACTGCTAGTCGACATGTAGTTGCAAAGTTACTTACTGTTAGTAGAATGTCTAAAGTGGACTATCAAAATAAAGTGTTACCATATATATATATATATATATATATATATATATATATATATATATATATATACTGTATATACATACGTACATACATACAGTATACACACGCGCACACACACACACACACACACACACACACACCTTATTCATTCATTCACATTCCGTTAAGCTCCATCCTGATTTTAGATGAATTTGAATGCAACATCTCATCCCATAATCGCTCATTCTGTGCCGCCTGTTCTTAGAAAGGCATGGTCTAATAAGGTTAACATAAAATCATAATATTGCCTGTAGGTGGAGTACGCTGACTACAATATATGAAGGTGGCACTTAAAGACTGAAAGCTCTAACAGAAGAAAAACCCCTAATAAATGATTTAAATATTGTTGATACATTTTATTTATTTACTTAATTTGAAGGTTTAATAATAACAGTTAAACTCAGTCAACAGCATTTGTGGCATAATGTAGATTACAAAAAAAAAAAAAAAATCATGTCCATTGTATTCTTTAAGGATAAAAATTATGTTATGGTGAGTGGCTTTACAATAAGGGCCAATTTGTAAATGTTAAAATACTATTTCACACAAGACATAAACAATATGCATGCTAGGATTATTTAAATTCATATTTTCTGTGTAAATCATTCATAAATTCATTTGTAGATAAAATGTTTCTTTGAACTGAATATTTCAATTTATGTGAGGGTACGTAAAGGGTTTGTTAGACCTGAGAGAGATTTATCTGAAAACCAGCCAAGCTTATTTGATTGAAAACAGCTGCTAATTGTTCTTAATCTGCATCAAAGCTGTTTATTCAAGTTTCAACAAGCAGTACATTTGTTCAGCATTTCAAACTAAAGGTTTTTTTTTTTGTTGTTGTTTTTTTTTTGTTTTGTTTTGTTTTGTTTTTTTAGGTTGCTTTTCCCATGATGGCTTTTTTAGTGTTTCTTTCTGGGTGTAGAATAATGATGTAGCACTTTGGAGCAAATATGGCAACCAGTAATCCAAAACTTGAAGCCAGGATGGCAAATATCTCTACAGCAACTGCATATTTCCCTGGTGAACTCACATATGCTGGAACAAATGCAATCCACACAGCACAGAAGATCAACATGCTAAAAGTGATGAACTTTGCTTCATTAAAATTATCTGGAAGATTTCTCGCAAGGAAGGCTAACAGGAAACTTACTGCTGCTAAAAGGCCAATATAGCCGAGTAGCATGGAAAACCCAGCCACTGAGCCTATGGTACATTCATATACTATTTTAGAGCGGATATACTGGCTATTTTTATGGGGTGCTGGAGATGCATTTGATAGCCAGACTGTACATATCACAACCTGGAGGGCTGTTAGGACCAGAACTGTGCATCTTTGTTGAGCTGCTCCAAACCATTTCATTGCTCCTTTACCCTCAGGTCGAGATGACTTGAACACAGCTATTACCACCATAGTCTTCACCAGGATGCTGGAGATGCACAGGACAAAGCTTATGCCAAACACAGCATGTCTTAACTGGCAGGTCCACAACTGTGGTTGGCCAATGAAAAGCAGCACACACAGAAAACATAGTTTGAGTGACAACAGCAGCAGGAAGCTGAGCTCTGAATTGTTAGCTCGCACAACTGGAGTATGCCGTTGATGTGCAAAGATGACAACCACTGCAGAACAGATACAGGTGCCGAGCAATGAAGCAGTGCTCAAGGAAATGCCCAGAGGTTCCTCATAGGATAGAAACTCCACTTCTTTTGGGACACACTCATCCTTTTTTTGGTTGGACCAGAACTCATCTGGACATACTGTACACTCAATGGAATCTATGTATATGAAAATTAAAGAGAGAGAAAATAAAAACAGAGGCATAATGTTGAACTGTGATTAAATAATAATACTGTTTCAACTGTTGTAATTTTGCTGGCATGACACTCTTTACCTGATATATTAGAAATCTCTCCATCTCCACATGGCAGGCAGTCAAAACAGCAAACAGGAAGGCCTTTCCTTCTGGCTCGCCTGGTGCCTGGGGTGCAGCTCTCACTGCACACAGACGGTTGGGGCTAAGGACACATAAAACACACACACACACACACAAATAGTGTACAGTATGTTTGTATAATTTCCAAGAAGTATACTTCCTTCAGCAAAAATTACATACATAATATGATGTCATAGGAGGGTTCTGTTTCAATAGTTTAAAAGATTGAAAAAGACTTACTTTATTTGTCTCTAAGTTCCAGTATATTGCATCCTCCTCCAATGTGAGAACCTTCCCTCTTGCTGCCCCTTCATCTACCACACCAACTGTTCGAGCAACTATTGATCCATCAGAGCTCGGCTGCCAGTTCAACACATCATAGATGGCCAGAGCATCTCCATTCTTGTCAAATGACACATGATCCCCAAAACCTGTGGTGAAGTTCACTTTCTGTAGGTAGTGAACCAGCTGCAGACAGTTTGTAGACAGAACATATCCATTTTAATAATTTGTATGAATATATATATATATATATATATATATATATATATATATATATATATATATATATATTTATTTTGTGTGTGTGTTTTTTTTTTTTTCCCATTTAGCTATCCTATAAAATTCGAAATTAACAGTATAACTGATAAGCTATGCTTCTGTCCACAGGACTCTTACCTGCCAGGGTTTCAGGTTGGTTATATCGCCACATCTGTTCCCACTGAATGGCCCACTACCCTCCTCACAATGCATAAGGCCATGCAGTGCATGTGCCAAGGCATAAACTGCCTTATACACATTATATGAGGCCCTCAGCTCTGATACATCAGTGTATGCTGTTTCTGTGCTGCTTAAATCTTCCTGTCCTGTACACATTTTTTCTCCCTCTCTACCACCAGTGTCAAAGCTGCACCCAAACATGTTCTCCCAGAAGATTCTCACCATATTATTTCTCAAATTACTGTCAGGATGGAGGCGTAGCAGAAATTCATGAAGTCCCTGGATCTCTCCTCGACGGATGGCAATGCCCAGAGTGCCTCCTAGAAAGGGCAGAAGACGCTGAGTGTGAAACACAGGTGAGGTGGCCCAAGCTTCACTTGCAATCCACTGCCTGCCTGTTACATTCTGCAATACCACCTCATCCATCAAAGGCAGCAGATAGGCTTCTGTGGAGAACACCACCACCACTCTTGCTGTAGAGGCCTGAATCCCTTGTACAATGCGCTGGATGTCTACGTGATTGTTATCAAGAGGCAAGATTTCAGAAAAAGAAACACAACCTCCAAATAACTGCACTTCCTTTTGGAAGGACTGAGCAGCATTGATGCCATAGTCATCATCACTGTAGAGAAGACCAACCCAAGTCCATCCAAAATGCCTCAAAATCTGAATCATAGCCCGCACCTGGAAGGCATCACTGGGGATTGTTCTGAAGAAAGAGGGATACTTTTTCCTGTCACTCAAACAGGAGCAGGTGGCGTAGTAGCTAACCTTATAGGAGAGATCATAATGACAAAAATCGCTGTTATAGCAATTACTCTTTTAAATTAGCAGACAAAATGAAACATTTTGTGAAAGGTAATGGAATTTTATATTTAACTCATCCTACCATAGGTATTCGAAATAGTCCCAGGACACTGGAGATTGCTATACAGTGAGTAGATCCAGGATCCCCCACAATCCCAATTACTGGAGGAGGGCCAGTGCAGTTGAAATTGGAAACGATCTCCTCTGTCCCACTAAGCAGGGCGGTTGCAGACCTGAATGCCAGTCCAAGCTTCACACAGTTGTCATACAGATGATAACCGAGGGTGATGTTAGGCAACAAGTTAGGATTGTTATTGATCTCATTTATGGCATATACCATAGTTTGTGCCTGCTGGAAACTTGCCATATAGAATCTAGAAAAGGCAGCACAATGTTTACATTCAGTTACCCTAAAGAATATCAGAATATCATCACAAAAAACAAAAGCAAAAAACAAAAACATAAGATGATCTCTTGATCTCTCTCAACACATTGCAAACCTTTCATTAGACAATCAGTTCTAAACGAATTAAAAAAAAAAAAAAAAACTACCAAATAAACAAAAACATAGACTGCGTTCTGCATTTTTCCTTCTGTTGTCTTTCAAATGTCCTTTCCTTTTTTTTCCCATTCGTTTAGCCCAGGCTCACCGCTCACAATGTGACTGTTCCGGTTCTCTTTTAAAGTTCAGTTCTGGGAACACTGTGATGAGATGAAATGCAAACAGGCCTCCAATGATAAGGTCTCCATCTTGGTACATCCCTTTCAACTTGAAGCGTCCCTGGAGCTGACAGGGGCCTGACCTGGTGATTGAAGATGCAGAGATACAGGTAAAGGACAGATAAAAACATAAATATAGTGTGATCCACATCTCTATTACTTTCTCTAATGCACCCACTTGACTCATTAATGTATGACGAGTAAGCACTGTTTTATAGAGCAGGTGGTGTCACATGAGCATTAAGAAAGATGTCACTCTGGGTCTCACATTTTCTGTTTCAGAATTTGCACAGAATAAATGCAACACAGTTACCAATATTACAGTTTAAAACTCAGAGGTGTGATATTTGTTATTTTCTAGCAAACATTTTCTTTTTTTTTAACAACAACAACAAAAAAAAAAAAAAAATAAGAAGAAAAAAAGTTTAAAAAGAAAAATAAATATATGGTCACAATTAACAGAGAACTGGGACCATGTAATGTTGTGCTAGCCACTTTCTATGGTAGGCTTATTTTATGTTAATAGTAATAGTTTAACAAATCTAACTTTTCAGTTATCATAAAAAGGGATTGTGATTCTAATGCACACACACACACACACACACACACACACACACACACAAAAAAGAGCTGGATGGGGGAGTGTGTTCTTTAATATATCCAGTAGATGGCAGTCACCTAATGACAAGCTCTGTCATTTCTCACTTTATCTGATAAACCAACCTTTACCTACTTAATCCCTTTATCCCTTACAAACATATAAAAATACACAGACATACATTCAGTAGCTCTGTGAGTGAGTGTTTATCAGTCTGTCCTTTCTTCTTTATCACTGAAGTAACAAACAAATGAGAAAGAGAGAGAAATGTTATTTTATAGTTTATATTTTATGCTATGTTCTCTGGACATCTTTTTTTTTTTTTTTTTTGGATTATTCTAACAAAAAGATTATTCTGAACTATGTTATGAAAGATATTACATAATTATTTGATATTCTAATTTGCAATATGTGTGTAAACATGACCATAAAAGGGTATTCCCTTTCTTTACATTGTATATATACATTGTATCTAATTTGCATATTAATATGTTTTTGGGGCAACATGTAATGAAAAAGAAGTTTAATAATGACAGCAACACCTTAGCAACCCTAATAAACATGCTGTATGTCCTGGTGTCCACTACAGAGGACATACTCCGTTACAGAAAGTGATATTCTGATTTGAATCCCCATAGCGTTTTTCTGACACATTTGTTTACAATGAACAATTTGAGAATTAGCCAGATTGAAATGAAAATTACAAAATATTATCATATTTTCATAGGAGGGGTGAATTCAGTCATTCAGTCAACGTCAGTCATTTTTTAAAGACCAAGGAGGAGGAGTTTTCATAGTTAAACCTTCAAACATTTTTTTTCTAAAAATGCCCTGAATGTGTTATATCCAGACTTAAAACTGTGATGTGTGGACATTTGCTCAAATTAATTGTCTTCTACAGAGGAAAACGGTCTATGGCTGTGTCTCAGGACACACTTTGTCCTGGCTCACATGATTCCTGCAGAATGATAATTTGATAATTTTCAGTATAGTCTACATACAATAAGAGGTTAAATGAAATGATAATATGATCATCCAATTAATTTGAAGCTTTCAAATAATTATTCTGTTCTAAATTTAAATTATATTTAAAAAGTGGTTGTTTATAGCATATCTGCAGGCAATATGTAACCTACTGTAGCCTATGGAAATTGTTTAATGTTACACAATTCAAAGCTGGTAATGATAACATTCATAATGTGATGCTTTGCCACTATTTTAGGATGCTTAATACATTGCAAGGCACCTCGATCTGAAGCACTGTTAAATCACATGACCAAAGTAACTACTCCACCCACAATGTATATCATTGGCCAGTCTCATCTGATGTTAAATTTGGCATCTTGACACATGTTTTATAACTGAGAACTCTAGACTTCCAGACATTCTGGATGGGGTCCTCACTAGATGTTTCCATGGTTGGATTTGAAAGCTTCAGCAATGGCCAATAAGATGCCAGTGACTAAACTGGTACCACTTGGTCTGTTGCTTCTGCTGTACTTAATTTTCTGTAATGCATTGGACAATAGGTGCTGGGCACTGGGTGATTTTAATTCACCAGTACTGGAACAGGATGGTGATATTGTAATTGGAGGGCTGTTTCCAGTGCACTATATGGCCCCGGAAACTGACCATAATTACTCTGAACGGCCACAGCATCAAGAGTGCAGCGGGTGTGTGAAACAACATGCAGAGAATGAAGAACAGCAATGAAAAGATAAAATAAAATACCAGTTGGTTTAAAATAATAAGTATAAATAAATGTAATCTGAATGAGATCCACACTTTGTTACCCATAACATTTACTGTATTATTATGGCAAAAGAATGATGTTTATCACTTCTGTGAACTGTTCTCCTCAGAATAAGGCTGTTTGTTAACTTCTCACTACTGCTATACCCAGCTCTCTCCTTGTTGTCTTTGCTCTCTCGTCATCTTTTCAACAGGTTTGATTTTCGTGCATTCCGCTGGGTCCAAACAATGGTGTTTGCCATTGAAGAAATTAACAGTAACTCTAGTTTATTACCAGGAGTGACACTAGGTTATCGGATCTTGGATAGCTGTGATCATGTGCACACCAGTCTGCGAAGCACACTTTTCCTGGTGAATGGCACCTCCAGTCAAACAAAGGCTAATGCTGATGACAGTGCTAAATGCCTTTCCACTGCCCCAGTGCCAGCTGTCATAGGCCTGGCATCATCATCGCCCACACGGGCTGTGGCACAAACTTTGGGTCCATTTGGAATTCCACTGGTAAGAGTCTTGTAAGAGATGATAATTCCAGATATTTATTTATTGCTGTTAATTTATGTATTCACTTATTTCTTTGTTAAACAACACATGATTGTGTGAAATTTCAGTCAAAACCTTTTCCATCTGCTGCTGTTATAAAAATCAAAAGTTATAATCAAAAAGCATAACTGTGAGCTTTTTTTAACATTATGTATTGAACATATAGTCAAACTACTTTGTGCAAACTGCTTTGTGAGCATTTTAACACTGATTTTCATGTTGTGTCTTCAAAGAACCTGCATTTATTGAAACCTTTAATGCTCATAAAAACAAATCAGAAATGGCCAGTGCTATAAACTAATTTGTCTGTTGTTACATATTATTGAATAACTAACATTTGTTGCCAGATTATTTGTTTTATTAATTGTGCCAAAAAAAAAATAAAAAATCAACAGGCGCTTTAGCTTTTCTTTTGAATGCATCATCTCTATTATAAGTTACTCATAAGCGTTCCTCTGGGTTTTAGTACTATTTATTCTATTGATTCTAGTCCATACTATTGATTATATATGTTGCAGCGAATTAGCTAATGTCAAAAATATGTTATCATTTGACCAGGTTGTACATACTTATTTTTAGCACCAAAAAAGGGAAACATCTTCTAGGGAGAAAAAAAAGGTTCAGCATCTATAACCTGATCAGTGCAGCAAAATATGTTTAAGACATATTTCTGTACACTGTTCTAATGTATTGGTCAATTTTGAGAGAGAGAGAGAGAAAGAGAGAGAGAGAGTGGGAAAAAAAAACCTGCCAAAAACAATCAGACAAATCCATTCTTTCACATCTCCCTTAATCTCCTTTTTTTTCTATTTGTCTTTCTTGTCTTTCAAGATAAGCTATTTTGCGACCTGCACCTGTCTCACAGATAAGAAGGAATACCCTTCTTTCCTGCGTACTGTGCCCAGTGATGTATTTCAGGTGCAGGGACTGGTCCAGTTGGTTTCCCACTTTGGCTGGCGCTGGGTGGGTACAGTGGGCACAGATGATGACTACAGTCACTATGGCATCCAGGCCTTTACTGAACAGCTTGAAAGACTTGGTGGCTGTATAGCCTTTCACCACACTATACCCAAAGAACCTTCCCAATCACAAATACATGCAATTCTTAATAGCCTGGAGGGTTCCACTGCACAAGTGATTATAGCATTTGCCACTGAAGGACAGCTGCTGGAGCTCTTGGTTGAAGCGGCTCATAGGAATCTAACAAGGAGGCAATGGGTGGCCAGTGAAGCCTGGGTGACAGCCAAACTTCTTACTATCCCTGAGCTTCACCCTGTCCTGGCTGGAACAGTGGGATTTGCCTTTAGGGGCACCACTATTCCAGGCTTGGCTGAGTTTCTCCTCAGGGTTAGACCCTCACCTAGACCTGAATCTGTTTTCACCAACATGTTTTGGGAGGAACTGTTTGGATGTAGGCTAGGATATAAGGATGGTGGTGATTCTGAGTTGTCATCACTCTGTACTGGTTCAGAGGATTTAATGGAGACTGAGAATAGCTATACTGATGTATCAAGGGTGAGAATTTCATACAATGTCTATAAAGCGGTGTATGCTATTGCTCATGCTCTACACCATCTGTTACAATGTGGTTCTAAGGAACAAAGCTCAGATCGCATCTGTAAGACTGAATCAAAGTTCTCTCCATGGCAGGTAATAATCATGTGTGCGTGCGTGCGCGCGCGCATGTGTGTGTGTGTGTAGTGTGTATATATATATATATATATATATATATATATGTGTGTGTGTGTGTGTGTGTGTGTGTGTGTGTGTTATAAAATGTGTAAAAATTCTTATTATATTTTATTTTAATTATTTATTTTTTATTTTATTTCATTTATTTATTTATTTTTTGCTTGCCTTAACTAATTCAATAGCTCCTTCACTACTTGAAGAAAGTACATTTTACAAACCAGTTCAATGAGAAGGTGTATTTTGACAACAACGGAGAGCCTGTGCCCCTCTATGATATAATTAACTGGCAGAAAAATGACAGAGGTACAATCCAGTTTCAGATGGTGGGCACCTATGATGGATCTGCCCCACATGGACAGCAGCTTAAGATAGATGAGGGGTTAATTCAGTGGGCAGGGGGACACATTGAGGTGAGCCTGTGCTTGAATGGCAAACAGTTGTGAAGCTCTTAGCTATTAGTCTCCTGATTTTATAATGTTTTCTTTCTAGGTTCCTGTTTCCTTATGCAACCCTCCTTGCCCCCCTGGAACACGGCAGGCCACTCGACCAGGACAGCCTATCTGCTGCTTTGATTGTTTGCCCTGTGCTGAAGGGGAAATTAGCAATATCTCAGGTAAATATCTATCTATCTATCTATCTATCTATCTATCTATCATCAGAACCTACGCATTAATACCAAATAAACTGATCAGGACACCGATGTGGACGGTTTTATTTTATGATAATGACCAGCTTCCTGTCCAGTATCTCACTTATTACATGGCTACTCACCAAATTAGGGGTGTGCAGTGAAGCCAGTATTTGTATTTTTTATTTGTATCTACCGGAAGTAGTCGGAGCTTCAACCGGAACTTCGTACAGTTATACTTGATAAGACCGTTATATCTATGCCTTTCTTTTTTTTTTTTTTTTTTTTTTCGTAGTTATCACTGAACAAATATGCCGTGTTTAACTGAAATATATATTTTTTATGATTATATAATTTTTTTTTTTTTTAAATATCTTCTAACAGTCGATAGGCAGTGCTCCGAGATGTAGGCTAGTGCGGGTGTGCTTCGGGGAAAGGGAATTCGAGTCCCATTTTGGGGACCTTTCGTGATCCGATAAATAAATATTTAAATATCTTCTAATTAAAACAGTAAGGGTTCCTATGCAGTTTAGAAATATGGAAATTGATTTAAGTAATTTCCAGGAAATGCATGGAAAAAGGCGAGTGCAATACTGCTATTTTATTAGCGCTTATTTCATTCATAGAGTTTACACTCATTTACTTCACACACTTGCTCCTGGGTTGTAATTTTAGAGGTTTATCTAAAACAACATAATTTCCTTTGGCTCGCCGATTCCTGTGCAGTTTAAAAAATAGCTATTTCACTTAATTTGCAGGTCTGGAAAAGTATGGAAAAAAGAGAACAGAGTATGGAAAAAAAAATATTTGTTTCTACTATTTGCCCTATTCAGCGTTCTAAAGCATAAAATTAATTTCTAAAAAATAAACTGATCATACAAGTAGACAGCGTTCATGTCAAACGTTTAGTAATCATCTGAACACGACTGAATTAATTCAAGGCGCACTTTTTCACTACGCAGAACTCTTTAAGCAGACTTTTTTGAACTTTACTAAACAAATGTGCGTGTGCCACGCAAACCAGCAAAAAATAAAGAAGCAAACATGTAGGCCTAGTAGAAAATGTATCTGTATCTAAGCTGATTCTTAGCCTACTCTTGAGAGAGATATGGTTTGGTTTTTGAGAGACGTGCAGAGATGACAAAGCGGCTGTTTGATTGGTGATCGCGCTGTGCTTATTCCATTCATTCGTGTATCATATCGTAGCCTATAAGGTTTAAATCATTGCCTTTTAAATATAGGCCTACACAAATAGTAGAACTTGCATGATGTATTATTTTAGTTGATATTACTCTTGCCAAGCTCTGATTTCAGAGAGATGCATGGAGAGGTGTTTGATTTGCGTTTGATTTGCGCTCTTTTCATTCATAAATTTTACATTCATTCACTTCACACACTCATCATTGCGTGACTTTAGCAAGTTTTAATAAAATATCCCACTGATCACTGGCTCACCTGTTACCAAGCAAACACCAGAGTGTTCCAGCCTCAGCCGAATATTCAGGCAGAATTATTCGTTATCCGTTATTCGTATTTGAAGCCATTATCCGCGCCTTTCCGAATAAGGTATTCGGCTTCGGGCACACCCCTACACCAAATTAAGTAAATATATGGACTTAAAATATTGATTTTAGTATAAATGATTGTATAATTTTAACTGTGTATTAGCTTAAAGCTCTGTGACCATAGGACAAGTGGTCTGGAGAATGAATGAATGGAATTATCTTAAAACTTCTGCTAAGAAAATAGTAAATTATAAGGTTTATAAAAAATAAAAAAATTAAAAAAAAAGACAATTGATCTAGTATTGAGTACGGTGGCTGAGAGAGCTCAATGTGCTGAAACTTAAGAAAACACATGCAAATAGAAAATGCATCAGCAAATTAAGAAAACATCTTCATCAGTTTGACAACGTGTTTGATTACGAATTAAACTTGTGGCCACAAGAAAAACGTCGTTCCCTCAACATAAGAAGTCGCGGCCATGAGAAATGGATGTTGTTCCCTCAACATAGGATCTTGAGGCCACGACTTCACATCTCATGGCCACGACATGAGGATGTTGTTACCTTGACAAAATTATCTTGTGGCCACATTCCCACGAGTTAATAAGTCGTGGCCACGACAAAACTAAGTGAACCAAGTGAACTAAGTGAACATGTCCCCTCCCGGTCACCATAATATGGAACAAGACAGCAGTGTGATAATAAAGTAACGGAGGTTTGAGTTGTGACCCACCTGACCCCTTATGACCCGTCTAACCGGTACAGAATTATGGATGACTGTGAATTTTAGGAAACATTTGACTGCTGAATGCCATGATCAATATTCTGAATAAAGAAATCAAGTATTCAAAAACAGATTTTTCCAGAGAGTTGTGTAATAATATTGTATACATTTTGGAATTCTGGTTGACCCAAAGTGTCTGTTTCTGTCTACTAGGTGCTACTGAGTGTATCAAGTGTCCCCAGTACTACTGGCCAAACAACGAAAGGGTTTCTTGTGTTGCTGGCATAGAAGAGTTTCTCTCATACCATGAAATCATGGGAATAATTCTCATATCTTTGTCTCTCTTTGGAGTCGCTGTGGCAACTGTTATCACAGTGATTTTCTTCCTTTTTAGAAGCACACCCATAGTTAAGGCCAACAACTCTGAGATGAGTTTTCTACTGCTGTTGTCTCTCAAACTTTGCTTCCTTTGCTCATTGGTGTTTGTGGGCCGGCCCTCACCATGGACATGCCGTGCCCGACAAGCTGCATTTGGGATCAGCTTTGTTCTATGTATCTCATGCATACTGGTCAAGACCATTGTGGTGCTTTTGGCCTTTCGTTCCACTATGCCTGGTTCCATTTCTCTAAAGTTATTTGGCCCTCCACAGCAAAGGGTTTTCATTTTCTGCTGCACGACAGGCCAAGTTATCTTGTGTGCTTGCTGGCTGGCACTAGCACCTCCTTACCCCTATAAAAACACGTCCTATCAGGGTGGTAAGATTGTACTAGAATGTAAAGATGTATGGCCGCTAGGATTTTACCTGGTGCTGGGCTATATTGGATTACTCTCTTGTATGTGTTTCGCCCTTGCCTTCCTTGGAAGGAAACTTCCAGATACATTTAATGAAGCTAAGCTCATTACATTTAGTATGCTTATATTTTTTGCTGTGTGGATCTCATTTATACCAGCATACAACAGCTCACCAGGGAAATACACAGTGGCTGTTGAGATATTTGCCATTCTTGCTTCCACTTTTGGACTTCTGTTTTGTATTTTTGTACCTAAATGTTATGTTATTCTGTTAAGGCCTGATTTAAATACTAAAAAGGGAATGACTGGAAAAATGTCAAAATGAAATGTTAACTTACATGACAGTGACCCTGTCAATATGTCACTCCTGTTCATCATATTGTTTGATTATGATTGTTATATTGTTTGTAAATATATAGGAGCCACTACTACCGTTTACCAAATTTATTTAGGTAAAAATTCGGTATTTTATTGTTGTGTGTAACCATAATTAACACTTGATAACCATGTTGACATAAATAATTAAAAAGCCTTTTATTGTCCAAATATCCAAGTTGACATACATGCAAACAGAATTAAAAACAGAATTTGTAATATATATATATATATGAGCAATATCACACTCGTAGACGTAAGATACGGCTATATATCGGCACGGCTGTGATTCGGCCATAGGCACGAGGCCACAGACCAAGTGCCGTAGGTAAACAAAGTGTGCTGATATACAGCCATATTTCACGTCTACAAGTGTGATATTGCGTTTATACAACAGTTTGATGGCACGAGTTTGTAAATAAATTAGGAACAACAACGAGTGTCTTTAACAGCCCTCTTTTGTGCAGAACTACTTCCTTCCAGTTGACAGTTTAACAGATGAGCCCAAGCCTCCATTACTGATTTGAAAACGTCACTTTAGAACTAGCAATGAAGGAACGTTGAGTTGCTTCTTTTATATTACTCTATTAAAAGCAGTGTATTATGTGTAGTAGAGTATTATGAGAGATATTAACTCAGTGAGTGTGATTACCTGCATCAGATACAGCATTCATTCTTCAGCATAATCTCATATTCACAATAAAACATTAGTTTGCATGCAATCACAAACCCACACACACACCATTTCTCAATATTAAACACTATTATTAAAAACTACTAGTATATATATACTATATATATATATATATACACAGTGGGTACGGAAAGCATTCAGACCCCCTTAAATTTTTCACTCTTTGTTATATTGCAGCCATTTGCTAAAATCATTTAAGTTCATTTTTTTTCCTCATTAATGTACACACAGCACCCCATATTGACAGAAAAACACAGAATTGTTGACATTTTTGCAGATTTATTAAAAAAGAAAAACTGAAATATCACATGGTCCTAAGTATTCAGACCCTTTGCTGTGACACTCATATATTTAACTCAGGTGCTGTCCATTTCTTCTGATCATCCTTGAGATGGTTCTACACCTTCATTTGAGTCCAGCTGTGTTTGATTATACTGATTGGACTTGATTAGGAAAGCCACACACCTGTCTATATAAGACCTTACAGATCACAGTGCATGTCAGAGCAAATGAGAATCATGAGGTCAAAGGAACTGCCTGAAGAGCTCAGAGACAGAATTGTGGCAAGGCACAGATCTGGCCAAGGTTACAAAAAAATTTCTGCTGCACTTAAGGTTCCTAAGAGCACAGTGGCCTCCATAATCCTTAAATGGAAGACGTTTGGGACGACCAGAACCCTTCCTAGAGCTGGCCATCCGGCCAAACTGAGCTATCGGGGTAGAAGAGCCTTGGTGAGAGAGGTAAAGAAGAACCCAAAGATCACTGTGGCTGAGCTCCAGAGATGCATTCGGGAGATGGGAGAAAGTTGTAGAAAGTCAAATATCACTGCAGCCATCCACCAGTCGGGGCTTTATGGCAGAGTGGCCCGACGGAAGCCTCTCCTCAGTGCAAGACACATGAAAGCCCGCATGGAGTTTGCTAAAAAACACCTGAAGGACTCCAAGATGGTGAGAAATAAGATTCTCTGGTCTGATGAGACCAAGATAGAACTTTTTGGCCTTAATTCTAAGCGGTATGTGTGGAGAAAACCAGGCACTGCTCATCACCTGTCCAATACAGTCCCAACAGTGAAGCATGGTGGTGGCAGCATCATGCTGTGGGGGTGTTTTTCAGCTGCAGGGACAGGACGACTGGTTGCAGTCAAGGGAAAGATGAATGCGGCCAAGTACAGGGATATCCTGGATGAAAACCTTCTCCAGAGTGCTCAGGACCTCAGACTGGGCCGAAGGTTTACCTTCCAACAAGACAATGACCCTAAGCACACAGCTAAAATAACGAAGGAGTGGCTTCACAACAACTCCGTGACTGTTCTTGAATGGCCCAGCCAGAGCCCTGACTTAAACACAATTGAGCATCTCTGGAGAGACCTAAAAATGGCTGTCCACCAACGTTTACCATCCAACCTGACAGAACTGGAGAGTATCTGCAAGGAGGAATGGCAGAGGATGCCCTAATCCAGGTGTGAAAAACTTGTTGCATCTTTCCCAAAAAGACTCATGGCTGTATTAGATCAAAAGGGTGCTTGTACTAAATACTGAGCAAAGGGTCTGAATACTTAGGACCATGTGATATTTCAGTTTTTCTTTTTTAATAAATCTGCAAAAATGTCAACAATTCTGTGTTTTTTCTGTCAATATGGGGTGCTGTGTGTACATTAATGAGGGAAAAAAATGAACTTAAATGATTTTAGCAAATGGCTGCAGTATAACAAAGAGTGAAAAATTTAAGGGGGTCTGAATACTTTCCGTACCCACTGTGTATACATATATATATATATATATATATATATACACATATATGTGTATATATATATATATATATATATATACACATATATGTGTATGTATATATACAACAAAAGCACTGCAGAGGTGCACACAGTAATTAACAGTGAACATTATGTATTCGCATTATGATGGCGCTGGACCTTAAAGCATCAGTGGTAAGAAAAAAAAAAAAACAATAAGAAAAATAAATAACCACTGATGCTTTAAGGTCCAGCACCATCCATAATGCGAATACATAATGTTCACTGTTAATTACTGTGTACACCTCTGCAGTGCTTTTGTTGTGTGACTCAGAGGGCTTTTGATGGTACTTTACCCATTAGGTGTTTTTTGGTATTCTGCTCTGGCCTAAATACAATAATGAAACACTTTGGAGCAAAAATACAGAGAATCAGACCAAAACTTGAAGCTAAAATAGCAAATATCTCCACAGCTACAGTAAATTTTCCTGGAGAACTGATATACGCTGGAATAAAAGCGATCCAAACAGCACAGAATATGAGCATACTGAATGTGATGAATTTAGCCTCATTGAAGTTATCAGGCAGCTTTCGGGCAAGAAAAGCTAAAACAAAGCAAAGGAAAGCTAGCAAGCCAATATAACCCAGTACAGCCCAGAAACCTATAGCGGATCCTAAACTGCATTCTAAAATAATCTTTTCTTTGTACTGATGCATATTGTTATAAGGAAAAGGTGGAGATATTTTTAACCAAAGCACACATATAAGGACCTGTACAAGAGTGAAACCAAAAACACTGAGTCTCTGTTGAGGAGGCCCAAACCATTTCATGACATTACTTCCTGGAAGTGTAGCTTTGAAGGCAATTAACACTACTATAGTTTTCCCTAGAACACAGGAGATACAGAGGACAAAAGTGATCCCAAATGCTGTGTGACGCAACATACAGGACCACTCAGTGGGCCGACCAATAAAAGTAAGTGAACAGAGGAAACACAGAGACAATGAGAAGAGAAGCAGGAAGCTTAGTTCTGAGTTGTTGGCTTTTACTATCGGAGAGGTCCTGTTTTTGTAGAACACTAAAGTTATGCTCAAAGCCACTAAAGAGCCAGCAACAGAGAAAGCAGCCAGTATAATCCCAAGGATCTCATCCCAGGAGAGAAACTCCACTGGTTTAGGAAGACACTTATCCTTCTCATTATTAGACCAATACTCAGGCAGGCATTTGTGACAATCTAAAGAATCTGAAAGATCAAGGAGTCAGTGCATAACAGCCATTCATGAACTACAGGAACAAAATGAAGACATACAGATTATCAGGCTAAACTTTTTTTAGAATGACCAACTAGATAAAGAAGGGTCAATGAGATCATGCACTCCTTCATAAATGTCAATAACATATATTTCAGGTGTAAGGGAAATACATATATATATATATATATATATTTGAAATGCCCGGATGTAAAATTGGGATAATCTTGACATCATTTCCCCTCGGTAGAAATCGTGGTCCGTCCGGGCACGCCTAGACCGGACCGAAAGGGCACTTTTCCATTTTTAAAGATTCCTTTATTTTAGACATTTATTTTAGATAAGTATTTATAATTTATTTATAAGAATGTCTAAAATACCTGTCTCATTGCTGATCTCTCCTTCTGCACAGTTAATGCAGTCATAACAGCAGACAGGTCTTCCTTTTTTCACAGCCTTCCTCGTACCTGGATGACAGCTTTTACTGCACACAGACACAGGCACCTGCAAGTGACAGATAGACACAGCATCAGAGACAGAAATTAAGTCTTTAGGTACAAATGTTTTAAAACTGACAAAATGGCCCAGATGTTTAAAATGAAGGGGCAAAATGTATCATAATGAATTCCTCTGCTTTTATTTCTCATCTTTTGGTGTGTTTGGTATATATAGTGTTGGTTTTAACAATTTTTTCCCCATTAAATTATTTAATCTAAGTACATGAAAAAAAGGGTACCTTTTCACTGCTATCATACCAAATGATATCTCTGTTCAGACTGAATTCTTGGCCTTTAGGCTTGGATGCATCATATTGACCCACTGTCACAAAATCAACTGAACTGTCTCCTTGAAGTTGCCAGTTCACAAGTTCATATGCGGCCACAGGGTCTCCATTGGTGTCAAATGAAACGGAATAATTATTTTTAGTAAAATTCACTCGCTTGAGTTGATCAAAAACCTGCATGATGGATAATAAATTAATAAATAAATAAATAAATAAAACTGTGGTGTGGTTGAACATATTTTATAGTAAGATACAAAGGTAAAGGTAAATGTATACTGTACAATAATGTATTACATTAACAAACTTACTCGTCGGGGCTTAACTTTGATGTTTTTGTCGCATTGATTTTCGTTACAGATGATGCCATGGAGGGCATGAGCTATAGCATATGTGGCTTTGTACACCATGTTAGTGATCCGCAACTGGGACGTGTCTGTGTACGGGTTCTGTAAAGCGCGCAGGTCCTCTGTGCCATCACATGCTGGCATAGCATTAGAAGAACCTGTCTGCCGTTTTAGACTACAGCTGAATGAACTTTCCCAGAATTCTGTCAGCAGGGGAAATTTTAGCGCTTGTTCTGGAGACAGATCAAGTAGAAAGTTACGAAAACCAGGGATAACAGACCGCGGGATTGCAAAGCCCACAGCACCAATACAAAAATTAAACCGCAGCATTTGTGGGTCTGTAACCCACGCCTCGCTGCCAATCCACTGCATCGGGGGAGGAGGCTGCTGGCTCAGCTCTTCTAAAAGAAATTTTATATCACCTGCGCCCATGAAGGCAACTATTACACGAGCCGATGACTTGCGAATGACATCCGCGACTCTTTTCAGTTTGCTGAGCGGCTGGGTCCTGTAGTAGGCCTCAGAATACTCCACACAGATTCCCTCCTCCTCAGCAGCTTTCAGGAATGATGCCATGCCATTGTTCCCATAGTCTGAATCACTGCGCACAGCTCCGATCCACGTCCATCCGAAGTGCTTGACCATCCGTGCCAGTGCTGCCGCTTGATGGTGATCGCTGGGGATGGTCCTGAAGAAAGTAGGATGCTGCCGCTTGTCACTGAGACACGCGCATGTAGCATAATGACTCACCTATAAAGTACAGTGAAGAAACACACACACACACATATCATCAGAGAGAGAGAGAGAGAGAGAGAGAGAGAGAGAGAGAGAGAGAGAGAGAGAGAGAGATTGTTATACAGCTTCAGCATTTTTCTTTCTAATAAGACTATGAATTTGTCGTTTTGCGGAAGCACCTGTGGAATTCCAAGAGGACCCAAAAGTCTTGAAATGGTTACAGCCGGCGTGGAAGCAGAATCTCCGACTAGTGCGGGAACTGCAGCAGATTTTACACAGGAATCAGTGTCGTTAAATACCAGATCTAGTCCGTTGGCAAGCTGCATCGCTACTTTAACCGCCATTGGCACAGTAGCACACGAGTCATATATGTGGTACCCTAAAGTAACGCCAGGTAAGAGATCGGAGCTGTTGTTTATCTCTTGGACAGTGAATTGCAAGGCACGGGCAAGACGCAACCCTCTGGAGTCCATGCTGTTGAAGTACACACATAATAGCATCATATTAAAAATTAACGGTTAGGCTTACTTTTTGCTTGTTAGCTTCTTATTAAATCATTTTATACTTAACCACAAATATGAACGCAATTTTAGCACAATCAGTTTAACTCATTTTGCCCTAATCTGTTAAGGAATGTTTTAAAGTTTGAACCAAACTCTAACCTGCCACTGCAAACTAGTGGTTGTGGCCGTCTAGTATAGGTGTGCTTCTCTGTTCTCACATAGTAATGAATGGTGAAAGCCCCTCCAATGATGAAGTCTCCATCCTCGAAGAGATCAGGGAGATGAGGGTCACCTTGGAGGATGCAGGTGCCTAAATTAACCCCACACACAGCAGGGCAAAGCCTGGTCATACACAGTAGTGTCACTGTTAATAAAAGATGAACATTCATTTCTCCTGCTATGCAAGCAACCACTCAGAATGTGAGCTGAGCATTACACTTTGTTTTATATACCCACCAGCCACTGCTGTTGTATGTTGTAACTCTGCACTGGGAAACCTAAGAGGGTGTGGTTAAGATTTCACTTCAGTCAATGAGAAAATGTGCCTCAAGTGTATCATAAAGTTTCAGGTTTTTTAGATCACCTGTCAACCCCAAGAGAAATGAGTTGCAAGGAAAGAATGTTTGTTTTATATTTGCTTTTACTTTCCATTTCTTTTTATTTTGCAAAGGATTTGTCATGTCCCACTGTTGTTTTAGTGACAGACGTGTGATTGAAAACCATTCTCTGAATGCAGTTATAAATCATAATAAATAAAAGTAACAAAATCACTGTACTTTTTTGTCCAACTTTTATTCTATAAAGATCTAAATGCAATACTTGTTCTATATAGTAATGTATGCATACATTTAAATGTAAAGAAATCATAACCTTACATAGTGTATTAAAATATTATAATTAATTTGTATATTTTAAATTAAGATATTTTAACAATATCCAGAACAAATATATATATATATATAAACAAAATAATAATAATACAAATAATAACAGATAGATATAGATATAGATATATATATAGAGAGAGAGAGAGAGAGAGAGAGAGAGAGGCCTAACATGTCCAAAGCGCATTCAAGAAATATTACAGGAAGAACTTTACATAAAAGTACATTACACAGGCTTGAGGAAATCCAGGAAGCATTGCCATACAGCTTGGAATCGTCAATGTAGTTTGGGCTTAAAGGAATATATATCTTTCAGTCATATGACATGAAACAGCTCATAAAACCAGGTTTTGAGAGGGGCATCCAAAGGTTTGCAAAGGTCATACCCAGCAACAAAAAATGCTGCTGAGAGCTTGAAAAAAAAGTGTTCAATATCTCAGAAGACCCCAACACTGCTAGTCCATGATCACGCTCATCTTTTGGAAAACCTTTGAAAAATAGTCAAAAATATTACTCAGAAAATCAAATGTCAAGGCAAAACCAGAATACATGTGATAGGGAGCACTTTATAACATATTTACATCCATCACATATTGGAGAAATAGTGTTGCATATTTTATTTAATTTTGGAATAATACAATCTATGTATTATTACTACTTAAAACAGGATCAACCTATCTAGCATGTATTGAACAACACTGGATCCTGCACCTGTAACAAAAAAAAAAAAAAAAAAAAAAAAAAAAAAAACCCTAAAAAGACTGGCAGCAGGGCTTCCAAACATTTTCCGTTAAATTACAGAAAATAACCATTTCACAAAATTACAAGCAAAAACTGTAAAAATACAGAATAGACTTTACGGTCAAAATTAATTAAATTACAGCATATTACTGTTGATAATTTGTTTTTAAACTATTGAAAAACTGATAAATTGTCAAATTACATAGAAAAACAACTAACTTTCAGGTTAATTACCATAAATTTAAGGTTTTAATGAGTTATTTTATAAAACTGATCTGTCCATCTACAGTAATTTACTTTTAAAGTACAGTTTTTCCATGTACAATAACTAAGAAATAATTTATAAAAATGCAGTAAGCATATATTTTTTTTAAAAAGTTTGTATATTTACAGGATTAATCTTTGTTTTTACAGAAACAATCTCACAACTTCAATCAATCTATGTAAATTAAAAGGTATTTATAAGTTATTTTATGTGTACCTAGAATAATCTCATTAAAATGCAGATACTATTAATTACAATATCCAAGAAATGTTGTATAAAAATGTAGTAAATTCATAATACAAAGACACATGTCTGTAGATACACATTTTAATCGTTCATTTTCCAGAAATATTACAGTTTAAAATGTTTGGACAGTAGAGAAATGAGCATACCTGTAGTACTTATAAATATGTAAAAAAAAAAAAAAAAATAATAATAATAAAATACATAAAAACCCCACCTTTTTCAGCCAGTTTCTATAAAATTAACAATCTGTATTTATTAAAGGAACCTGCACATTCACAGTATCAGTCATTGTACAGAAGCATTGTATGTCAAGTTGCAAAAATACCTACATTAAATGACAATTGCTGTATACCTTTATACATTTACAATGACATTTTATCCAAAGCAACATACAAAGTCCCAGTTAATAACACAGTAGACATAGCAGTTTTATTATAAACAGAAAGAGTTAGCATTAAAGGATAGTTCATCAAAAAATTAAAATTACCCCATGATTTACTCACCCTCAAGCCATCCTCGGTGTATGACTTTCTTCTTTCAGATGAACACAATCAGAGCTGTATCAATAAACATCCTGGCTCTTCCAGGCTTTATAATGGCAGTGAATGGCTGCCATGAGTTTGAAGCTCAAAAAAAGTGCATCCATCCTTCATAAACGTACTCCACATGGCAGGGGTTAATAAAGGCCTTCTGAAGCGAAGCATATTTTACATTTTATAAAGTAAAAAAATACTTGCTCCCGGTAAAAAGCTACGTCATGACATACAAAGCTAGATCCTACATTGCGCAAGTTATTCTTAAGTCAAATCTGTATGGCTGTTTGACCCGAAAGTTAATTATTTTACTTTATAAAGTGTAAAATATGTCTCGCTTCAGAAGGCCTTTATTAACCTACCAGAGCCATGTTGAGTACATTTATGATGGATGGATGCACTTTTTTGAGCTTCAAACTCATGGCAGCCATTCACTGCCATTATAAAGCCTGGAAGAGTCAGGATGTTTACTGATATAACTCCAGTTGTGTTTGTCTGAAAGAAGAAAGTCATATACACAAAAGGATGGCTTGAGGGTGAGTAAATCATGGGGTTATTTTAATTTTTGGGTGAACGATCCCTTTAATGGGTCAAGTGTTCATGAAAAAAAAAATGCATTTTTAGCCATTTCTTGAAAATGGGCAAAGTTAGGCAGTTTATTACAACAGCAACAAACAGTCAAAGTAAAGGTCTGTGAAATTTGTACCTCTTTGTGATGGGATGTGAGCGGCTACTGGCAACCAGTGCAAAGTGATGAGGTGTGTGACATGCACTCTCTTCAGCTTGTTAAAGATCACTCACAGTGCCACATGTTGGATTAGTTGCAGAGGCTTTGTAGTACATGCTGGAAGGTCTGCCAAGAGAGCAGTACAATAGTCCAGTCTGGAGAAAACAAGAGCTTGGACAAGTTCTGTAGCGTGCCCCGTAAGGAAGGATCTGATCTTCCTAATGTTGTACAGGGCAAATCTGCAGGACCGGGTCAGTGCAATGTGGTCAGTGAAGTTTATACATGTCAACTGTAACACCAAGGTTGGGTTGGCAGAAAACATGAGCAGTTCTGTCTTGGCAAGGTTGAGTTGATGGTCATTCAACATCCAGCAAGACATTTCTGTCCAGGAGGCAGAGATGCGAGCAGCAACCGTTGGAACATCCAGCTGGAATGAAAGGGAGAGATGCGTGTCATTACAATAGCAGTAATATGAAAAGCCATGTTTCTGAATGACAGACCCATTGTAATGATATGTACATGGAGAGGAGAACTGTTCCAAGCACTGAGCCCTGAGGCACACCAGTAGCAAGATGTTGCGACTTAGAAACCTCACCCTGACACCCTGAAGGACCTACCTGAGAGTTAAGACTTGAACCACTGGAGTGCAGTTCCTGAGACACCCTTTGTCAAGAGGTTTGACAGGACAATCAGGTGAATAACTGTGCCAAAAGCCGCAGACAGATCCATCAAAATGAGTACAGATGACTAAGAAGCTGCTCTTGCTAGTCACAGAGCTTTAATAACCAAGAGCAGGGCAGTCTCAGTTGAGTGGCTGTGTGAGAAAGCAGAGGCTGAATAGGACTCATTCATCTTTAATAAATTAATACAATTGTCTGATGAAGTGTTTTATACAATGTTTGTTTTCATATGAAAAAATAACATACTTATAGGAGAATTTTTTTATAACTCTAGGCATGTTTTCATGGTCCCAGTTAACAAAAATTAATGTAAACATTTTCAAAAAAAATTTCACTATCAATAACGATACCTTGACTTCGATACTGGTTCCTGAATTTTTCTAACTCTTAACCCACATTGATGCTTTGCCACAGCCAATCACCAGCACTTGATTTGGGCACATCAAGCATTCAGCATGCTTACCGTTTCACTGACGTTGAAGTATTACATTTGGTATCAAACAAGAAGATATTTTTTGATACTCAATGGTTTCGAGGCAATTAGGTCTGTGCCTAAAATGTATTGGATACCCAGCCCTACCCAAAGGTGAACATTCTCTTATGTTTTACTCACCCTCATGCCTAACAAGATGTTTTTCTTTCTTCTGCAGACCACTTTTGGAGTTTTTCTTTTTTTTTTAGAAAGTTGTCCAAGATCTGTTGAGGCATAAAATGCATCTGAGAGGGTATACCAACATTTTGATTATCCAAAAATTTAATGTAGAAAGCATAAAGGTAATCCATATTGTTCTAGTTAATGAAACGAAGCACTACGGTTTATCTATAAACTTTTGCTTCTGCTTAAAATGACAATGATTGTTGTTACAATACATAATGTAGAGTTCTTTAAAAGTGCTTCCCCTCACACAATAAAATTCACAGACATCTTTTCATGCAGCTATTTTACACTGATTTGGGTTTTAAATGGTCCTTGGTTTATTTATGTACCCCTTACCACACAGGAACTGAAAATTATACACAAAGAACAACAATTTAAAAAATAAAGAAACAAACAAACAAACAAACAGCTGCATGAAAAGAAATACAGAATTTGTTGTATTATCATATGGCATTAGAAGACTTGTCTATGCTGATTACAGATTTATATAATAATAATAATAACAAAATTTGACTTGTTCCACACCTGAATTGCCATGCTTATCTGCTGTAGAGCTCCAGAGTCTTTCCACATGGCCCAAAAACCATTTTTTAATACTTTGTATTACATTCACACATTACAGCCTATGTTCCACTGAGACAATGATCTGGAAGCTGAGCAGGAAAGGTTAACATTGATGTTTTGGTCCGCCATGTAATTTTAGCTAAATTTATAGAAAGTAAATTTATATTATTTACTTTGACTTAGCTGCATCATATTACTACATAGGGTTGTTACTGTCCAGGATAGATGCAATTTTCATAATCAACGATCCAATATGTAACGACAGTTTACTTAGCCTCAGGCCTCAAGATGTGTGTTTAAGTCCTCATCAGAACACAAAGATTATACTGATTATTACTTATAAGATTAACATATGCACGTATACATGCATAATATAAGTGTATGAGCAAATGCGCCCAGAATGTGAATGCAAACGCTTTTTAATTGCAAGTTAAACGTTTTCCCATAGAAAACATTACAAAATGCTTAACCCATTAAGATTGTGACAATGGAGGACCAAATTCTGTATAGGCCTACTTCTTAATAAAATATACTATGTACATGTACAGGAGAATATGAAAGGGGGAAAAAGCGCCTACCTTGCGATTTACCATGTTGCGTTTATAATCATAATCAATAAGGTGTACAGCCTACTGAATTCACTCTCAACACTGTTTTGGTACAGTTAGCCACGTTCAGCATTTCAAAATGTCCCACCGTTTAAGAGTTTGAAAAACTGCCAGGTACTTCCAAATGAGCATAGACTTTATATACACTCTAACGGAATTTGATATGAATAAGTTTACTAAACAAGTTTACTTTTGAGTCTTTTGAGGTCAACTGATCTGTGCTGCAGTTTTCAGCGTTTTGCCCTTCAGCTCTCGATGCCAGTTATGCGACAGAAGCTAAAATTAGCATTTCTAAATGGTGTTCAAAGTTACACTTAACACAAATGTGCAGCCACACTATATAAAATATGCAGTATGAAAGACTTACCTCAGTCAGTTGGCATGCATGATGCCTGCTGCATCATCAGAATTTGTTGTAGTTGGCGAAACAGGCTCACTGAAGAAAGAGCACATTATTTTCTCACACATTTCCGAACGGATAGCCTGAAATAAATTAAAATCATTCGCGTGCCGTTCCATCGCTGTCATCTTGTCGGTACACAAACAGCTCAGAGTCAGCCAACCGTCTTGGGCGAAGCTAAATTGGCGGCAAATTTGAATCTGCGTCATCATGCTCGTGCACACAAACACACACACACACACTACACTAACCCATACCCTAAACCTACCATCACGGAAAACAAATAATTTACCAAATAATGATTAAAATTAGCAGTAAAAGAAACAATGCATAATTTACAGTACATGTACTGTATGTACAAATACTATTATTTGACATTCACAAAACATCACTTTAACCCTCATTAACTATCTTCAATGGTAGGCTAATAAAAACACTTTGATTGAATGATTTGTGGTTCAAAAAAATAAATAAATAAAAATCCCTATTTTTACAGGAATAACCTGCAAATATTAAATAAAATTTTATGTAAAATTACACAATACTCGGTGAAAATACAGAAAATTTCTGTTTAAAAAACAGAAAATTTCTGAAATACTGAAATACAAGCAATTATCTGTAAATTTAATGGTGGAAGTTTAAAATACAGAAAATATCTGTAAAACAACAGGTATTTCACCGTATAATGAAAAAACGGGAAAATTCTGTAAAAAAAAAAAATTAATTAATTAAAAAATAAATAAATAAATACAATCACCTGTAAAATAACATTTTTTATTTATTATTATTATTTTTTTATTTATTTTTAACAGTGTAGGTCTTCATCAATACCCTTGGCCCAAGCTTCTTTTAAGTAGCTTGTGCTCACAGGCATCAGGGAAGCATAAAAAAGTGAAATCAAATGTCTGGAGGTTGGGTTACCGTTTAACATAATACATTCATCACATTTGTTAGTCTATGGCTTACTGATAAATTATGTAATTTACTTCTTTCTTCTTTGACATGATGCTTTGCTTGTAAATACCCAAATAAATTGGACCCAGGAAGATTACATATTGACTGTAATTGGTTAAATGCTTCAAACTTGCAATCAACAGGTCCCCAATGGACCTTTGTTTCTTCACGTAGCAAACCTAGTGCGCCCATCTACCCAAATCTAGTTGAGATGGTTTTAGTTTAGTCTGTATGTGTTGCAATCTGTTAGCCGGCACTTTACTTTACTTTATGATCAAAATTTAAAAGCACACATTTTCAATAAATAAAGGGTTAATTTTGAACTAAAAACTTTGTGAAATTCACATCCAAAGCCACCAGGACCTGATGTTTTGTCAGACAGGAAAGACTCTTATTTGCTCTCCTCTTATTTGTCAAACCAATGAAGTTCCAAGCTTATCATTATAATTGCTTTTGCTTTTGTTTCAATTTAACAGAAGACACTGAGTTACTTTACCTAAAATAGTACTGTATTCATCATGTTAACTTTAACATTTTTTGTTTTAGCCTTCTATGTGCCTGTGTAGCAAATTTGCTCAAAAGGAAAATGTATATGAATAATTGCAATTAATTGCAATTATTTATATCAGTGGATAAACGGATCTGTTCGTCCAGTCCAGTCAATTATATTCGGTATAATTTCATATCAACTTAACAAGCAGTGACAGAATTAAATACTCATGTAATTAGGTTTCAAAATGTATATATATACATATATTTGTCAAGATTATCATGATGGACAAACCATGTAAGAATAATAAAGTTTTATTGATCATAGAAATTATTTTCTGCAATAACAATAAATATAATAATAATAACAAAAGCAATGGAAAAAAATCCTGGTCTACAAAAATACACTGTCATTGCAGAACTCTGTTACCAAGTGGAAGCACGTGAAAAATACACATATAGCACAAACATATGAAATAGTTATATCTGTGGTTTAATAACCTGTACATTAACATTACAGAATGTCTGACATTTAATATTAAGCAGTTGGCAATTGGATGCATATCAGAGAGCTTTTGATGGTACTTTACCCATTAAATGTTTTTTGGTATTCTGCTCTGGCCTAAAGACAATAATGAAACACTTAGGAGCAAAAATACAGAGAATCATACCAAAGCTTGAAGCTAAAATAGCAAATATCTCCACAGCTACAGTAAATTTTCCTGGAGAGCTAACATAAGCGGGAATAAAGGTGATCCATACAGCACAGAATATGAGCATACTGAATGTGATGAATTTAGCCTCATTGAAGTTATCAGGCAGCTTTCGGGCAAGAAAAGCTAAAACAAAGCAAAGGAAAGCTAGCAAGCCAATATAACCCAGTACAACCCAGAAACCTATAGCTGATCCTAAACTACATTCTAAAATGATCTTTTCTTTGTAGTGTTGCATATTGCTGTAAGGAAAAGGGGGGGATATTTTTAACCAAAGCACACATATAAGTACTTGCACAAGAGTGAAACCCAAAACACTGAGTCTCTGTTGAAGAGGCCCAAACCATTTCATGACATTACTTCCTGGAAGTGTAGCTTTGAAGACTATTAACACTACTATAGTTTTCCCCAGAACACAGGAGATACAGAGGACAAAAGTGATCCCAAATGCTGTGTGACGCAACATACAGGACCACTCAGTGGGCCGACCAATAAAAGTAAGTGAACAGAGAAAACACAGAGACAATGAGAAGAGAAGCAGGAAGCTAAGTTCTGAGTTGTTGGCTTTTACAATCGGAGAGGTCCTGTTTTTGTAGAACACTAAAGTTATGCTTAAAGCCACTAAAGAGCCAGCAACAGAGAAAGCAGCCAGTATAATCCCAAGGATCTCATCCCAGGAGAGAAACTCCACTGGTTTAGGAAGACACTTATCCTTCTCATTATTAGGCCAATACTCAGGTAGGCATTCGTGACAATCTAAAGAATCTGAAAGATCAAGAAGTCAGTGCATAACAGCCATTCATGAACCACGGGAACAAAATCGAGACTTAATAAAGATTATCAGATTACATTTTTTTTTTTTTTTTAGAATGACCAACTCAGCGGATAAAGAAGGGTCAATGAAATCATGCTTCTTTTTGCCCTATACATACATATATATATATATATATATATATATATATATATATATATATATATATAACATTATATAATTGTTATAAATGTTACAGTTACATATATTACAATATTTTAACAAAACTACTTCACTGCTTGGTATTTGACATTGATGCAACAATTGTCATGCAAGTCATGTTGTCCAACCAGCATTCGGTACCATACAGGAAAAACAAAAAGGTTACAATAATTAAATTATATAATAGTGAGGTACCTCATGAATGTCAATCACATCTTCATGGTGTAAGGGAAATATATTATTACTTTTTACTTTTTTACGATTAATTATTTTTTTTCCCTTGAAGGGGTCATGGAATGAAGAATCAAAATGCTCTTGATATATATATAAGAAGTTACAATAAACACATGCTGCAAATTTCAGAACTCAAATCAACTCAAGAACTCAAAAAACTTCCCATTTTAACGTATGAATTCCTCTTTTCTACCCTTTTGAAATGCTCAGATGTGAAATCTGGAGAATCGTAACATCATGAACCTCCAAAAAATGTATATACTTCCTAAAGATCTGGGGGCGTTTTACAGAAAGTTTCTTATCTTAGGTCTTAACTTAAGATATGATACGTTAAATTAGGATTTTTTGCAAATTCGTATTACAGAAGCAAATCTTAACTTGATTTGGGATTCTTATCCTATCTTACAAAATCGTATCTTATCTCTAGTTAGGGAATCTTAAATCATATCATCAAGTTCGACAATCCACTCTCAGGTCTGTTACCAAGCAACCAACACTGCATGAGCTGCTGATGAGGTAAACAAAACTGGCAAGCTTTTAATTTCAGTGCCGTAGAAATTGAAACTTTGATAAGTTCGGTAGAAAAAGTAAAGCTGATACTATTTGGTAAGTTTTCACCTTTGCTCACACACGAACACAAAGACAGGGAGTGGGCAAGAGTTGCCGAAAATGTGTCTTTCTACCATTAAACATCTGCGTTCTTCAGTTTCAATTATTAATAAATGTAATACCATTGTTGGACAGCGCAAGTGTAAGCGGTTTTTCCGTTAGCTTTCAAATAATTTTGAAGTTAGGACAGCTGTGGGGTTGTACTAACCCTCTATGGTACCGTGTTGCCTCCAGGCAACACAACATTTTTTGTTTTTTTTTTAAATAAAATGAGACACTCAATTAAATGATCAATGTTGTCTCAGGGAAGTAGAAGTCAAATACTAATAAATGAACATACAAAAAAGTGGTCACATGACCCACAGGGGTCCATTTTTTTTTCCACTTTCAGGACAAGTGCACATGTCACATGTCTCCGTATTTTGGCCAATGAAAAGTGCATTTTTCATCAATTTCCATACATATAATTGCCTACAAAAATGTTAGTCACCTTCATTGGAAAGTAAAGAAGTATTTTCTAAAACTTTACATAATATTTAATCAAATGTATCATAGGAAATTACAAAAAACTACATGTTGCCTCAAAGCAACATTGTACCGTAATGGAATCGCATAAGGCCATTCAGGCATACTAGCTTAGAATACAAGTATATGCTATTTGTAAGGAAAAGAGTTAGAATTATCTAAATGTATTAGAATTTTTGCATGACTTTATAATGCATTTGCAAGAATAGTAATTCTCATACTATATCTGCACATATTATGATTTTTCTGTAGAGTTTAATTGTTTCATCAGCTTTCACAAGAAATGAGGTGTCATTAGTGAAGTAGGAGATTTTGCATGCATGTGCTTGTGTGTGTATGTGCATGCTTGTAAGGATAAAGTGCATATTAGTATAAGGTTATGATGATTTTTCATTTTTTATTTTGAAACAACACTGATTATAATGTTTTGGTATTATAACAGATATGATAGTTTAGTTATACTTGTGATCCATGATGGTACAATGTTGCCTGAGAGCAACAGCTGGATATGAAATGATACTTTTTATTAAACATGAGATGTGCAATACATTAAAAACTAGATAAATCTGTTTGTTCAAGTGTTTGGTTAAAGAAATGGATGTTTTCAATGAATATATTTCTTTTTTCTGCATGAAAATGTCAAAAGTTTAAAATTTTCCATTGCGGTACAATGTTGCCTTGAGGCAACAAACTTTTAAAAAATAAATAAATAAAAAAAATAACAAAAATGTTTATTGATATTGTTATAGTGTCCAATTTTAAGTAGGAAAAACATCACAAATAATTTTTTCCTCATTGATATTATATTCCGTACCATAGAGGGTTAAAGTTAAGACAGTTTTTAGGATTTTTTGTCAAGTTAGGAGGTTTCTGTAATACCATCTTCCTATCTGTAGTTAAGATAAGATAACACACTTAGGAAATACTGTTCTGTAATAGCTTTTGTCCTAAATGCGGTCCTAACTGAAATTACCATGGTTACCAAACAGATAAGATAAGATTTTAAAGTTAGGATTTTTCTGTAATACGCCCCCTGAGCATTAGAAATGTTTGGTTTAAGATTATTTTTAATTACATGAGCAAGCCAATAAAAGTTCTCGTTTGTCACATTTCACAATGGATTGTTTTGTGAATTATTATAAACAATACTTTAAAACTATATACAGAAAATTAAGAAATTAAACATGCAAAAGCAATTACCAAGCTGAAACCGACTGTTGCAATTGTTGTGGTTGCAGTGTTTTAATTTCTTATGCCTATGGCTCAAACATATAGCTCTACCACTGCGCTTACCATCTCGAGTATCAAAACACACAACATGCAATAAAAGAGATGGGGCATGGATACAGTGTGATAAAGTTAGCCAATCACAGCAATGGATTTTTAATTTATGGTGCAAAATTTTTTCTAATAACTTTGAACATTTGTTCAGAAGATTTTTTAAAGATTCCTTTCTTTAATTTAGATACTGATTTATCAGTTGACCATAAATATTTATAATTTATTTAGAAGAATGTCTAAAATACCTGTCTCATTGCTGATCTCTCCTTCTGCACAGTTAATGCAGTCATAACAGCAGACAGGTTTTCCTTTTTTCACAGCCTTCCTCGTACCTGGATGACAGCTCTCACTGCACACAGACACAGGCACCTGCAGGTGACAGATAGACACAGCATCAGAGTCAGAAATTAACAAAGTCTTTGTGTACAAATGTTCTAAAACTGACAAAATGGCCCAGATATTTAAAATAAAAGGATACAATTCATCATACTGAATTTCTCTGCTTTTATTTCTCATCTTTTGGTATGCTTCATGATGTTCTATATGTAGTCTTAGTCATAGCTGTAGAGTTGGTTTTAAGGATTTTTTTAATCAATTAATTTAATCTAAGTACATGACAAAATGAATGTTTTTATATGGTTATAAGTATAAAACAGAGAGAGAGAGAGAGAGAGAGAGAGAAGGAGAGAGAGAGAGAGAGAGAGAGAGAGAGAGAGAGGAGTAGGAGAAGTATACCTTTTCACTGCCATCATACCAAATGATATCTCTGCTCAGACTAAATTCTTGGCCTTTAGGCTTGGATGCATCATATTGACCCACTGTCACAAAATCAACTGAACTGTCTTCTTGAAGTTGCCAGTTCACAAGTTCATATGCGGCCACAGGGTCTCCATTGGTGTCAAATGAAACGGGATAATTATTTTTAGTAAAATTCACTTGCTTGAGCTGATCAAAAACCTACATGATGGACGTAAAAAAATAAAAGAAAACAATAAATAAAACTGGTGCGGTTGAACATATTTTATAGTGAAGGTAATTGTACACATAATTAACAATATTTACAATCTATATTGTCTTGTAAACGTTTTTAAAAAGTAGAGCAAACTTACCCGTCGGGGCTCAACTTTGATGTTTTTGTCGCATTGATTTTCGTTACAGATGATGCCATGGAGGGCATGAGCTATAGCATATGTGGCTTTGTACACCATGTTAGTGACGCGCAACTGGGACGTGTCTGTGTACGGGTTCTGTAAAGCGCGCAGGTCCTCTGTGCCATCACATGCTGGCATAGCATTAGAAGAACCTGTCTGCTGTTTTAGACTACAGCTGAATGAACTTTCCCAGAATTCTGTCAGCAGGGGAAATTTTAGCACTTGTTCTGGAGACAGATCAAGTAGAAATTTACGAAAACCAGGGATAACAGACCGTGGGATTGCAAAGCCCACAGCACCAATACAAAAATTAAACCGCAGCATTTGTGGGTCTGTAACCCACGACTCGCTGCCAATCCACTGCATCGGGGGAGGAGGCTGCTGGCTCAGCTCTTCTAACAGAAATCTCATATCACCTGCTGCCACGAAGGCAACTATTACACGAGCCGATGACTTGCGAATGACATCCGCGACTCTTTTCAGTTTGCTGAGCGGCTGGGTCCTGTAGTAGGCCTCAGAATACTCCACACAGATTCCCTCCTCTTCTGCAGCTTTCAGGAATGATGCCATGCCATTGTTCCCATATTCTGAATCACTGCGCACAGCTCCGATCCACGTCCATCCGAAGTGCTTGACCATCCGTGCCAGTGCTGCCGCTTGATGGTGATCGCTGGGGATGGTCCTGAAGAAAGTAGGATGCTGCCGCTTGTCACTGAGACACGCGCATGTAGCATAATGACTCACCTATAAAGTACAGTGAAGAAACACACACACACACACACACACACACATATCATCAGAGAGAGAGAGAGAGAGATTGTTATACAGCTTCAGCATTTTTCTTTCTAATAAGACTATGAATTTGTCGTTTTGCGGAAGCACCTGTGGAATTCCAAGAGGACCCAAAAGTCTTGAAATGGTTACAGCCGGCGTGGAAGCAGAATCTCCGACTAGTGCGGGAACTGCAGCAGATTTTACACAGGAATCAGTGTCGTTAAATACCAGATCTAGTCCGTTGGCAAGCTGCAAAGCTACTTTAACCGCCATTGGCACAGAAGCACACGAGTCATATATGTGGTACCCTAAAGTAACGCCAGGTAAGAGATCGGAGCTGTTGTTTATCTCTTGGACAGTGAATTGCAAGGCACGGGCAAGACGCAACCCTCTGAAGTCCATGCTGTTGAAGTACACACATAATAGCATCATATTAAAAATTAACGGTTAGGCCTACTTTTTGCTTGTTAGCTTCTTATTAAATCATTTTATACTTAACCACAAATATGAACGCAATTTTAGCACAATCAGTTTAACTCATTTTGCCCTAATCTGTTAAGGAATGTTTTAAAGTTTGAACCAAACTCTAACCTGCCACTGCAAACTAGTGGTTGTGGCCATCTAGTATAGGTGTGCTTCTCTGTCTTCACATAGTAATGAATGGTGAAAGCCCCTCCAATGATGAAGTCTCCATCCTCGAAGAGATCAGGGAGATGAGGGTCACCTTGGAGGATGCAGGTGCCTAAATTAATCCCACACACAGCAGGGCAAAGCCTGGTCATACACAGTAGTGTCACTGTTAATAAAAGATGAACATTCATTTCTCCTGCTATGCAAGCAACCACTCAGAATGTGAGCTGAGCATTACACTTTGTTTTATATACCCACCAGCCACTGCTGTTGTATGTTGTAACTCTGCACTGGGAAACCTAAGAGGGTGTGGTTAAGATTTCACTTCAGTCAATGAGAAAATGTGCCTCAAGTGTATCATAAAGTTTCAGGTTTTTTAGATCACCTGTCAACCCCAAGAGAAATGAGTTGCAAGGAAAGAATGTTTGTTTTACATTTGCTTTTACTTTCCATTTCTTTTTATTTTGCAAAGGATTTGTCATGTCCCACTGTTGTTTTAGTGACAGACGTGTGATTGAAAACCATTCTCTGAATGCAGTTATAAATCATAATAAATAAAAGTAACAAAATCACTGTACTTTTTTGTCCAACTTTTATTCTATAAAGATCTAAATGCAATACTTGTTCTATATAGTAATGTATGCATACATTTAAATGTAAAGAAATCATAACCTTACATAGTGTATTAAAATATTATAATTAATTTGTATATTTTAAATTAAGATATTTTAACAATATCCAGAACAAATATATATATATATATATATATATATATATATATATATATATATATATATATATATATACATACATACATACATATATATATATATATAAAAACAAAATAATAATAATACAAATAATAACAGATAGATATATATATATATATATATATATATATATATATATAAACAAAATAATAATAATACAAATAATAACAGATAGATATAGATATATATATATATATATATATATATATATAGAGAGAGAGAGAGAGAGAGAGAGAGAGAGAGAGAGAGAGAGAGAGAGAGAGAGAGAGAGAGAGGCCTAACATGTCCAAAGCGCATTCAAGAAATATTACAGGAAGAACTTTACATAAAAGTACATTACACAGGCTTGAGGAAATCCAGGAAGCATTGCCATACAGCTTGGAATCGTCAATGTAGTTTGGGCTTAAAGGAATATATATCTTTCAGTCATATGACATGAAACAGCTCATAAAACCAGGTTTTGAGAGGGGCATCCAAAGGTTTGCAAAGGTCATACCCAGCAACAAAAAATGCTGCTGAGAGCTTGAAAAAAAAAAAAAAAAAAGTGTTCAATATCTCAGAAGACCCCAACACTGCTAGTCCATGATCACGCTCATCTTTTGGAAAACCTTTGAAAATAGTCCAAAATATTACTCAGAAAATCAAATGTCAAGACAAAACCAGAATACATGTGATAGGGAGCACTTTATAACATATTTACATCCATCACATATTGGAGAAATAGTGTTGCATATTTTATTTAATTTTGGAATAATACAATCTATGTATTATTACTACTTAAAACAGGATCAACCTATCTAGCATTTATTGAACAACACTGGATCCTGCACCTGTAAAAAAAAAAAAAAAAAAAAAAAAAAAAACGGTAAAAAGACTGGCAGCAGGGCTTCCAAACATTTTCCATTAAATTACAGAAAATAACCATTTCAAAAAATTACAAGCAAAAACTGTAAAAATACAGAATAGACTTTACGGTCAAAATTAATTAAATTACAGTATATTACTGTTGATAATTTGTTTTTAAACTATGGAAAAACTGATAAATTGTCAAATTACATAGAAAAACAACTAACTTTCAGGTTAATTACCATAAATTTAAGGTTTTAATGAGTTATTTTATAAAACTGATCTGTCCATCTACAGTAATTTACTTTTAAAGTACAGTTTTTCCATGTACAATAACTAAGAAATAATTTATAAAAATGCAGTAAGCATATATTTTTTTTTAAAAGTTTGTATATTTACAGGATTAATCTTTGTTTTTACAGAAACAATCTCACAACTTCAATCAATCTATGTAAATTAAAAGGTATTTATAAGTTATTTTATGTGTACCTAGAATAATCTCATTAAAATGCAGATACTATTAATTACAATATCCAAGAAATGTTGTATAAAAATGTAGTAAATTCATAATACAAAGACACATGTCTGTAGATACACATTTTAATCGTTCATTTTCCAGAAATATTACAGTTTAAAATGTTTGGACAGTAGAGAAATGAGCATACCTGTAGTACTTAGAAATATGTAAAAAAAAAAAATAATAATAATAATAATAAAATACATAAAAACCCCACCTTTTTCAGCCAGTTTCTATAAAATTAACAATCTGTATTTATTAAAGGAACCTGCACATTCACAGTATCAGTCATTGTACAGAAGCATTGTATGTCAAGTTGCAAAAATACCTACATTAAATGACAATTGCTGTATACCTTTATACATTTACAATGACATTTTATCCAAAGCAACATACAAAGTCCCAGTTAATAACACAGTAGACATAGCAGTTTTATTATAAACAGAAAGAGTTAGCATTAAAGGATAGTTCATCAAAAAATTAAAATTACCCCATGATTTACTCACCCTCAAGCCATCCTCGGTGTATGACTTTCTTCTTTCAGATGAACACAATCAGAGCTGTATCAATAAACATCCTGGCTCTTCCAGGCTTTATAATGGCAGTGAATGGCTGCCATGAGTTTGAAGCTCAAAAAAAGTGCATCCATCCTTCATAAACGTACTCCACATGGCAGGGGTTAATAAAAGCCTTCTGAAGCGAAGCATATTTTACATTTTATAAAGTAAAAAAATACTTGCTCCCGGTAAAAAGCTACGTCATGACATACAAAGCTAGATCCTACATTGCGCAAGTTATTCTTAAGTCAAATCTGTATGGCTGTTTGACCCGAAAGTTAATTATTTTACTTTATAAAGTGTAAAATATGTCTCGCTTCAGAAGGCCTTTATTAACCTACCAGAGCCATGTTGAGTACATTTATGATGGATGGATGCACTTTTTTGAGCTTCAAACTCATGGCAGCCATTCACTGCCATTATAAAGCCTGGAAGAGCCAGGATGTTTACTGATATAACTCCAGTTGTGTTTGTCTGAAAGAAGAAAGTCATATACACAAAAGGATGGCTTGAGGGTGAGTAAATCATGGGGTTATTTTAATTTTTGGGTGAACGATCCCTTTAATGGGTCAAGTGTTCATGAAAAAAAAAATGCATTTTTAGCCATTTCTTGAAAATGGGCAAAGTTAGGCAGTTTATTACAACAGCAACAAACAGTCAAAGTAAAGGTCTGTGAAATTTGTACCTCTTTGTGATGGGATGTGAGCGGCTACTGGCAACCAGTGCAAAGTGATGAGGTGTGTGACATGCACTCTCTTCAGCTTGTTAAAGATCACTCACAGTGCCACATGTTGGATTAGTTGCAGCGGCTTTGTAGTACATGCTGGAAGGTCTGCCAAGAGAGCAGTACAATAGTCCAGTCTGGAGAAAACAAGAGCTTGGACAAGTTCTGTAGCGTGCCCCGTAAGGAAGGATCTGATCTTCCTAATGTTGTACAGGGCAAATCTGCAGGACCGGGTCAGTGCAATGTGGTCAGTGAAGTTTATACATGTCAACTGTAACACCAAGGTTGGGTTGGCAGAAAACATGAGCAGTTCTGTCTTGGCAAGGTTGAGTTGATGGTCATTCAACATCCAGCAAGACATTTCTGTCCAGGAGGCAGAGATGCGAGCAGCAACCGTCGGAACATCCAGCTGGAATGAAAGGGAGAGATGCGTGTCATTACAATAGCAGTAATATGAAAAGCCATGTTTCTGAATGACAGACCCATTGTAATGATATGTACATGGAGAGGAGAACTGTTCCAAGCACTGAGCCCTGAGGCACACCAGTAGCAAGATGTTGCGACTTAGAAACCTCACCCTGACACCCTGAAGGACCTACCTGAGAGTTAAGACTTGAACCACTGGAGTGCAGTTCCTGAGACACCCTTTGTCAAGAGGTTTGACAGGACAATCAGGTGAATAACTGTGCCAAAAGCCGCAGACAGATCCATCAAAATGAGTACAGATGACTAAGAAGCTGCTCTTGCTAGTCACAGAGCTTTAATAACCAAGAGCAGGGCAGTCTCAGTTGAGTGGCTGTGTGAGAAAGCAGAGGCTGAATAGGACTCATTCATTTTTAATAAATTAATACAATTGTCTGATGAAGTGTTTTATACAATGTTTGTTTTCATATGAAAAAATAACATACTTATAGGAGAATTTTTTTATAACTCTAGGCATGTTTTCATGGTCCCAGTTAACACAAAAATTAATGTAAACATTTTCAAAAAAAATTTCACTATCAATAACGATACCTTGACTTCGATACTGGTTCCTGAATTTTTCTAACTCTTAACCCACATTGATGCTTTGCCACAGCCAATCACCAGCACTTGATTTGGGCACATCAAGCATTCAGCATGCTTACCGTTTCACTGACGTTGAAGTATTACATTTGGTATCAAACAAGAAGATATTTTTTGATACTCAATGGTTTCGAGGCAATTAGGTCTGTGCCTAAAATGTATTGGATACCCAGCCCTACCCAAAGGTGAACATTCTCTTATGTTTTACTCACCCTCATGCCTAACAAGATGTTTTTCTTTCTTCTGCAGACCACTTTTGGAGTTTTTCTTTTTTTTTTAGAAAGTTGTCCAAGATCTGTTGAGGCATAAAATGCATCTGAGAGGGTATACCAACATTTTGATTATCCAAAAATTTAATGTAGAAAGCATAAAGGTAATCCATATTGTTCTAGTTAATGAAACGAAGCACTACGGTTTATCTATAAACTTTTGCTTCTGCTTAAAATGACAATGATTGTTGTTACAATACATAATGTAGAGTTCTTTAAAAGTGCTTCCCCTCACACAATAAAATTCACAGACATCTTTTCATGCAGCTATTTTACACTGATTTGGGTTTTAAATGGTCCTTGGTTTATTTATTTACCCCTTACCACACAGGAACTGAAAATTATACACAAAGAACAACAATTTAAAAAATAAAGAAACAAACAAACAAACAAACAGCTGCATGAAAAGAAATACAGAATTTGTTGTATTATCATATGGCATTAGAAGACTTGTCTATGCTGATTACAGATTTATATAATAATAATAATAACAAAATTTGACTTGTTCCACACCTGAATTGCCATGCTTATCTGCTGTAGAGCTCCAGAGTCTTTCCACATGGCTTGAAACCAAAAACCATTTTTTAATACTTTGTATTACATTCACACATTACAGCCTATGTTCCACTGAGACAATGATCTGGAAGCTGAGCAGGAAAGGTTAACATTGATGTTTTGGTCCGCCATGTAATTTTAGCTAAATTTATAGAAAGTAAATTTATATTATTTACTTTGACTTAGCTGCATCATATTACTACATAGGGTTGTTACTGTCCAGGATAGATGCAATTTTCATAATCAACGATCCAATATGTAACGACAGTTTACTTAGCCTCAGGCCTCAAGATGTGTGTTTAAGTCCTCATCAGAACACAAAGATTATACTGATTATTACTTATAAGATTAACATATGCACGTATACATGCATAATATAAGTGTATGAGCAAATGCGCCCAGAATGTGAATGCAAACGCTTTTTAATTGCAAGTTAAACGTTTTCCCATAGAAAACATTACAAAATGCTTAACCCATTAAGATTGTGACAATGGAGGACCAAATTCTGTATAGGCCTACTTCTTAATAAAATATACTATGTACATGTACAGGAGAATATGAAAGGGGGAAAAAGCGCCTACCTTGCGATTTACCATGTTGCGTTTATAATCATAATCAATAAGGTGTACAGCCTACTGAATTCACTCTCAACACTGTTTTGGTACAGTTAGCCACGTTCAGCATTTCAAAATGTCCCACCGTTTAAGAGTTTGAAAAACTGCCAGGTACTTCCAAATGAGCATAGACTTTATATACACTCTAACGGAATTTGATATGAATAAGTTTACTAAACAAGTTTACTTTTGAGTCTTTTGAGGTCAACTGATCTGTGCTGCAGTTTTCAGCGTTTTGCCCTTCAGCTCTCGATGCCAGTTATGCGACAGAAGCTAAAATTAGCATTTCTAAATGGTGTTCAAAGTTACACTTAACACAAATGTGCAGCCACACTATATAAAATATGCAGTATGAAAGACTTACCTCAGTCAGTTGGCATGCATGATGCCTGCTGCATCATCAGAATTTGTTGTAGTTGGCGAAACAGGCTCACTGAAGAAAGAGCACATTATTTTCTCACACATTTCCGAACGGATAGCCTGAAATAAATTCAAATCATTCGCGTGCCGTTCCATCGCTGTCATCTTGTCGGTACACAAACAGCTCAGAGTCAGCCAACCGTCTTGGGCGAAGCTAAATTGGCGGCAAATTTGAATCTGCGTCATCATGCTCGTGCACACAAACACACACACACACACTACACTAACCCATACCCTAAACCTACCATCACGGAAAACAAATAATTTACCAAATAATGATTAAAATTAGCAGTAAAAGAAACAATGCATAATTTACAGTACATGTACTGTATGTACAAATACTATTATTTGACATTCACAAAACATCACTTTAACCCTCATTAACTATCTTCAATGGTAGGCTAATAAAAACACTTTGATTGAATGATTTGTGGTTCAAAAAAATAAATAAATAAAAATCCCTATTTTTACAGGAATAACCTGTAAATATTAAATAAAATTTTATGTAAAATTACACAATACTCGGTGAAAATACAGAAAATTTCTGTTTAAAAAACAGAAAATTTCTGAAATACTGAAATACAAGCAATTATCTGTAAATTTAATGGTGGAAGTTTAAAATACAGAAAATATCTGTAAAACAACAGGTATTTCACCGTATAATGAAAAAACGGGAAAATTCTGTAAAAAAAAAAATTAATTAATTAAAAAATAAATAAATAAATACAATCACCTGTAAAATAACATTTTTTATTTATTATTATTATTTTTTTATTTATTTTTAACAGTGTAGGTCTTCATCAATACCCTTGGCCCAAGCTTCTTTTAAGTAGCTTGTGCTCACAGGCATCAGGGAAGCATAAAAAAGTGAAATCAAATGTCTGGAGGTTGGGTTACCGTTTAACATAATACATTCATCACATTTGTTAGTCTATGGCTTACTGATAAATTATGTAATTTACTTCTTTCTTCTTTGACATGATGCTTTGCTTGTAAATACCCAAATAAATTGGACCCAGGAAGATTACATATTGACTGTAATTGGTTAAATGCTTCAAACTTGCAATCAACAGGTCCCCAATGGACCTTTGTTTCTTCACGTAGCAAACCTAGTCCGCCCATCTACCCAAATCTAGTTGAGATGGTTTTAGTTTAGTCTGTATGTGTTGCAATCTGTTAGCCGGCACTTTACTTTACTTTATGATCAAAATTTAAAAGCACACATTTTCAATAAATAAAGGGTTAATTTTGAACTAAAAACTTTGTGAAATTCACATCCAAAGCCACCAGGACCTGATGTTTTGTCAGACAGGAAAGACTCTTATTTGCTCTCCTCTTATTTGTCAAACCAATGAAGTTCCAAGCTTATCATTATAATTGCTTTTGCTTTTGTTTCAATTTAACAGAAGACACTGAGTTACTTTACCTAAAATAGTACTGTATTCATTATGTTAACTTTAACATTTTTTGTTTTAGCCTTCTATGTGCCTGTGTAGCAAATTTGCTCAAAAGGAAAATGTATATGAATAATTGCAATTAATTGCAATTATTTATATCAGTGGATAAACGGATCTGTTCGTCCAGTCCAGTCAATTATATTCGGTATAATTTCATATCAACTTAACAAGCAGTGACAGAATTAAATACTCATGTAATTAGGTTTCAAAATGTATATATATACATATATTTGTCAAGATTATCATGATGGACAAACCATGTAAGAATAATAAAGTTTTATTGATCATAGAAATTATTTTCTGCAATAACAATAAATATAATAATAATAACAAAAGCAATGGAAAAAAATCCTGGTCTACAAAAATACACTGTCATTGCAGAACTCTGTTACCAAGTGGAAGCACGTGAAAAATACACATATAGCACAAACATATGAAATAGTTATATCTGTGGTTTAATAACCTGTACATTAACATTACAGAATGTCTGACATTTAATATTAAGCAGTTGGCAATTGGATGCATATCAGAGAGCTTTTGATGGTACTTTACCCATTAAATGTTTTTTGGTATTCTGCTCTGGCCTAAAGACAATAATGAAACACTTAGGAGCAAAAATACAGAGAATCATACCAAAGCTTGAAGCTAAAATAGCAAATATCTCCACAGCTACAGTAAATTTTCCTGGAGAGCTAACATAAGCGGGAATAAAGGTGATCCATACAGCACAGAATATGAGCATACTGAATGTGATGAATTTAGCCTCATTGAAGTTATCAGGCAGCTTTCGGGCAAGAAAAGCTAAAACAAAGCAAAGGAAAGCTAGCAAGCCAATATAACCCAGTACAACCCAGAAACCTATAGCTGATCCTAAACTACATTCTAAAATGATCTTTTCTTTGTAGTGTTGCATATTGCTGTAAGGAAAAGGGGGGGATATTTTTAACCAAAGCACACATATAAGTACTTGCACAAGAGTGAAACCCAAAACACTGAGTCTCTGTTGAAGAGGCCCAAACCATTTCATGACATTACTTCCTGGAAGTGTAGCTTTGAAGACTATTAACACTACTATAGTTTTCCCCAGAACACAGGAGATACAGAGGACAAAAGTGATCCCAAATGCTGTGTGACGCAACATACAGGACCACTCAGTGGGCCGACCAATAAAAGTAAGTGAACAGAGAAAACACAGAGACAATGAGAAGAGAAGCAGGAAGCTAAGTTCTGAGTTGTTGGCTTTTACAATCGGAGAGGTCCTGTTTTTGTAGAACACTAAAGTTATGCTTAAAGCCACTAAAGAGCCAGCAACAGAGAAAGCAGCCAGTATAATCCCAAGGATCTCATCCCAGGAGAGAAACTCCACTGGTTTAGGAAGACACTTGTCCTTCTCATTATTAGGCCAATACTCAGGTAGGCATTCGTGACAATCTAAAGAATCTGAAAGATCAAGAAGTCAGTGCATAACAGCCATTCATGAACCACGGGAACAAAATCGAGACTTAATAAAGATTATCAGATTACATTTTTTTTTTTTTTTTAGAATGACCAACTCAGAGGATAAAGAAGGGTCAATGAAATCATGCTTCTTTTTGCCCTATACATACATATATATATATATATATATATATATATATATATATATATATATATATATATATATATATATATATATATAACATTATATAATTGTTATAAATGTTACAGTTACATATATTACAATATTTTAACAAAACTACTTCACTGCTTGGTATTTGACATTGATGCAACAATTGTCATGCAAGTCATGTTGTCCAACCAGCATTCGGTACCATACAGGAAAAACAAAAAGGTTACAATAATTAAATTATATAATAGTGAGGTACCTCATGAATGTCAATCACATCTTCATGGTGTAAGGGAAATATATTATTACTTTTTACTTTTTTACGATTAATTATTTTTTTTCCCTTGAAGGGGTCATGGAATGAAGAATCAAAATGCTCTTGATATATATATAAGAAGTTACAATAAACACATGCTGCAAATTTCAGAACTCAAATCAACTCAAGAACTCAAAAAACTTCCCATTTTAACGTATGAATTCCTCTTTTCTACCCTTTTGAAATGCTCAGATGTGAAATCTGGAGAATCGTAACATCATGAACCTCCAAAAAATGTATATACTTCCTAAAGATCTGGGGGCGTTTTACAGAAAGTTTCTTATCTTAGGTCTTAACTTAAGATATGATACGTTAAATTAGGATTTTTTGCAAATTCGTATTACAGAAGCAAATCTTAACTTGATTTGGGATTCTTATCCTATCTTACAAAATCGTATCTTATCTCTAGTTAGGGAATCTTAAATCATATCATCAAGTTCGACAATCCACTCTCAGGTCTGTTACCAAGCAACCAACACTGCATGAGCTGCTGATGAGGTAAACAAAACTGGCAAGCTTTTAATTTCAGTGCCGTAGAAATTGAAACTTTGATAAGTTCGGTAGAAAAAGTAAAGCTGATACTATTTGGTAAGTTTTCACCTTTGCTCACACACGAACACAAAGACAGGGAGTGGGCAAGAGTTGCCAAAAATGTGTCTTTCTACCATTAAACATCTGCGTTCTTCAGTTTCAATTATTAATAAATGTAATACCATTGTTGGACAGCGCAAGTGTAAGCGGCTTTTCCGTTAGCTTTCAAATAATTTTGAAGTTAGGACAGCTGTGGGGTTGTCCTAAACCTCTATGGTACCGTGTTGCCTCCAGGCAACACAACATTTTTTGTTTTTTTTTTTAAATAAAATGAGACACTCATTTAATTGATCAATGCTGTCTCAGGGAAGTAGAAGTCAAATACTAATAAATGAACATACAAAAAAGTGGTCACATGACCCACAGGGGTCCATTTTTTTTCCACTTTCAGGACAAGTGCACATGTCACATGTCTCTGTATTTTGGCCAATGAAAAATGCATTTTTCATCAATTTCCATACATATAATTGCCTACAAAAATGTTAGTCACCTTCATTGGAAAGTAAAGAAGTATTTTCAAAAACTTTACATAATATTTCATCAAATGTATCATAGGAAATTACAAAAAACTACATGTTGCCTCAAGGCAACATTGTACCGTAATGGAATCGCATAAGGCCATTCAGGCATACTAGCTTAGAATACAAGTATATGCTATTTGTAAGGAAAAGAGTTAGAATTATCTAAATGTATTAGAATTTTTGCATGACTTTATAATGCATTTGCAAGAATAGTAATTCTCATACTATATCTGCACATATTATGATTTTTCTGTAGAGTTTAATTGTTTCGTCAGCTTTCACAAGAAATGAGGTGTCATTAGTGAAGTAGGAGATTTTGCATGCATGTGCTTGTGTGTGTATGTGCATGCTTGTAAGGATAAAGTGCATATTAGTATAAGGTTATGATGATTTTTCATTTTTTATTTTGAAACAACACTGATTATAATGTTTTGGTATTATAACAGATATGATAGTTTAGTTATACTTGTGATCCATGATGGTACAATGTTGCCTGAGAGCAACAGCTGGATATGAAATGATACTTTTTATTAAACATGAGATGTGCAATACATTAAAAACTAGATAAATCTGTTTGTTCAAGTGTTTGGTTAAAGAAATGGATGTTTTCAATGAATATATTTCTTTTTTCTGCATGAAAATGTCAAAAGTTTAAAATTTTCCATTGCGGTACAATGTTGCCTTGAGGCAACAAACTTTTAAAAATAAATAAATAAAAAAATAACAAAAATGTTTATTGATATTGTTATAGTGTCCGATTTTAAGTAGGACAAACATCACAAATAATTTTTTCCTCATTGATATTATATTCCGTACCATAGAGGGTTAAAGTTAAGACAGTTTTTAGGATTTTTTGTCAAGTTAGGAGGTTTCTGTAATACCATCTTCCTATCTGTAGTTAAGATAAGATAACACACTTAGGAAATACTGTTCTGTAATAGCTTTTGTCCTAAATGCGGTCCTAACTGAAATTACCATGGTTACCAAACAGATAAGATAAGATTTTAAAGTTAGGATTTTTCTGTAATACGCCCCCTGAGCATTAGAAATGTTTGGTTTAAGATTATTTTTAATTACATGAGCAAGCCAATAAAAGTTCTCGTTTGTCACATTTCACAATGGATTGTTTTGTGAATTATTATAAACAATACTTTAAAACTATATACAGAAAATTAAGAAATTAAACATGCAAAAGCAATTACCAAGCTGAAACCGACAGTTGCAATTGTTGTGGTTGCAGTGTTTTAATTTCTTATGCCTATGGCTCAAACATATAGCTTTACCACTGCGCTTACCATCTCGAGTATCAAAACACACAACATGCAATAAAAGAGATGGGGCATGGATACAGTGCGATAAAGTTAGCCAATCACAGCAATGGATTTTTAATTTATGGTGCAAAATTGTTTCTAATAACTTTGGACATTTGTTCAGAAGATTTTTTAAAGATTCCTTTCTTTAATTTAGATACTGATTTATCAGTTGACCATAAATATTTATAATTTATTTAGAAGAATGTCTAAAATACCTGTCTCATTGCTGATCTCTCCTTCTGCACAGTTAATGCAGTCATAACAGCAGACAGGTCTTCCTTTTTTCACAGCCTTCCTCGTACCTGGATGACAGCTCTCACTGCACACAGACACAGGCACCTGCAGGTGACAGATAGACACAGCATCAGAGTCAGAAATTAACAAAGTCTTTGTGTACAAATGTTCTAAAACTGACAAAATGGCCCAGATATTTAAAATAAAAGGACACAATTCATAATAATGAATTTCTCTGCTTTTATTTCTCATCTTTTGGTATGCTTCATAATGTTCTATATGTAGTCTTAGCCATAGTCGTAGAGTTGGTTTTAAGGATTTTTTAATCAATTAATTTAATCTAAGTACATGACAAAAAGAATGCGTTTATATGGTTATAAGTATAAAAGAGAGAGAGAGAGAGAGAGAGAGAGAGAGAGAGAGAGAGGGGAGTAGGAGAAATATACCTTTTCACTGCCATCATACCAAATGATATCTCTGCTCAGACTGAATTCCTGGCCTTTAGGCTTGGATGCATGATATTGACCCACTGTCACAAAATCAACTGAACTGTCTTCTTGAAGTTGCCAGTTCACAAGTTCATATGCGGCCACAGGGTCTCCATTGGTGTCAAATGAAACGGGATAATTATTTTTAGTAAAATTCACTCGCTTGAGCTGATCAAAAACCTACATGATGGACGTAAAAAATAAAATTAAAGAAAACAATAAATAAAACTGGTGGGGTTGAACATATTTTATAGTTAAGGTAAATGTACACATAATTAACAATATTTACAATCTATATTGTCTTGTAAACGTTTTTAAAAAGTAGAGGAAACTTACCCGTCGGGGCTCAACTTTGATGTTTTTGTCGCATTGATTTTCGTTACAGATGATGCCATGGAGGGCATGAGCTATAGCATATGTGGCTTTGTACACCATATTTGTGACGCGCAACTGGGACGTGTCTGTGTACGGGTTCTGTAAAGCGCGCAGGTCCTCTGTGCCATCACATGCTGGCATACCATTAGAAGAACCTGTCTGCTGTTTTAGACTACAGCTGAATGAACTTTCCCAGAATTCTGTCAGCAGGGGGAATTTTAGCGCTTGTTCTGGAGACAGATCAAGTAGAAATTTACGAAAACCAGGGATAACAGACCGCGGGATTGCAAAGCCCACAGCACCAATACAAAAATTAAACCGCATCATTTGTGGGTCTGTAACCCACGACTCGCTGCCAATCCACTGCATCGGGGGAGGAGGCTGCTGGCTCAGCTCTTCTAACAGAAATCTCATATCACCTGCGCCCATGAAGGCAACTATTACACGAGCCGATGACTTGCGAATGACATCCGCGACTCTTTTCAGTTTGCTGAGCGGCTGGGTCCTGTAGTAGGCCTCAGAATACTCCACACAGATTCCCTCCTCCTCAGCAGCTTTCAGGAATGAAGCCATGCCATTGTTCCCATAGTCTGAATCACTGCGCACAGCTCCGATCCACGTCCATCCGAAGTGCTTGACCATCCGTGCCAGTGCTGCCGCTTGATGGTGATCGCTGGGGATGGTCCTGAAGAAAGTAGGATGCTGCCGCTTGTCACTGAGACACGCGCATGTTGCGTAATGACTCACCTATAGAGCACAGGAAAGCATGGAATGATATTAATAAACATATTGACTAGTCGATTCACAAAACAAATCTTCTCAAGTTTATGAACTGTTATGGTCAAAATTTTAATACATCGCCAGCATTTTTTTATTTTTATTTATTTATTTATTTATTTGTATTTGTATTTTTTTTCCCCCTGTAAATAAGACTAGGAAATCATATTGAGCAAGCACCTGTGAAATTCCAAAAGGACCGAAAAGCCTTGAAATGCTTATAGCCAGCGTAGAAGTAGAATCACCAACAAGCGCGGGAACTGCAGCAAATTTTACACAGGCATCAGTGTCGTTAAATACCAGATCTAGTCCGTTGGCAAGCTGCATCGCTACTTTAATTGCCATTGGCACAGATGCACACGAGTCATATATGTGGTACCCCAAAGTGATACCCGGTAAGAGATCGGAGCTGTTGTTTATCTCTTGGATAGTGAACTGCAAGGCACGAGCAAAACGCAGCTCTCTGAAGTCCATGCTGTTGAAATACACACATAATAGCTTTCTATTAAAACTGAATGCTTACGTGGACGTTTTGCTTGTTCGCTTCTTAGTAGCCTAACTAATTTTATTGAAACAAAAAGACAATTATGAACACACTTTCAGCAAAATTAGTAGGATAAACCCCTTTACCCTGCTCTGTTATGGATTCTATTAGTAGTAGTAGTAGTATTTTATTAATTATTTATTTATAAATCAAACTCTAACCTGCCACTGCACTCAGGTGGTTGTGGCCGTCTAGTATAAGTGGGCTTTTCTGTCCTCACATAGTAATGAATGGCGAAAGCTCCTCCAATGATGAAGTCTCCATCCTCAAAGAGAGAAGGGGGTTGAGGATCACCTTGGAGTATGCAGGTGCCTAAATTAACTGCACACAAAGCAGGGTAAAGCCTGATAATAAACAGTATTGTCACTGTCAATAAATGATGAGCATTCATTTCTCCTGCTAGCAACCACTCTAAATAGGAGTTGAGCATTACACTTTGTTTTATAGGCCTACCCACCAGCCACTACTGTTACATGTTCTAACTCTTTACTGGTAAACTTAAGAAGGTGTGGTTAATATAAAATATGTCTCAAGTGTATCAAGTTACAAAACACCAAAATCATGACTTGTCTTCTTCAAAGTCACCTGTCAACCCCACGAGAAATTAAATTGGAAGTAAGAATTTTGTATTTGCTTTTGCTTACCATTTCTACTAAAAGATGTAATGCTCATCTCTCATTTACTGTGGTTGCTAGGGGTATGGAATTAGATTTGATTTCAATAAAAATGAATAAAATTTTCCAGAAACAAGCAATATATATTGAGAACAAAGAAAAACAATGAACTAAATACCAAAAACATATGTTCTTGAAATAAACTGCATTGCAAATAAACTGCATTTTTCTTTTCTTAACTGTTTTCTAAGATTCTGTTTCGCCTTTTCTAAACATGGTTTATGAACATACTGCCACAGTTTTTGTTTACACTCTGCGAGTTTATGATCTGACACAAACCTCTTGTGTGGGTGAGACTAACAGTGGCTAAGACATTTTTTTTTTCCAACTTTCATGACCTTTTTTTTTTCTTTGTTTGCTTTTCCATTTTTACAACATATCTGTTACGGAGCCGACGAGACACGAGACGTGCGGATCCATTTGCAAGGCTTTTATTCAGGGACGTGGTCACAAAACAAGCAAGGTTCATGCAGTGGCAAACAGGTACAACACAGGCAAGACAAAGAGTAATCCTAGGGCAAGCGTAGGTCTTCGAACAATATCCAACAGGGCAAGGCAGAGAGATAATACAGGTTCACAGCAATAATCCAGGCAGGGGCAAACAGAGTCCGAACGGAAAGGCAAAGGGATAATCCAGGAAACGCGGGCAAAAATCAGAACACGAGAAAACAGGCAAGGCAAGACTATGATTACTAAGTTGGCTCCGTAGAGTAGCTATCGCTAGGAGAGTGATATACGCTATACAGTACTCGGCAGTGACAGAGAGGAAGTCCATGGCTTATGTAGGGTGTGTGATTGTGTGATTAATGAAATGGCTGCTGGGAAATGTAGTCCAGGGTAATGTGAAACGTCTCGTTACGTATGTAACCCTCGTTCCCTGAAGGAGGGAACGGAGACGTCACGTCGGATGACCGACGAAATTGGGATCTCGCCAGAGAGACCAATCCACTTCGAGTGTAACTAAACGAGCCAATGGACATTGGCATGCGATTATTGCATCCAGCTGCCGCTGATCACAGCGTGAGCATAAGAGGCAGCTGATGCACCGCATCAATCATGCTTTCGCTGAGGAGCCGAGCCGGTGACCCGGCAGCTCAGCGGTGGTACAGCGACTGTGGCGACGGGACGTGACGTCTCCGTTCCCTCCTTCAGGGAACGAGGGTTACATACTTAACCGAGACGTTCCCCTTTCAGTCGGTCACTCCGAGTCACGTCGGATGACCGACGAAATTGGGATCCCTACCAAAGCGCCACAGGAGCTGCACCTTCCAGCGCCCTGTGTAGGCCTCCTGATCCTTCCTATAAGGCAGACGATAGGACCGGCTCTACCCAAAGAAGGTCCACTACTGGTGTTCCTTGAGCAACCCAAACAGTAGGACTAGGATAACACTGGGAAGCGTGCCCTTCCACTTGGAAGAGGCACACTGCGGAGTCACCTCCTCCCAGAGGGGGTTAAGTGACATTCAAACATGTGAAGTAACCCCGAAGGGCCCTATTGCACATGGAAGTCTCTGAGATGGCTCAGGCTGCATCTTTAGAGATGGCAGAACGTGGTCTGCCAGGGGAAACACGGCTCTAATAAGCATACCGTGGAATACACATATGGGATCCCGGCAGGGTCTCTCATATGGGCACTAGCCTCGCACCAGATTTCAGGAATTCATTGGCTGAAGGCCTGGCGCCGGACGCCCCGCCGCGTCCGGACGCCGGAGTGCTGGAGGACTCAACAGGGTTTGCCTGGTTAAGGAACTCTCTGGAGAATTAGGCGTAAGGACGCCGCAAGCCGACTCTGAGCCGGCCCTCTCAGTGCCACTACCCGTTTGAGGTGAGAACACAGGAGGAAACCGGTTCGACACGTAGGCTATAAAACCTAGCGAACGTGTTGGGAGTCGCCCAACCCGCAGCTCTACAGATGTCTGCTAGAGAGGCACCACAAGCCAGCGCCCAGGACGATGCGACACCCCTAGTGGAGTGAGCACGCAACCTGAGCGGGCAGGGCACACCTTGTGCTTCGTAGGCCAAGGTGATGGCATCCACTATCCAGTGGGCCATCCCCTGCTTGGAGACAGCCTTCCCCTTCTGCTGTCCTCCGTAACAGACAAAGAGCTGTTCTGAGGTCCTGAAGCTCTGAGTTCTATCCATGTACTGACGCAGTGCGCGTACAGGACAGAGCAAAGCTAGGGCTGGGTCTGCCTCCTCCAGGGGCAGCGCTTGCAGGCTCACTACCTGGTCCCTGAAGGGCGTGGTAGGAACCTTGGGCACATAGCTGGGCCGGGGCCTCAGTGTTGCACTGGAGTCGGCCGGCCCAAACTCAAGGCACGACTCGTCGACCGAAAATGCCTGCAGGTCCCCCACCCTCTTGATTGAGGCCAATGCAGTCAGGAGTAGGGTTTTCATAGAAAGAAACTTCAACTTGACCGACTGCAACGGCTCAAAGGGGGCAGTTTGTAGGGCTCTTAACACACAGCCAAATCCCAAGAGGGAAGGGAGGGAGGCCTCGGAGGATTTAACCTCCTGGCCCCCCTAAGAAACCTGACGACCAGATCGTGCTTCCCCACCGACCTCCCCTCTATGGGGTCGTGGTGGGCAGAAATAGCAGCAAGCACCTTAAGGGTGGAGGGGGACCAACCCTTGTTGCAAAAAGGAAAGCACGGCTCTGATCGAACATCTCCGGGGGTCCTCCTGGTAAGAGGAACACCATTCGACGAACAGGTTCCACTTCAGCGCATAGGCCCATCTTGTGGACGGTGCTCGTGCTGAAGCGATAGTGAGAGCTACCTCCTGGGGCAGGTCACCTAGAACCTCCGCGTCCCGTCCAGGGACCACACATGAAGTTTCCACAAGTCTGGACGCGGGTGCCAGAGGGTGCCCCGTCTCTGAGAAAGCAGATCCTTCCTCAGAGGAATCGGCCAGGGAGGGGCTGTCGCGAGGAGCATGAGTTCCGGGAACCAGGTCCTGTTGGGCCAATATGGAGCCACTAACAGGACCTGCTCCTCGTCCTCCCTGATCTCGCACAGTGTCTGTGCTAGCAGGCTCACTGGGGGAATCGCATACTTGCGCAAGCCCTGGGGCCAGCTGTGTGCCAGTGCATCCGTGCCGAGCGTTGCCTCGGACAGAGAGTAGAACCACTGGCAGTGGGTGGTTTCTGGAGATGCAAACAGGTCTACCTGAGCAACTCCGAACCGACTCCAAATCAGCTGGACCGCCTGGGGATGGAGTCTCCACTCCCCAGGAAGTGCCGCTCGAGACAGCTCGTCGGCCGCCTGATTGAACACTCCTGGGATGTGGATGGCACGAAGGGACCTCAGATGCTTCTGACTCCAGAGGAGGAGGTGGCGGGCAAGTTGCGACATGCGACGGGAGCGCAAACCGCCTTGCCGGTTGATATACGCAACGGTCGCAGTGTTGTCCGTACGGACCAGAACGTCCCTGCCCCGAAGGCGCCCTCTGAGGCAGCACAGGGCAAGGCGTACTGCCAGCAACTCGAGGCAATTGATATGCCAACGCAGAAGGGGGCCCGTCCAAACCCCTGATACTGCGTGCCCGTTGTACGTGGCACCCCAGCCGGTGGCCGAGGCATCCGTGAATACCACAGCATGCCTGGATACCTGCTCCAGGGGCACTCCTGCCCGAAGGAACGAAGGATCTGACCACGGGCTGAAGGTCTTGCGGCAGGCCGGTGTAATCTGAACCCGGTGAGTACCGCGTTTCCACGCCCACCTCGGGATTCGGCCATGGAGCCAGTGCTGAAGCGGTCTCATATGGAGCAGACCGAGCGGAACTATGGCCGCAGCTGCAGCCATATGCCCCAGGAGCCTCTGAAAGAGTTTCAGTGGGACCGCTGTCCTGCCTGATAAAGTCTTGAGGCAGTTCAGCACCGACTGAGCACGTTCCTGGGTGAGGCGTGCTGTCTGGTTGACCGAATCCAACTCCATGCCGAGAAAAGAGATCCTCTGCGTTGGCACGAGTTTGCTCTTTTCTCAATTGACCCGAAGGCCCAACTGGCTGAGGTGCCTGAGCACCAGGTCCCTGTGTGCGCACAACAGCTCTCGAGACTGTGCAAGTATGAGCCAGTCGTAGAGGTAGTTGAGAATGCGCACACCCCGTTCTCTCAGGGGAACAAGGGCCGCCTCTGTGACTTTGGTGAAGACACGAGGCGAAAAGGGACAGCCCGAAGGGCAGGACCTTGTACTGATATGCCCGACCATCGAACGCGAATCGCAGGAATGGCCTGTGTCGCGGGAGAATCGAAACATGAAAGTACGCGTCCTTCAGGTCGATTGCTGCAAACCAATCTAGGGGACGGACGCATCCAAAAATGCGTTTCTGCGTCAACATCTTGAACGGCATCTTGTGAAGTGCACGGTTCAAAACTCGCAGATCCAAGATCGGTCGTAACCCACCACTTTTCTTGGGCACAATGAAGTAAGGGCTGTAAAACCCCGACCTCATATCGGCTGGAGGGACCGGCTCTATTGCATCCTTCGCCAGTAGGACTGCAATCTCCGCGAGCAAGACAGGGGCATCGACGGCTTTGACTGAAGTGAACCGGATGCCCCTGAACTTGGGGGGACGCCGGGCGAACTGAATCGCATAGCCGAGTCTGATGGTCCGCAGGAGCCACCGGGACGGACTGGGGAGCACTAACCAGGCTCCGAGAGACCGCACCAGCGGGACCAACGGGCCCACCGACATGCCCGCGGTGGGGCAGCGAGGTGGAACACAGGGACCGGCCCCAGGACCTGTGACGGCCTGGCCTGTGACGGCAGGGGGCGGGGTCTGGGTGTGTAGTGTAGCACTCACCTGATTTCTCCTCGCGTGGGAGGAGACACAGGAACCCGGTTTGAGGCTTGTGACAGCCCGGCGTTTGACGACTTGAAGCGGGGACTGGAGTGCTACTGCCCTTACCTGGTTCCACGAATGGGCAGGAGGGGTGCTCTTGGGCAACCACCCGCTGCCTGCTGGCGAGAGAGGAGGAGGGAAGCGATCCTGTGATGCACGGATCACCACTCTCCTCCTCTTGAGACCCAGAGATTGGAGATTGAGGAGACCGCTCTTTACTGATGTTTTGGGTACCGCTGGCTGCTGGGCCAGCGGCGGAACAAAATGAACAAAAGATACTCCACCCGGCCCTCCTCCGGGAGAGGGAGTGGTGCAGTCACCATCTCCCGATGAGCAGTCTCCTCCATCTCTGGGTCGACCGTCCCAGGGCCTCTTGCACTTGCGCTTGCTGCCAGGTTTGGCGGGGGCCTGGACGGGCTGGGCGTCCTGCCTGCGACCGGCTCCACGACGCTGCCTGGTGAAAGGCTGCTGCGGCTGCGTGGGAGCGGGGGCGGCCGCAGGGGGGCGCCCACGGCGACGAGCAGGCTGAGTGGCTGCAGCCGGAGTGGAAGCAGCAGGTTTCCTCCGGCGCATGATGTGTTTGCCTCAGTCTGCTTCTGGGCTGCCGAGAACTGCTGGGCAAAGCTCTCGACAGCGTCGCCGAAAGGGCCGGTCTGTGACACGGGAGCATTCAGGAACTGTACCTTCTCCCGCTCCTCCATGTCAGCGAGACACAGCCAGAGATGGCACTCCTGGACATCGCACGACCCAGAGACTGTGCGGTCACCTTCGTCGCTCGAAGCGCGAGGTCCGTCGCAGCACGCAGCTCATGTAGAACCGCCAGGTCGTGACCACCCTCGTGCAGGTCTTTCAGGTCTTTGGCCTGGTGGACCTGCAGTAACGCCATGGCATGGAGGGCAGAAGCCGCCTCCCCACAGGCTCTATAAGCACTGCCAGTTAGACCTGACGAATACTTACAGGCCCGTGAGGGGAGACACGGGTCACCCCGCAGGGTGGAATCGGCTGTTGGACACAGTTGCATGGCCACAGACGCTCCACCGAGGGGATGCCGCATACCCCAAAGCGGCCCCACCATCGAGGGTGGTGAGAGCGGAGGAACCACAAGATTTGTTTCGGGCAGTGAAAGGTGCCTTCCACGACCTTGTAAGCTCCTCATGCACTTCCGGAAAGAATGGCACCGGAGGGGGGCGCTGAGAACCAGCGCGACCCCCACCGAGAAACCACTCGTCCAGCCTCGAAAGATCGGGACACAGTGGCTTTTTAGGATTCCACACGAGCCCGACATTCTCGGCGGCCCGGGAAAGCATAGCCGTCATCTCTGGGTCTGGCACGGACAACGCTACCACACCCGAAGGGGGCAACGCAGCCGGGTCATCATCCCCGGAGAGAGAGGGCCCGCCCTCCAATGCAGTGATCGACGTCTGGTCGTCAGAGGGGGCACCGAAGGAAACGCGTGGCCAGCGCGCTCCTTCGGCAGCTCCACCGGCTGCGGAGTGCTTGAGGGGTGAGGAGCTCCACTTGGGGAAGCCCTCACCGTAATCCTCAAATCACCTCTGACTCCACCGGATCCAGTGTGCACGCCGGATCGCGGCAGGCAGAGGGACTCCGCCATGTTTGACATAGCGGAGTCGCACTCCGAGATGGTCATGTCCCCATAAGAAGAACATGAACCATCCACGAAAGCCACCTCAGCGTGCTGAATGCCCAGGCACGTGAGGCAGCGATCGTGACCGTCCTGAGGCGCCAGGAAACGACCACACCCAGAAACGCACGGGTGAAAAGACATCTTTAAAAAGACGCGATCACCCGTGTTGCTCTTTTAGAGAAATTGCTCTTTCAGAGAAATGCTCTTTTAGTGCTGAAGCACGCAGGGGAACTGGCCACCGCACACTCCCAGTGTGGCTGTCAGCAGGAAGACGATCTTTCTCTCCCGGACAACGTGACCACCGCTGCCGCGCCGTAACGCCCGCACTCGCTCGCAGAACACTCTCTTGGAAGGGAGAGCAGTAGCTTCAACCACTACCGCTCGGCTCCTCAGCGAAAGGATGATTGATGCGGTGCATCAGCTGCCTCTTATGCTCACGCTGTGATCAGCGGCAGCTGGATGCAATAATCGCATGCCAATGTCCATTGGCTCGTTTAGTTACACTCGAAGTGGATTGGTCTCTCTGGCGAGATCCCAATTTCGTCGGTCATCCGACGTGACTCGGAGTGACCGACTGAAAGGGGAACAGTCTGTGCAATGTGAGAGTCAATATGATGGAAGGGCGACCTCTGGTGGCTATTGGGCGGAAGGCCACAGACCGGATTCGTGACAATATCATATAAGTATGTAAGGCACAACTGTATCAAATTTGTGGATGAAAGTGTTATTTATTTATTGATATTTCATGTTAATTTAATACTTGATATGTTTGTGGTTACAAGAACTGTATAACATTACACATTTTTGTGATATTATAAAGCAAAAATATTTTTATTTTATAGTCTTGAATATACTGAAGTACACATGATTATACATTATCCCCCCCCCCAACCGCCCAAAAAACAAACAAACAAAAAAACAACAAAAAACAAATTGCACAATATACTTACTTGTGCATATAGCACAAACATGTAAAAACAATTATGCCAGTGGTGTAACACAGTAAAATATCAGATTGTATGATCTCTGAATTTGATATCTAATGAGAGCTGCGTGTCTCAGAGGGCTTTTGTTGGTAATTTACCCATTAGGTGTTTTTTGGTATTCTGCTCTGGCCTAAAGACAATAATGAAACACTTAGGAGCAAAAATACAGAGAATCAGACCAAAGCTTGAAGCTAAAATAGCAAATATCTCCACAGCTACAGTAAATTTTCCTGGAGAGCTGACATAAGCGGGAATAAAGGTGATCCATACAGCACAGAATATGAGCATACTGAATGTGATGAATTTAGCCTCATTGAAGTTATCAGGCAACTTTCGGGCAAGAAAAGCTAAAACAAAGCAAAGGAAAGCTAGCAAGCCAATATAACCCAGTACAACCCAGAAACCTATAGCTGATCCTAAACTACATTCTAAAATGATCTTTTCTTTGTAGTGTTGCATATTGTTATAAGGAAAAGGTGGGGATATCTTTAACCAAAGCACACATATAAGTACCTGTACAAGAGTGAAACCAAAAACACTGAGTCTCTGTTGAGGAGGCCCAAACCATTTCATGACATTACTTCCTGGAAGTGTAGCCTTAAAGGCCATTAACACCACTATTGTTTTCCCTAGAACACAGGAGATACAGAGGACAAAAGTGATCCCAAATGCCGTGTGACGCAACATACAGGACCACTCAGTGGGCCGACCAATAAAAGTAAGTGAACAGAGGAAACACAGAGTCAATGAGAAGAGCAATAGGAAGCTCAGCTCTGAGTTGTTGGCTCTTACTATTGGAGAGGCTCTGTTTTTGTAGAATACTAAAGTTATGCTCAAAGCCACTAAAGAGCCAGCAACAGAGAAAGCAGCCAGTATAATCCCAAGGATCTCATCCCAGGAGAGAAACTCCACTGGTTTAGAAAGACACTTGTCCTTCTCATTATTGGGCCAATACTCGGGCAGGCATTTGTGACAATCTAAAGAATCTTCAGAAAATCAAGAGATCAGTACATAACATGTATCTTTAGTAACATGTATATCTTTTTTTTTATTATTATTTATTTTACAAATTCATATATTATTTGACCAAGAAACATTTATGATTTATTTACAAGACTATCCTGACAAAATACCTGTGTCATTGCTGATCTCTCCATCTGCACAATTAATGCAGTCATAACAGCAGACAGGTCTTCCTTTTTTCACAGCCTTCCTAGTACCTGGATGACAGCTTTTACTGCACACAGACACAGGCACCTGCAGGTGACAAGTACACACAACAGAGTCAAATTAACCAAGGTTTTCAGCAAAAATGCTCTGAAAATGACAGAATGGCCCAGATGTTTGAAATATATAGGCAAAATGTGTCATGGTGAATTTCTCTGCTTTTATTTCATTTTAGTATAGTTCATAATATTATTTTAGGAGATATACTTTTAAGACACTGTAGTGACCAATCACCATATCCCTGTAAATGTGGTCTAAAGGAAGTGTGTTTTTTTTTCCTACACAAAGTGGTTTATTTTAATCAATATATTTAATTGAAATATATTACAACAATTAACAGTATATGTGTGTTAATATGGTTGTAAGATAATAACCCCAAAATCAATTCTAGGGGTACAGCATGACATTCATAAACAATTACCGCTACACAGAGTAGAAAACAAAGAAAATAAAATAAAATTGATACCTTTTCACTGCCATCATACCAAATGATATCTCTGCTCAGACTAAATTCTTGGCCTTTAGGCTGGGAAGCATCATATTGACCCACTGTCACAAAATCAACTGAACCGTCTCTCTGAAGCTGCCAATTCACAAGTTCATATGTGGCCACAGGGTCTCCGTTGGTGTCAAATGAAACAGAATAATTATTTTTAGTAAAATTCACTATTTTGAGTTGATCAAAAACCTGCATGATTGGCATATAAAAAAAAGAAAAAGAAAAAAAAAATCAAAATACGGTGTGGTTGAATATGTATTTCATAGTAGACCTATACAGAAGGTAATATACTGTGTAACTACTGTAAGATTTATGTTTGTTTTTGTTAAGGTTTACAAACAAACAGGTAAGTAAGTAAGTAAGTAAGTAAATAAATAAATAAATAAATAAATAAATACACAATAAGAAAAAGTACCTGTTGGTGCTTAACTTTGATGTTTTTATCACACTGCTTTTCGTCACAGACAATGCTATGGAGGGCATGAGCTATAGCATATGTGGCTTTGTACACCATATTTGTGACGCGCAACTGGGACGTGTCTGTGTACGGGTTCTGTAAAGCGCGCAGGTCCTCTGTGCCATCACATGCTGGCATACCATTAGAAGAACCTGTCTGCCGTTTTAGACTACAGCTGAATGAACTTTCCCAGAATTCTGTCAGCAGGGGAAATTTTAGCGCTTGTTCTGGAGACAGATCAAGTAGAAAGTTACGAAAGCCCGGGATAACAGATCGCGGGATCGCAACCCCCACAGCACCAATACACAAATTAAACCGCAGCATTTGTGGGTCTGTAACCCACGCCTCGCTGCCAATCCACTGCATCGGGGGAGGAGGCTGCTGGCTCAGCTCTTCTAACAGAAATCTCATATCACCTGCTGCCACGAAGGCAACTATTACACGAGCCGATGACTTGCGAATGACATCCGCGACTCTTTTCAGTTTGCTGAGCGGCTGGGTCCTGTAGTAGGCCTCAGAATACTCCACACATATTCCCTCCTCTTCTGCAGCTTTCAGGAATGAAGCCATGCCATTGTTCCCATAGTCTGAATCACTGCACACAGCTCCGATCCACGTCCATCCGAAGTGCTTGACCATCCGTGCCAGTGCTGCCGCTTGATGGTGATCGCTGGGGATGGTCCTGAAGAAAGTAGGATGCTGCCGCTTGTCACTGAGACACGCGCACGTTGCGTAATGACTCACCTGTGGAATACAGTGAAAATAATATATTGTTGTTATATACAAACTTTACATTTACTGCATTTATCTGTTGTAACTAAAATGTTCTCCAGTTGTGTCATTGCCAATATTACAACAATTATTCTACTTTTATATTGTGGTACAGCTCCAGCATTTTTTTTTTTTTTTTTTTTTTCCTGGTAAGAAGACTATGAAAGTAGTTTTGCGGAAGCACCTGTGGAATTCCAAGAGGACCCAAAAGTCTTGAAATGGTTACAGCCGGCGTGGAAGCAGAATCTCCGACTAGTGCGGGAACTGCAGCAGATTTTGCACAGGAATCAGTGTCGTTAAATACCAGATCTAGTCCGTTGGCAAGCTGCAAAGCTACTTTAATTGCCATTGGCACAGATGCACACGAGTCATATATGTGGTACCCTAGAGTGATGCCCGGTAAGAGATTGGAGCTGTTGTTTATCTCTTGGATAGTGAACTGCAAGGCACGAGCAAAGCGCAGCTCTCGGAAGTCCATGCTGTTGAAGTACACACAGAATAGTTTCCTATGAAAAAAAATAACGTTTTTCTTGTCGGCTTCTAATTAAGTAATTTTTACTTATAAGTAAAAAGTTGTTCTATATAAAAGAAAGTTATGAACACAGGTTCAGCACAGTCAGTTTAACCCATTTGTCTTGCTCTGTTAAGCATTGTTTTCGATTTTGAATCAAACTCTGACCTGCCACTGCAAACCAGTGGTTGTGGCCGTCTAGTATAGGTGTGTTTCTCTGTCTTCACATAGTAATGAATGGTGAAAGCCCCTCCAATAATGAAGTCTCCATCCTCGAAGAGATCAGGGAGATGAGGGTCACCTTGGAGGATGCAGGTGCCTAAATTAACCCCACACACAGCAGGGCAAAGCCTGGTAATACACAGTAGTGTCATTGCTAATGAAAGATGAACATTCATTTCTCCTGCTATGCAAGCAACCACTCAAAATGTGAGTTCAGAATTACATCTTGTTTTATATATCCACCAACCACTACTGTTATATGTTCTAAATCTTTACTGGACGACATAAGAGGGTGTGGTTAATATTTCACATCAGTCAATGAAAGGATGTGTCTCAAGTGTATCATAAAGTTTCATAACAGCAAAATCATGACTTGCCTTCTATTTGACTCTTCTTTTAGATTATCTGTCAACCCCAAGAGAAATTAGTCAAAATGAATGCATGTTTATTTTATATTTGCTTTTATTTGCCCTTTCTTCTTTTGTCTTGTCCTATTCAGAACCTGTTATGTTTTAGTGAGACAAAAATGTGATTGAAAAGCATTCTCTAAATTCAGTTATAAATTATAATAAAAGTAAAATCATTGTACTTATTTAACTTTTCCGACTTTTATTCTATAAAGATGTAAATATGTAATATATGATGCTTTTGTCTGGTGCATTGCTTGTCCTATATATAATTTTATATAAAAATACATTAAAATGCAATTAAAATAATTGCATTTAATGTAACACCATGGCCCAATTAATAAATCATTTATATATTTATGTATATATTAGTTTAAGATTAAAAAAAAAAAAAAAAAAAAACATATCATGTCCAATAACATGTCCAAAGCATAAAAAGATATTAATGAATTATTACAGGAAGTATTTTACATAAAATTACATTACACAGGCTTAAGGAAAGCATTGTCACATAGTTTAGAATTGACAATGTAATTTGGGCTTAAAGGAACATATACTGTACCTTCCAGTCCTAATATTACATAACCTGTCACACCTCTGTGGCCTGTAGCACGAAGCCAGTTTCAGTTTTTAATTTCACGTTTAGCCTGAGCAAACTCTGAGTTTTCGGGCTCAAGAAGATGGGTTGGTTTTGAGTTGGTTTCGTCACTATGGTAATTTGCGCTACACGGTTACCCTGCTCCGGATGAGGTTTTATTATGGGTTAGAGATCGCAAACCCAAACCTGACCAATCAGCTGTGAGCAAAGTGACATATATCTGACGCAATGAAACCACTCCCCCGTATCTCTCGCTCCAAATTAAAGCAGTTTACAGACAAAGCATTTTAGAGACAAAACGTCTCCAGGTTACACATGTAACCATGGTTCCCTATCAAAAGTTACTCTCGATGCTGCATTTCAATAATGCTGATGAGAACATTCTTTGTTCGACCGGTTGCGAAGCACGTGTGTCAAACATGCCAAGAATTGGCTTAAATAACCTCAGTGGGTGACGTCATTTTATTACGTGCACCTGAGGTTATAAATAGACGTGAAACGGACATACAGTATCTCACAAAAGTGAGTACACCCCTCACATTTCAGCAACTATTTTATTATATCTTCTCAAAGGACAATACTATAAAAATGAAACTTGGATATATTTTAGAGTAGTCAATGTGCAACATGTATAGCAGTGTAGATTTACTGTCATCTGAAAATAACTCAACATACAGCCATTATTGTCAAAATAGCTGGGAACAAAAGTGAATACACCCTAAGCGATAACAGCTATACATCGTTTAACCATGCAAAGCCACATGTCCTATTCATCATGTTCATGTTTTTGTCTGCTTGACAGGACTATACAAATTTGTGTATCTTGTATTAAAGCAGTTAAAATTTGGTGCTTTGAGTACAATTCTCTCATACTGACCACTGGATGTTCAACATGGCATCTCATGGCAAAGAACTCTGAGGATTTGAGAATTAGAATTGTTGCTCTCCACAAAGATGGCTTAGGCTATAAGAAGATCAGTAACACCCTGAAAGTGAGTTACAGTACAGTGGCCAGTATCACACAGAGGTTTTCCAAGATGGGTTCCACTCAGAACAGGCCTCACAAGGGTCGATCAAAGAAGTTGAGTCCTTGTGGTGTGCGTCAGGTGCAGAAGCTGGCTTCATAAAACATACGCATGAGTGCTGCCAGCATTGCTTTAGAGGTTGCAGAAGTGAAAGGTCAGCTTGTCAGTGCTCAGACCATACGCCACACACTGCAACAAGTCGGTTTGCATGGCCATCGTCCCAGAAGAAAGCCTCTTCTGAAACTGGCTCACTAGAAAGCCTGCAAACAGTTTGCTGAAGACAACCTGACCAAGAGCATGAATTACTGGAACCATGTCCTGTGGTCTGATGAGACTAAGATAAACTTGTTTGGCTCAGATGGTGTCCAGCATGTGTGGTGACGGCCTGGTGAGGAGTACCAAGAAAATTGTGTCTTGCCTACAGTCAAGCATGGTGGTGGTAGCATCATGGTCTGGGGCTGCATGAGTGCTGCTGGTACTGGGGAGCTGCAGTTCATTGAGGGAAACATTGATGCCAACATGTACTGTGACATTCTGAAGCAGAATATGATGCCCTCCCTTCAGAAACTGGGTTTTCCAACATGATAATTACCCCAAACACACGGCCAAGATGACAAATGCCTTGCTGATGAAGCTGAAGGTGAAGGTGATGGAGTGGCCAAGTATGTCTCTAGACCTGAACCCTATTAACCACATGTGGGGCATCATTAAGCGGAAGGTGGAGAAGCGTCATGTGTCTTACATCCAGCAGCTCCGTGATGTCATTATGGAGGAGTGGAAGAGGATCCCAGCAACAACCTGTGCAGCTCTGGTGAATTTCAAGACCAGGAGGATTAAGGCAATGCTAGATAACAGTGGTGCTCAAACAAAATATTGACACTTTGGACACAGTTTTGAAATGTTCACTTAGGGTGTCCTCACTTTTGTTGCCAGCTATTTTGACAATAATGGCTGTGTGTTGAGTTATTTTCAGAGGACAGTAAATCTACACTACTATACATGTTGCACATTGACTACTCTAAAATATATCCAAGTTTCATTTTTATAGTATTGTCCCTTGAGAAGTTATAATAAAATAGTTGCTGAAATGTGAGGGGTGTACTCACTTTTGTGAGATACTGTACCTTCAGATTTCTTTGTCTTGGAGACCGCTTTGTGTGTGTGCATTGTCACTTCCTTTGTCCTGTTGTAAAGAAAAAAAAAAAGAAAAAAAGTAGATCATGTCTAGCGCGTCGATTAGGAGATGCTTGCCACCTTGTGCACAAGTTATCCCTGATGATGATCCACATGATTATTGTTTGGAGTGCCTTGGGGAAGCACACGCTATCCCCGGAGCGCGAAGTCCCCACCCCTGCTGCTGGAGCGCGCCCCGGCGCTTCTTCAGAGCAAGATGAGGACACGGGTTCTCTTGCCTCCCTCGATATGGAGACCGAGAGCGTCGCCTCTGAGCGCTCCTCATGTGATGACAAAGCGTTTGGGGAGTTACGTGAGGTAGTGACTAACATGGTGGCCAGGCTTAAGTTAGACTGGCCACAGGAGCAAGAGAACCCCAGGCACTCCAAGTTAGATGACGGATTTTTGTCGGGTGGCCAGGGGGAGAGATCCCAACATCGATGTCTCCCCTTTTTCCCAGATCTCCATGACGATTTGTCTCGTTCATGGAGTAAACCATACTCCTCGTGTATCTTTGTACCCATGATGTCAATTTATTTGACTATCATGGGTGCTAAGGTGCAGGGGTATGTGACGATGCCTCAGGTGGAGGAGACGCTCACGGGCCATCTCTCCCCTGGGAGTTCGTCGTCACTTAAGAAGCCAACCCTCCCCACCAAGCCTTGCAGATTAACATCCTCACTGGTGGGGAAGGTGTTTTAAGCAACGTATCAGTCTGGTGCTGCCCTGCACATCATGGCGGTTCTGCAGGCGCACCAGGCTGACCTGCTGAAAGACCTGAGCATGGGCAGAAGTATTAGTGAGGAGGCATCTCTTCGTGTGACCAAGCAGACGGCCCGTGCCATTGGCTGTTCTATGGCTGCGTTGGTTGCCACGGAGAGACACCTGTGGCTCAACCTCACGGGCATCAAGGATAGGGACAAGGTGTTCCTCCTTGATGCCCCCGTGTCGACTTCTGGCCTATTTGGCGACTCCATGAATACGGTCGTCAGTAGGTTCCGGAAGGCGAAAATACATGCAGAGGCTTTTGATAAGTTTCACACCCGCCGTGCTCAGGCCACCCAGCCCCGACCCAATCCGTATTCTCTGCAGTGAGAGTCGCAGAAGCAGAGTGTGGTGAGCCGTGCACCCCCTCGTAGGGACTGGGGAGCGGCTCGCCGATCTCAGCAACCCAGCAAGAAGCCGGATCTGAGGACGCTTATTTCATCCAAAAAGAAATCCTGAGGGTTGAGCGCCCGGGACCGTGGGGGTGTGCCCCCCCAGGGAGGGGTGCGAAAAGTTCCAACAGAAAGTAAAGGCTCCTACCTGGCACCTTCAGGAAGCCTCCAGCGAAATGTTAGGTGTTCGGTTGCCTCCTGGCATGTTTCAGGACACCAGACATCTAACATCCCCCCCATCAAAGCGAAGTGTCAAAACTAGTGCCCCTTTCAGAGAAGCTGGCAGCGTGGAAGCGCCAAATATCTCTCCATGGGGAGAAAGGATTGTAGAGAAAGGCTACAGGATTCAGTTTGCATATCGGCCTCTGCGTTTCAACGGCGTGGTCTCCACTTCCGTGAAACCGGAACGAGTGCATTTGTTGACACGGGAATTGCAAGCTCTGCTAGACAAAGGGACCATAGAACGTGTTCCCCTGCCAGACAGAGAGTCAGGCTATTACAGCCGGTATTTTCTGGTTCCCAAGAAAGATGGGGGGTTGCGTCTAATTTTAGATCTTTGTGGGTTGAACCGCTACCTCAGAACATACAAGTTCAAAATGCTGACAATCAAAAAAAATTGTGTCTCAGATCCAATCGGGGGATTGGTTCGTGACAATCGATCCCAAGGACGTATACTTTCACGTAGAAATCTTGCCACAACACAGGAAGTTCCTGAGGTTTGCTTTCGGGTCGAAGCTTACCAGTATTGGGTTCTTCCATTCGGCCTAGCTTTGTCACCCCGCACATACACAAAATGCATGGATGCAGCACTGGCTCCTCTGTGACTTCAGGGCATCCACATTTTAAATTACATAGACGACATAGACTGATTCTGGCTCAGTCACAAGAGCTTGCGCTTTGACATCGGGATGTAGTCCTAGCTCATCTCGAATTCTCTCTCCTGCTCAGAGGACAACGTATTTGGGGGTTTTATGGGATTCGATCACGATGCGGGCACAGCTGTCTCCTGCACTCGTCAAATCCATTTTAAACACCCTAAAGAACATCAAGCTAGGCCAGAAAGTTACTGTTCATTACGTTCAGAGGGTTCTAGGTCTCATGGCAGCTGCATCCACGGTGATGCCCTTGGGCCTCCTGCACATGAGATCGTTTCAGTTGTGGCTCAGAGCCAGGGGATTTCATCCAAGGGCCAATCCCCAGAGGCAAATAAGGGTTACGCATCAGGGGCTTCGTACCCTTTCTATGTGGTTCAGACTCCAGTTTCTGACTTTGGGTCCCACTCTAGGTCCGTGTTGTCATCGCAAGATGCTAACGACAGAAACTTCCCTCATGGGCTGGTGTGCAGTCTTGGATGGACGTCCAGCCCAAGGGATCTGGAGAGGTCATCTTCTCGACTGGCACATCAATTACCTCGAAATGATGGCTCTATTTCGGGCCCTGAAATACTTCCTCGAGCAGTTAAGAGGCTACCATGTCCTAATGCAGGTGGACACTGCGGTAGTCTCTTAAATAAATAGCCAGGGCAGACTGCGTTCATACTTCCTGAACAGGCTAGTGCAGCAGGTTCTGCTTTGGGCACAGGACAAGTTCCTGTCCCTCAGGGCAATTTACATCCCCGGGCATATGAATGTGGGAGCAGACTTGCTATCCAGACAAGCTGGACACACAGGGAATGGAAACTCCACCCCGAAGTAGTCAGTCAAATCTGGGAAAGATTTTACGAAGCAGAGGTGGACCTCTTTGCTTCACAGGAGACAGCACAATGTCCCCTCTACTTCTCTTTGACTCCTCCAGCTCCCCTGGGTCTGGATACCATGGCCCATGCGTGGCCCAGACGGGGTCTTTACGCATTTCCCCTGATCGCTCTGCTCCCGGGAGTCCTGGCCAAGGTCCGTCAGCAGGGTCTCGCCTCTTAGTGATAGCGCCCCGTTGGCTGACCAGAGTATGGTTCTCAGATCTAATATTCCTCCTCAACGGCTCGCCGTAGGCGATTCCGGTCAGGAGAGATCTCCTATCTCAAGCGCAGGGGACAGTATTCCATTCCCGGCCCGAGCTCTGGAACCTTCATGTCTGGCCCCTGAGGGGGACCAACTAAGAGATGCTGGGCTTCCAGCCAACATAGTAGGGACACGAGAACGTACAGGAGGCCTCAGCCTCAGCACACTGTGGAGGAAACGTGTAACTAGGGGGTGTCTGCCCACTGACTGACCACCAAGAGGGGCATGGTAGGCCGCTCTAGCCGCCATGTAGACCTTCAGGGTGGAGTGACTCAACCCTGCGGATAAACGGGCCTGCAGGAACTCCAGCACTGTACCAAGCGGGCAATTAACTGGGTCGAGCTGGCGGTCTCTGCACCATGAAGTGAAAAGCTTCCACTTCAGGGCATACAGTTTCCTCGTTGAGGGAGCTCTGGACTGGAGGATGGTCTCAACAACCTCGGTTGAGAGACCAGAGGCTATGAGTTGTGTCCTCTCAGGGGCCACTCCCACAGCTTCCACAACTCCGGGCGGGGGTGAAGGATCATGGAGAGCCGTCAAGGAGAGAAATCAGGTCCGAGAACCATACTCGGCCCGGCCAGAACGGGGCTACTAGCAGCAGACGGCCCTGTCCAGGCGCACTCTCTCCAGAACGATTGGGTGAAAGGCGTACAGATGAAGCCTCGGCCAAGTTTGTACCATAGCATCCAGTCTGAGAGGAGCTGGATGAGTCAGAGAGAACCAGAGGGGACAGTGCGATGTCTCTCGAGTCGCAAACAGGTCCATCTGAGCCTGTCCAAACACTCTCCAAATCAGCCTCCATTTCCCAGGCCTTGGCCCCTGCCTCGACAGGATGTCGTGACTTCCTGTTTGTTGCTACTGCGTGTTTTGAGTTTGAGCTCCGTCAAGTTAATTCTTTATCGTCTTTTTTCTAATCCTGAAATCTGTTTTATACACCATCATTTTCGTTTCTATAACGTGTGAATATATCCCCTATCGTATTCTACAACAAAAACAATCAAAGCGCCTTGTTATCACTAGTTTTATTTTGATTTCCAAAGTCCGCTATTAGCTTATAGCCCGTTAGCATCGCCAGCGTGGTTGCATTAGCGGCAACCAAGGAAGGTTGCCGCTAATCTCGCTTCCATTGCTAATACTCTATTCACACACATTACCATTGTTTTACTCACTGCTTCTTGCTTTAATGGTGGATGTGTGTCTACCTTTGAGTGCAGGTGAGGACACGTTCGAGCTGCATTCGGTGCAGCTGGAGCTGGAGGCCGTGGAGAAGCAGATCCGCGAGCTGGTGGAGAAGCAGGCCCAGCTGAGAGAGCGGAGAGCCGCGCTGGAAACATCCCGGGCTGACGCTCACAGGTCCGAGGTAAGTATACAGCGCGCCGCTAACACTCCCACCACCTCTACTCCGTGTGTTTCTCTGCACAGACCCTGTGCACCCAGGACGCGATCTTCCCAGATGTCCTTCACTCCGGCGCCGGGACACCACGGACCCTGGGTGCAGCAGCAGCGGAAGACGCGAGCCAGGCCCCACGTGAGGACCTCTCCCCCTCCGCCGCCTCCGGTCTTCGAGATCTCCACCCGGAACCGCTTCGCCCCCCTCCGCGAGACGGACCGCGACGCTGTGATCATCGGAGACTCCATCGTCCGGCACGTCCGTGCTACGTTAGCTGAAGGTAAAGCACACACTCACTGTTTCCCTGGCGCTCGTGTTCTCGATGTTTCTGCGCAGATACCCGCGATCCTGAAGGATGACGAGAGCATCGGCGCGATCGTGCTGCACGCGGGGGTGAACGACACCAGGCTGCGGCAGACGGAGACACTGAAGAGGGACTTCAGGAGCCTGATCGAGACGGTGCGCAGCGCATCACCCGCGGCGACGATCATCGTGTCTGGACCGCTTCCCACGTATCGACGAGGACACGAAAGGTTCAGTAGACTTTTTGCTTTAAATGAGTGGTTATTGTCATGGTGTAAAGAACAGAAACTGCTCTTTGTTAATAATTGGAATCTTTTCTGGGAGCGTCCTAGGCTTTTCCGCGCTGATGGCCTGCACCCCAGCAGAGTCGGAGCAGAACTCCTGTCGGACAACATCTCCAGGACTCTACGCTCCATCTGACTAGTAAGCCCATTCTCAAATAACTGCTATGATGACTTTTGTTCTACCCACTTAAATGATAGAAATACTTGTGCTGTCCAATCTATAAAGACTGTGTCTGTTCCCCGATCAGTGAAGCCAAAATATAAATTTAATGCAGGATCTAGAAATAATCTGATCGTGATTAAACCAGAAAAATGCAAAACAAATAAACAAAAGCAATTTTTAAAGCTTGGGCTCCTAAACATTAGATCACTCGCACCCAAAGCTGTTATTGTAAATGAAATGATCACAGATAATAGTTTTGATGTGCTCTGCTTGACTGAAACCTGGCTTTAACCAAATGATTATATTGGTCTAAATGAGTCTACTCCACCAAGCTACTGTTATAAGCATGAGCCCCGTCAGACTGGCCGTGGCGGCGGTGTTGCAACAATATATAGTGATATTCTCAATGTTACCCAGAAAACAGGATACAGGTTTAACTCATTTGAATTGCTTCTGCTTAATGTTACACTGTCAGATATGCAAAAGAAATCTCTCCTATCTCTTGCTCTGGCTACTGTTTATAGACCGCCAGGGCCGTATACAGATTTCTTAAAAGAATTTGCAGATTTCCTCTCAGACCTATTGGTTACTGTTGATAAAGCGCTAATTGTCGGAGATTTTAACATTCACGTCGATAATACAAATGATGCATTAGGACTTGCGTTTACTGACCTAATAAATTCTTTTGGAGTCAAGCAAAACGTCACTGGGCCCACTCATCGTTTTAATCATACGCTAGATTTAATTATATCGCATGGAATTGATCTTACTGACATAGATATCGTACCTCAAAGTGATGATGTTACTGACCATTTCCTAGTATCGTGCATGCTGAGTATTACTGATATTAACTATATGGCTCCGCGTTATCGTCCAGGAAGAACTATTGTTCCAACCACTAAAGATAGATTCAAAAATAATCTGCCTGATTTATCTCAACAGCTCTGTGTACCCATAAATACACATGAACTAGATGAAATGACTAGCAACATGGGCACTATCTTCTCTAATACATGAGAAGTTGTTGCGCCCATCAAATTGAAAAAGGTTAGAGAAAAACGTACTGCGCCATGGTACAACAGTAATACCCATTCTCTCAAGAAAGAAACTCGTAAACTTGAGCGCAAATGGAGAAAAACTAACTTGGAAGTTTTTAGAATTGCATGGAAAAACAGTATGTCCAACTATAGACAGGCTTTAAAAGCTGCCAGGGCAGAGCATATCCGCAAACTCATAGAAAATAAACAAAACAATCCAAGGTTTTTATTTAGCACAGTGGCTAGATTAACAAATAAACAGACGCCACCCGATCTAAATTTTCCCTCACAATTTAATAGTAATGACTTTATGAATTTCTTTACTGATAAGATAGATAACATCAGAAATACAATAACAAATGTAGATTCTGCAGCATCTAGTACTTCAGCTCCATTCATCGCACCCAAAGAAAAACTGCAGTGCTTTACAACTATAGGACAGGAAGAGCTAAATAAACTTATCAATGCATCTAAACCAACAACATGCCTATTAGATCCTGTACCCACTAAATTACTGAAAGAGTTGTTACCTGTAGCAGAAGAACCGCTTCTCAATATTATTAACTCATCGATATCTTTAGGTCACGTTCCAAAATCATTCAAGCTGGCGGTTATTAAGCCTCTTATTAAAAAACCACAACTAGATCCTAATGAACTAGCAAATTACAGACCCATTTCTAATCTTCCGTTTATGTCTAAAATTTTAGAAAAAGTTGTATCTGCTCAGTTGTGCTCTTTTTTGCAAAAAAATGATCTCTATGAAGAATTTCAGTCAGGTTTCAGGCCCCACCATAGCAGAGAAACCGCACTTGTTAAAATTACAAATGACTTGCTTCTTGCGTCAGACCAAGGCTGCATCTCATTGCTAGTTTTACTTGATCTTAGTGCTGCGTTCGACACTATAGATCATGACATACTCATAGATCGATTACAAAATTATTCGGGTATTCAAGGGCAGGCTTTAAGATGGTTTAGATCCTACCTGTCTGATCGCTTCCACTTTGTTTATTTAAACAGGGAGTCATCTCAATTATCACCAGTAAAATATGGAGTACCACAAGGATCTGTCCTAGGTCCTCTGCTATTTTCAATATACATGTTGCCCCTTGGTAATATTATTAGAAAATACGGGATTAGTTTCCATTGTTATGCTGATGATACTCAACTATATATCTCAACAAGACCAGATGAAACTTCTAAATTATCTAAGCTAACAGAGTGTGTTAAAAATGTAAAAGATTGGATGACCAGTAATTTTCTCCTATTGAATTCAGATAAGACAGAAATATTACTTATTGGACCAAAAAACAGTACACAGAATCTCTTGGATTATAATTTGCAACTAGACGGATGTACTGTTACTTCCTCTACAGTCAAAAATCTGGGTGTTATATTAGACAGCAACTTGTCTTTTGAAAATCATATTTCCCATGTTACAAAAACAGCATTCTTCCATCTTAGAAACATTGCCAAGCTACGAAACATGTTACCTGTTTCTGATGCAGAAAAGCTAGTTCATGCTTTCATGACTTCTAGACTGGACTATTGTAATGCACTGCTAGCTGGTTGTCCTGCATCTTCAATAAACAAGCTACAGGTAGTCCAAAATGCAGCGGCTAGAGTTCTTACCAGATCAAGAAAATACGATCATATTACCCCAATCTTACAGTCTCTGCACTGGCTACCTATTAAGTTCCGCATCAGTTGCAAAATATTATTACTTACCTATAAGGCCCTTAATGATTTAGCTCCTGCGTACTTAACTAGTCTTCTACCACGCTACAATCCATCACGGTCCCTAAGGTCGCAAAACTCTGGACTTTTGGTAGTACCTAGGATAGCAAAGTCAACTAAAGGAGGTAGATCCTTTTCTCATTTGGCTCCCAAACTCTGGAATAGCCTTCCTGATAATGTTCGGGGTTCAGACACACTCTCTCTGTTTAAATCTAGATTAAAGACACATCTCTTTAGCCAAGCATTCACATAATGCATCTCATAATCTTGTACTGCAGTTATATCTGATCAAACACGCATTATTGTTCTTTAGCTTGGATTGAACAAATAATTTTTGCTTGGTTGGAACAGCAGCTACGCTAATTATGTTTGTATTTGTTTCTCTGTTTCTGCCACGGGATTAACATCCCGTGGTAACTAGGATTTACACAAGCTTCAGTCTGGATCCAGAACACCTGAGAAGAGATGATGCCAACCCCTCAGAGGACCTCAGATGAAGCCTACCCTCAGACAACATACAGAACTACCAAATTTCGCCATAAGTTAAATATATTGAGTTTCTACAATATATAAATATATTGTGGAAACTTAATTTCCTGTAAAGCTGCTTTGCAACGATTTGTATTGTGAAAAGCGCTATACAAATAAACTTGAATTGAATTGAATTGAATGTCTGCTCCCACATTGAGATGCCCAGGGATGTGCACTGCTCTCAGCGAGAGGAGTTTGCCCTGGGACCACACAAAGATCTGGTGCGCCAGCTTGTACAAGGGGCGCGAACGCAGACCTCCCTGGTGGTTGATGTAAGAGACCACCGCTGTTTTGTTGGTGCGCACCAACACATGGTGATATCTTAGGTCTGGGAGAAAGTGTTTCAAGTGCTCGAAACACGGCCAGCATCTCCAGGCAGGTGACCGCTCCACAGACCGCGGGCCGAGCGGCCACTCATGACCGCTCCCCAACTGGTGAGGGAAGTGTCCGTCGTTAGCATTATGTGGCGACAAGGATTTCCCAGCACCGGGCCCTGAGACAAGAACCAAGGTTTCTTCCACATGTCTAAGGCAGGTAGGCATCGCCACGTGACCTTGAGCATGCGAAGCAGGTTTCGCCTCGGGGAGAACCCCTTGGTCTTGAGCCACCAGTGTAGGGGTCTCATGTACAGCAGGCAAGAGGTATCACGTTGGACGCAGCTGCCATCAGACCCAGCAGTCTTTGAAACTGCTTGATAGGGAGTGACCAGCCTTCTCTTACTCTCGCGACTGCTGTGAGGATCAACTCGATCCGAGCAGGGGACAGACGTGCTTGCATCATGGTCAAATCCCACACCACGCCCATATAAGCGGTTCTCTGTAGTGGAGAAAGCACACTTTTCTTGGCGTTTAGTCTTAACCCCAGCTCTTTCATGTGGGCCAGAACGACATCTCGATGCTGAAACACCACTCGCTCCGGTTGAGCTAAAATCAACCAATCGTCGATGTAATTAAGTATGCGGATGCCCTGGAGTCACAAAGGAGCCAGAGCAGCATCCACACACTTCGTGAAAGTGCGGGGTGAGAGTGCAAGGTCAAAGGGAAGAACCTGATATTGGTACGCTTTGCCCCCAAAAGCAAACCTCAGGAACTTCCTGTGATGAGGAAGGATGGAGACATGGAAGTATGTGTCTTTTAGATCAATCGTGACAAACCAGTCCTCGGACCTGATCTGAGACACTACCTGTTTTAGTGTGAGCATCCTGAACTTCAGTCAGTTCAACTGACGCAGATCTAAAATGGGACGCAACCCTCCATCCTTCTTCAGAACTATGAAGTACCGACTGTAGAACTCGGACTCACTTTCGTGAGGAGAGACCACCTCAATGGCCTCCTTCCTCAAGAGAGTGTTTACTTCTTGTTCCATAACCAGATTCTGCTCGGGACCCACCAGTATGGGAATGACCCGGTTGAAAGGCGGCGGCAAAGCCCCGAACTGAATGCGATAGCCTCTTTTTTACAGTGTGCAGGACCCATCGAGACACATTTGGCAGTAGTTTCCACGCTGCCAAATAGTCTACTAAGGGAACCAGTCTCTCGAGACTGGCCTCTGGTGTACTTAGAGCTGCGGGGGAGTACAGGAGGCGACGCTCTGCTTTTGAGCCTCCCGGTATGAGGAGCTGGTACATGGAGGAGGCTGCTCCCACCTGGCAGCCCCCAGAGCTAAAGAGCGGCGAGGGAGGAACTGCTGGAATGCTGCCGCCTGTTTACGGGCCTCCTGGTACCTGTCGACGACAGAATTGACTGCGTCGCCAAACAGGCCAGAAGGCGCAAGTGGGGTGTCCATGAGGAAGACCCTGTCTTTTTCTTTCATGTCGTTCAGGGTCAACCAGAGATGACTCTCCGCCGCCACCAGCGCTGCCATTGACCTGCCGATAGCGCGGGCCGTCTCTTTGGTGGTGTGGAGAGACAAATCAGCGGTTCTCCGGAGTTCAGAGATGACCTCAGACTTCACCTACTCACCCTCATCTAGCTCTTTGAGCAGGTTGGCTTGGTACGCACTGCCATATTGTGCAGACACGCACCAGCCTGACCCGCTGCCGTGTACCCCTTGCCCAGCAGCACAGATGTTGCGGCTTGGAGGGCAATGCTGGAGCCTTTGGAGACGATGCCGCGCCGAGGGACAGATAGCTGGCAAGCGACTGTTCTACCCGGGGCATTGCTCTATAACAGCGCTCACTCAGCCCCACCACATTGCCATAGTAGTCGGAGGCGGGGATGAATAGGCGGGCCGAGAATGGTCTAGCCCACGACCCCTCGGTGTGGAGGTTGGGGAAGAATGGCAGGCTCCGGCGTGGAGGTGACGGCTTAGTTCGCAGAAAGCGTTCGTCCAGCTTGCTTTTCTGTGGTTCGGCCTGTTTCTCAGTGGGCCTATCGATGTTTAACTTGGCCACGGCACGAGTAACCACCTCCAACGGCTCCTCATACAGGGGCAACTGAGGGGTCGAATCCTCATCGACGCCCTCCACGTCAACCTCCTCGTAGGAAGACAGGCGGAGCATCGAGCCATCTCCCCGGGGGTAAGAAACCGCAGAGTGGGCTTCCAATCCCATAGAGCGGCCACTGGATCTGGTGGGTGAGGAAGAAGATAGGGACTCGCCAGTCTCCATTCCCTCCACCAGATCCATTTGCAAACCCCACGATTGCAGCAGCCACCGCTCAGCCTCGGCAGAAGGAAGGCTGGCGAAGGCTCCCTCCTCAAAGAGAGCCTTCCGGGAGCGAAGTGTATGCAGAGGCAGACGCTCGCAATGCGGGCACATGTCTCTTGAGAGCTGACTCTGCGTGCTTCGCTCCCAAGCAGACCATGCACAGACTGTGTGTATCCCTGCTCGTGGCAGGGAGAAACACAAGAACAGTCTACAACACGATCTGCTCTCGTGTTTTATATATATATATACATATATATGGCTCATATCTGGCTCATATTCACGATCTCAATATATTTTCAAAACTATCGTTTTCAGCATCTTCAAAATAACATTTTGATCGCTATTCACCACATCCACCATCAAACGACAGTGACACTTATATTTCATTATATACAGTAATTGCTCTGCAGTAAAGCCATTCAAGCCAGTTCAATTTTTGCAGATGATTATTTGTTTTATGCATGCGCGCTAATTATGAGTGAAAAATCACATCGTCATTATGTTTTAAACAGTGCCACTTTGTGGAATAAAGGTGAATTGCACATATTGATTCTGCAGACAGTAATTATTGTTGTTTAATGTTTAATCTTTCCTGCTGTTACGGAGCAGTCCGGCGACATGACAAAGAACGTTGATCCTGATTGGTCCGCTTGCGTGCATTCGAAGTGCTGATTGGCTGATTCGCAGATAGAACCTTATAGCACCAAGATAGAGTTCGACTTTGTAGATAGAACCTTTTTGTTTTCTAAATAAAAAGTCTTAAAATGTACACAACTTTAAAAAAAAATAAGTAAATAAAAAAAATCACATAATGTAAATAAGTCGTCACAGAATAAGAATAAGTGAATAACTCAATTTTGACAAAAATGTCAGATAGAACCTTATAATTCCAAGGCGATGATATATATATATATATATATATATATATATATATATATATATATATATATATATATATATATATATATATATATTAGGGCTGTCAGTCAATTAAAATAATTAATCACAATTAATTGCGTGACTGTCATGAGTTAACTCGTGATTAATCACAATTTAATCACACTTTTTTATCTGTTCTAAATGTACCTTAAATTAATACTTTTTTAAGTTTTTAATACTCTAATTGACATGGGCATGGACAAATATGGATGCTTTATGCAATATATGTTTATTATTAGTGAAACCATAGTTAACCTAGAGCATGAAGACTGGACATGTTTCAAAGGTCATAGATGTTTTTCAAAGAACTTGTTCATGTCTATTACACACATGAAAAAAGAACATAGAAATACCAGGTTCCCATTACTTCTCTTTATTTGCACTGAGCCGTTGACTTAGACAAACCTGTTTATATTTTCACACTACAGGGCAGCTCACTTCTTCTGAACATGCTAAATGTACATTTATTATTTATTATTACATTTGTTTGCCTCTCTGTGCCCACATACTGTATTTTGATGCAGTTAAATTCTCAATAAAACTGTTTTCATATATATATATATATATATATACATACATACATACACACACACACACATACACACACACACACACACACACACACACACACACACACACACACACACACACACACACACACACACACACACACACACACACACACACACACACACACACACACACACACACACATACATACATACATACATACATACATACATACATACATACATACACACACACACACACACACACACACACACACACACACACACACACACAGAGGGGCAGTCGTGGCCTAATGGATAGAGAGTTGGGCTTGTAACCCGAAGGTCGTGGGTTCGAGTCTCGGGTCCGGCAGGGAATACCACGACTGAGGTGAGACCCTTGAGCAAGGCACCAAACCCCCAACTGCTCCCCGGGCGCCGCAGCATTGGCTGCCCACTGCTCCAGGTGTATGTTCACTACTGTGTGTATGCACTTGGATGGGTTAAATGCAGAGCACAAATTCCAAGTATGGATCACCATACTTGGCCACACACCACTTCCCCTACCTTTTTATATATATATATATATATTTTTTTTTTCATAGATATATTTTTTGTTGTCAGATAACGGAATGAATATGAAATAGTGACTGAAACGCGACCCATTAAGATTACATAACCAGCTCTACCTTCCAAGATGTTAATCTGCACAAAAATCCTGATAATCGAGCCTTCGTCTGATAAAATCAAATAGCCTAAACATAAGATAAAGACAATAGCTGTTCTGTGATTTCGGCTATACTTGCATGTAAAATTAGAGAAGCAACATAATATCGGTTTTAAAGCAGCACTATGTAACTTTTGGCACTCTAGCGGTTAATAAACAGAACTGCACGCATCCCGCGGAAGAAAATTCTAACCGGAGCTACTTCTCTAAGTTTATGTCTATAGCGATTCACGCAGGTATGTGTTACTCCACAGCGGTGACGACCCGACCAGGCTACAATAGTCCAAAAATAAGCACTTATTATAAGTGTACCGTAGTGATTCGGGATAAGACAAAAACGCGGTTTGGAAGATGAATTTATGATGTACTCGCTCATTATATACATTGCATTTTGCAAATTCTGAACACAGAAAAAGTTAAAACTAAAAAACTAAAGATTGGTCGCTAGGCCGCTATACTCTTTTTGAGGAAAAAAAAATAAAAAAAATAAATAAAAAAAACAAACCAACAACAACCACAAAAAGGGTTGGTAAAGGGGTCTGAAAAGTTGCTAAGTTGGCAACACTGACAGCATCTCCATCCATTTCTCAAACTAGGTTAGGCCACGGCTCAAACAGAAAATGCTCGCTGCATTAATCGCGCGTTAATAAAATTAGCACCGTTAAAATGAATTTGCCTTAACGCGTTATTCCCAAGCTGAAAGACTAAATTTTGTTAGCGATCTTGTCTCAATAAGATATTGTGGATCAGCTCACTAGGAACACCCTTTGATGGAGGCAGTAGAATAGAGTCCTAGCATTTGCTGCCGAATAATAGAATTTAAACACTGGGAGCCATAGTCTCTCTTTTTTCTGTTCAGGGAGTCATAAGCCAAGATAAAGGAATTGAATCCAAAAGCTTAAGAGAGGACGTGAGTAAATAAATGGAAAGATATTGAAAAAGTTTTTTTTTTTACCAACCACTGATAATGGAAGTAGTTTCCATCTATAAAAATCATCCTTCCGTTTATCAGTCATTGAAAAGAAATTCAGTTTAAATTGGAGCTTTTGCACCAGAGGAACATTTTTATAGCTCCTGTAACAACTGGTGGAAGTATGAACTTTCTGGTGCGTTTGTAAAACAGGACTGGGAATTATTTTAGTTACAGGACTTTTGGGGGACTAAATTAGTTCCTACTTCAGAGTAGGGTTTAACACAGCACAACAGGAACTACCAATGACATAAGTGTACGTTGATTTAGGGGTGCACAAATATAAGAAATAAAAACAAAATTGCAATTTGACTTGACAAAACCGTAAAGTCTGTGATTTTTAATTAAATAAATAAATGCAACACATGGTTCACCATAAATGCTGCTCCTATGCTATTTCTCACTATAAGTCACTTTAGATAAAAGTGTCCGCTAAATGAATGAAAATAAATATAAATGTAATCTCTGAAAGTGTGTTTGAGTCACTTATGCATTTGAAAATGCAATTTGTAATGAGTGGCATTTGTAAATCTGTTGTCCAACAACAGAACATGAAATGACATTTTTATTCACTTCATAACATCAGTCAAAACTCCAATAAAGCCATCAGGACCTGGGATTTTGCTAGTTGGGAAATCTGCAAAGGAATCCTCCAACCCCTTGTCACGTTACACTGGATAGAGAACACGCTGGAAGCATGAGTATCACAAACCGTCTTTATTGAAAAAACAGGGGAGCATCCAACAGGGAAACAGGAGCAAACACACCAGCACAACAAGTAGACCCGACCGAGGACAAATGAACAGACAGGAACTAATATACACAGAATAATAAACAAGACAGGTGTGGGGAATCAACTAATTAGACAGGGAAGAAACTGGGTCATGGAGGACATGGGGAGGGAAAACACAACAAACACAGTCCAGGGGCGTGACACCCCTCCTTTGAAGTTTTGCTTAGTTGGACAAGGTTAAGACTATCAAAAAAATAAATAATTTAAAAAAAAAAAATCATAATCTAATTGGCTATTATTACATTTTGTGGCATAAAGATCGTAGTGTTTTTTTTTTTTTTAGAAACATTCATTAATCTCTTTTGGATTGGTTATGATATTATCTGTCTTTATTATTATTATTATTATTTCTTTTATATTTCTTGCTTTGCTTACTGTCCTCTTAATTCACTTGACAATAAATTTTCCAGCTAATCACCTAATTTAAAGTTCTTTTGTTTCAGTTTAATACAAGACACCAAATTCTTTGACCTTAAATGGACTTGTATTCACATTTGAACATGTTGTTATAGTATTCTGCAGGGACAGACTGGATGTAAAAAAAAAAAAAAAAAAAAAACAACGGCCCTGGATTTTCTTCCAAATAGGCCCACCACAACTACAAACAGCCGCTACTATCTCACAGTATTACAGCAATCAATGTATCACATTTATGGCAAATAACATCGCAAAACCCATGGTGACCCTGCTAATATATATATATATATATATATATATATATATATATATATATATAGATAGATATACAGTGGGGCAAAAAAGTATTTAGTCAGCCACCAATTGTGCAAGTTCTCCCACTTAAAAAGATGAGAGAGGCCTGTAATTTTCATCATAGGTAGACCTCAAATATGAGAGACAAAATGAGAAAAAAAAAAATCCTGAAAATCACATTGTAGGACTTTTAAAGAATTTATTTGCAAATTATGGTGGAAAATAAGTATTTGGTCAATAACAAAATTTAATCTCAATACTGACAGAGGTCAAACGTTTTCTGTAAGTCTTCACAAGGTTTTCACACACTGTTGCTGGTATTTTGGCCCATTCCTCCATGCAGATCTCCTCTAGAGCAGTAATGTTTTGGGGCTGTCGCTGGGCAACACGGACTTTCAACTCCCTCCAAAGATTTTCGATGGGGTTGAGATCTGGAGACTGGCTAGGCCACTCCAGAACCTTGAAATGCTTCTTACGAAGCCACTCCTTCGTTGCCCGGGCGGTGTGTTTGGGATCATTGTCATGCTGAAAGACCCAGCCACGTTTCATCTTCAATGCCCTTGCTGATGGAAGGAGGTTTTCACTCAAAATCTCACGATACATGGCCCCATTCATTCTTTCGTTTACACGGATCAGTCGTCCTGGTCCCTTTGCAGAAAAACAGCCCCAAAGCATGATGTTTCCACCCCCATGCTTCACAGTAGGTATGGTGTTCTTTGGATGCAACTCAGCATTCTTTCTCCTCCAAACACAACAAGTTGAGTTTTTACCAAAAAGTTCTATTTTGGTTTCATCTGACCATATGACATTCTCCCAATCCTCTTCTGGATCATCCAAATGCTCTCTAGCAAACTTCAGTCGGGCCCGGACATGTACTGGCTTAAGCAGGGGGACACGTCTGGCACTGCAGGATTTGAGTCCCTGGCGGCGCAGTGTGTTACTGATGGTAGCCTTTGTTACTTTGGTCCCAGCTCTCTGCAGGTCATTCACTAGGTCCCCCCGTGTGGTTCTGGGATTTTTGCTCACAGTTCTTGTGATCATTTTGACCCCACGGGGTGAGATCTTGCGTGGAGCCCCAGATCGAGGGAGATTATCAGTGGTCTTTATGTCTTCCATTTTCTAATAATTGCTCCCACAGTTGATTTCTTCACACCAAGCTGCTTACCTATTGCAGATTCAGTCTTCCCAGCCTGGTGCAGGTGTACAATTTTGTTTCTGGTGTCCTTTGACAGCTCTTTGGTCTTGGCCATGGTGGAGTTTGGAGTTGGACTGTTTGAGGTTGTGGACAGGTGTCTTTATACTGATAACAAGTTCAAACAGATGCCATTAATACAGGTAACGAGTGGAGGACAGAGGAGCCTCTTAAAGAAGTTGTTACAGGTCTGTGAGAGCCAGAAATCTTGCTTGTTTGTAGGTGACCAAATACTTATTTTACCGAGGAATTTACCAATTAATTCTTTAAAAATCCTACAATGTGATTTTCTGGATTTTTTTTTTTTCTCTCATTTTGTCTCTCATAGTTGAGGTATACCTATGATGAAAATTACAGGCCTCTCTCATCTTTTTAAGTGGGAGAACTTGCACAATTGGTGGCTGACTAAATACTTTTTTGCCCCACTGTATATATATAAATTATAATGGTTTCCACTACAAATACCATTACAAACATTACAAACCATCAACTTTTAACCATTGAAACCATTAAATAATGGTTTTCTGTAGTGTGTTTTGGGACATGTTCCATTATGATTTAGTGGTTTTAACAAAAGCCACGAATGTGTGGCAGCATGTAAAGCATATGTGAAACTAGTCAATCTTGATTGGTGTTGGCCGTGACGTAATGTGGAGGCATACGCAGATGCTACAAATGTAAGTCATCACCAAACATTGCTATTTTCTGATAAGATGAAGCAAATCTTTCTCAGGCCCTCAGGAGGGGTGGCAAAGGGAAGCATCAATGACAACACTTTGGGGAACGAAATACCCACTGCGACCACATGATTAGTGCCTGCCCTGGTGTGAAGCTTATTCAGGCAAAACTCCAGAGGAACGTCAGGAGGAACTCTAGCACTGAAGCCACTGTGCAGTTAACTGCCAGCTAAAGTTCTCTGCATCAGGAGGTGAAAAAAGAATTTGATTCCCTCATGGTCGGATCTTAAAGAGAGTTTAAAATGGTCTCTACGACCTCAGCCAAGAGACCAGAGTTTAGGAGCTGATCATCTCAGGGGCCAGACCCATTGCTTTCACAGCTTTGCCCAGGGGTAGTGTATCATGCCCCCGACTTGTGAGAAAAGGTCCCTCCTAACTGGAATCTCCCATAGAGGGCCCACTAGAGCCACTTTTCCACCGAAATTACCTGTAACAATTTGTCCCAGCAACTTTTCTTCCCCCAGACCTGTTGCTGTCTGCGTTTTCATCGCGGTCTAAAGTACCGAGAAGATTAGGCAAACTGTTTGGTGACGTAGGTCTGCGCACATTTCTCAATACAAAGTATGCAAATTTTGGACTTGCATCCTCTGTAGTTCGGACTTCGCAAGTTTGACTTGGGATTGTGAACTCCCGGGGACGGGATGATGCAAGTCCGGTAATTCTGCAAACAGCAGCGTTCTTGATAACGTCAGTCAGCTCGCCTTGGCCACTGCAATTTTCCTCGCTGTATTTACAATAAGATGAAATATGATATCAAACACTACTGCCTCTTTTTGGTTTCATTTAAATATATTAATAGCCGCAGAAATGTAGTTCAGGGAATGTACATACATTACAATGAAACGAAATATTACATCAAACAGTATTGCCTCTTTTAATTTTCATTTTAACATATTAATAGATTAACAGAATAATAGAATAAAGACCAAAGATTACCTGTTAGATTTACTCCAAATTAATTACACTATATGTTTAACCACTACAAAGACATCAGAGCCAGTGGCAAATGTCAGAAGGACTACATGATACATGAGCACTGAGTGAGTCTCTGAAATCGGCAAAGCACGTTTTCAAACAGGTGCTGTCTTTATAAATAAACCGCAGATTTGAGTTTCAAACAACTATATTCTCGCCTGAAATACTCTTAAAACTACATTTCATGACACAATAACAGTAATATTTCAAAAAATAAAAATAAAAAAAAATATGCGAATATGGTGGTTAAATACAATGCTGCGTGAACTCAACCAATCAGCATGCTCAGTGCCCAAGTACCGCCCCCAAAAGTTCTGGACCTTTGAAGAAGTATTACCTCGTGAGCAGGGACTTTCTGAGGGGCAAATTTTTACCCTGAACTTCATTTAGATTCTGGTTCCTGCAATGGAAACACACAGAGTAACGGCCCAAAGTTCCTAGTTCCTGGGGAAAGTTCCTGCAGTGGAAACGGGGCTTAAGAGGGCTTTGAGGTCTGAGAACCAAACTCGGGCCATCCAGAATATGTCTACCAAGAGTAGACTGGTCCATCCCTGCGGACCCTCTCTAGAACTCCCAGGAGCAGAGTAATCGGGGAAAAGGCATAAAGGCGCAGCTTCAGCCACGCCTGTACCATGGGATCCAGTCCCAATGGGACCACAGGAGGACCTGATGAGCCGGTCTGCAAAGAGGGTGTGACTCAGATCCCCCTGGTGATTTATGTTGAAGACCACCAACATGTTGTTTGTTTTTACTGGAACATGGTGGCCCCTGAGGTCTGGGAGGAAGTGCCTCAGGGCAAGAAGCACAGCTGGGTTATTCTGTGTCAACTCAACCAGAGGTCCCCGGCTTAAATTTTTAATTTGCTAATATTTTTTTCTGAAGAAAGACAGACATGTATAGTCTTGAATGCCAACATATTAAATGTCATGGATGAATATTTACTGAGTAATCCACTATTTTGTAGAGGGGAGTCAAAATGGCCATTTTCACCTGAGATTCAGAGCCAAATTACAGGGTGTAAAAATGACTTTAGAAAGATGGCAGCATCATAATGTTATCTCTTACACAGAGATTAGTTGGTCTGTTAGTAAAATCTGTTGACTTTAACAATCTTTGTCACATTATGTGCCAATGGTGACCATTCAAATATGGGGAAAGAGCACTTTTCAAGTTTTTTTCTCCAAAGTTTGCATGCCTGTAACTCAAGAAGTAAAATATATCTTAAGGCCCTTTTAGATATTGGGTCTTAACAAACTTTCATTTTGGTATCTTTATTTTTAAGGCCTTGTATTTTTCGGTTTCAGAGATATTGGAATTTCAATATGGCTCCAGGAGTAAATTGTTAAAATGTACACATTTTCAGTGTTCAAAAACCAGATGTGGGTCAATTTACAAAAATATGATACTTCTTTTCTTTTAAAGAGGAATGTCTGAAGAACAAATAATGTTGAAACTAGAGATGTATCTCGTTTATTTCTGTCAAAACAACTGCATTGAACATGCCTGTCTGAGTGCCATACATTTTCTTTTTCCAAAGTTTGCATGCCTTTAACTCAAGAAGTATTAAATATATCACAATACGATTTTAGATTCTAGTTTTTAATAAACTTTTCTTTTGGAATCTTTATTTTCAAAGCCCTACATTGTTCAGTCCCAGAGATATGGGGATCTCAAAGAGGCTCCATTTTCAGATTGTTGAATATTACCTATTTTCAGTGGTTGAAAATCAAATGTTGGTCACTTTGTATACAGCTGATACTTACTGTATTTAAAGCAGAATGTCTGAAGAATAAGTAATGTTGAAACTATGAATGCATCTTGTTTCCATCTATCAAAACAATCGTATAGGACATAACTGTTTGAGTGTCATAAATATTCTTTTATCTAAAATTTGTGTGCCTGTAACTCAAGATATATAAAGTTGTCTTAATATGACTTTAGATTCTGGTTCCTAAGAAACTTTTTCTTTTGGAATTTTCATTTTTAAGGCCCTGTTTGGTTTAATCCTGCAGCTCCATGTCCAAACTGTTGTATCCTATCATTTTTACACCAAATGTGGTTTTGTGTTTATCTAGTCATCACTGCTGATAATGCAAATATGCAAATAATAACAGTAACCCAGTGCTTAGGAATCTACAGTGTGAAACATCAGATTATGAATGACCAGGATAAATTGATAAATCTAGGTAAAGTATGAACAGTGTGAAATATAAATGTAAGACTCTGCTCTTAAGCAGTAGATACTATTTGACTATGCTCACATTATATAACAATAAAAAAGAGAAATAAATTTTAATAATTAACCCAGATTAGCGAAATCTTGGTTTATTGATTTGAATGCAATGTGTAGTGAAAGCAACCACTTTTCGCTATTAGGTGTGGGATTTGATTCAAACATGTTGCAATGCTGTGTGTTTGAACTCTTGGTAGCTTCTGAAGCTGTTAAAATGAACAAAATCCTTTCTTCCAAATATCCCTAAAACAGATTAAAATATAGAATCTTATGAAGACTACTGAGAGAAAGGTAATGTACCTCAACTTGAATATTACAGGGTATGATCTGTGCATATTGTTTTGATAGAGGGAAACAAGATGCATTCCTAGTTTCAACATTACTTATTCTTCAGACATTCTGCTTTAAATACAATAAGTATCCGCTGTATACAAAGTGACCAACATTTGGTTTTCAACCACTGAAAATGGGTAAAATTCAACAATCTGACAAAGGAACCTCATTGAGATCCCCCATATCTCTGGGACGAAGTAGGGCATTGAAAATGAAGATTCCAAAAGAAAAGTTTATTAAGAACTAGAATTTTGACAGAGGGAAACAAGATACATTGCTAGTTTCAACATTACTTGTTATTCAGACATTCCTCTTTAAAAGAAAATAAGTATCATATTTTTGCAAATAGACCCACATTTGGTTTTTGACCACAGAAAATGTGTAGATTTTAACAACTTGCTCCTGGAGCCATATTGAAATTCCAATATCTCTGGAACCGAACCATATAGGGCCTTAAAAATGAATATGCCAAAGGGAAAGTTTGTTAAGACCCAATATCTAAAAGGGCATTAAGATATCTGTAAGACTTCTTGAGTTACAGGCATGCAAACTTTGGAGAAAAAACTTGAAAAGTGCTGTTTCCCTATGTTTAAATGGTCACCATTGGCACATAATGCAACAAAGATTCGCACATAATGCAACAAAGTCAACAGATTTTACTAACAGATGTAGCAAATCAGCTCAAAAAGGGAAATGCATATAAATAATTACAATTAATTATAATTAATTGCAATTATTTATATCGGCTGAGAGTAATAAACTGTAGCAGAATTAAATTGCCATCAGCTAATCTGTTCGTCCAGCGAACATTCAGTGTAATTTCATATCAACTCTAAGAAAGGATATTTCCGTGGCCACAGAAAATACTTTTCTATTAATGCTTTAGAGCAGTGGTTCTCAACTGGTTTGGCCTCATGGTCATCAAGCCGCGACCCACTTTATATATATATATATATATATATATATATATATATATATATATATATATATATATATATATATATATATATATATATATATATGTATAAACAGCCTATAAGGTAAGCAGTCCCAAACTAGTTTTTGTTAATAAAATTAAGTTGGTATGAAACACCACAGTCATTTAAACATATACAAAATGACACAAAGTGGAAATAACATGGTATTTTTGGGTTATGGAAACAACCGTTACCATGGATATACTAACATGAACTGTTAATAACACGTGGAAACTGCTCCTGAATAGAATGAATATCATACCTTCATGCAAATCCTTCCCAGCTAACACACGCAGTACCAGTTATGTGTTTTATCGGTACTTTAGTTTTATTTCACGCGTTTCATTCTCGTAGTTTCTGCGCTTTAGTGAAGTGATATACAGCGCGTGGCGCCGCGTTCGCGCGTGGTATAGAAGAGTGCACGCTACGAACACTGTATAACATCTGGCAGGACTGGATAGTTGGCTTTTCTGAGGTGAGAGACTTTTTATTTCATGGCAAGTTAAGAAAATAACGATAGAACAATGACACTGACAATAAATCTGTCTACATATCATCTGACCGCAGCTACTGAATCTGGACAGCGCGTATTTCTCAGGCATTATTACTGCATCTGACAGAAGTGTCAACAGCTTTCATGCACATCTTTTAAAATAAAAGTCTAGCATCAGAAAAACAAACAAAAAAAAAAAAACAAAACAAAAAAAACATTTAGAATTACGTTTTTTGTTGTTGATGTGGTTTCTTTGGCCATACACTCCACGACCCACTCAGAACGGTCCCACGGACCCATCAGTTGAGAACCGCTGTATTAGAGCATGTAGCGAGGGTCAAAATCGTACAGGGACAATAATTTGCAAGGCAGAATCAGAAACTCATGTAATTTGTGCACAAGAGTTGTATTAATTAAACGCTAACACACATAACTAATCTAAACAAACAAACGAATAAACATACACTCACGCATACATACAAAGGGGAGCTAAAGTATATGAATGAAGCCATTAGAGACAACAGAGAATGCAGTTATGGAAAGAGTCAGTTAACCTGACACCTGAGTAAAACCATCAGCGCCGTTTATAACGGGGTCTATAACTTATACTAAACCTCTGTTTCGTTTAGTTAAATGTACAATACTTGCATTGCTTTGGTCGTTGACGAGTGTCAAGAATGCAGTCTTGGATGAAAGTTCTGATGGTTTGAAGGTTTGGTGGTGTTGGAGTTCTCCAAGTTCTTCCGGGTTGAAGAGTGATGAATTCCAAAGATGTCCTGACTTGATAGTGATTGGAAGTTTCTTCCCAGGTAGAACGTGAAAAAGTGCTAAGAAAGAGATCTGCTGATGTCCGAGGATCGTTGGTTGAATGGAAAGTCAAGGCTGCAAGGCCTGGCGCAAAACTTAAAGGGTTGCTGAGGAGCTGACATCCTCCTCATCCTTTTAGGATCTAAAAGAACCGCAGACTGGTTGTGCTGAGGCCTGCCAGACACGGTAGCGTCGGCCCTGGAACCTAACAACCAGAAGCTGGAGAGGGGATGGGAGACGAGTGCAGAGACTAAAAGACTAAAACTAAAAAACCCAGGCGGGTCACTGAAGTGAGGTCTTTTAAACCCTATGGCGGTCACACCCCTGGGGGGGTCAAAGAGCCAATGGTGACTTTCACTTTTGGAGGGAAAGTTTTAGACTAGGTTATTTTGCATATTTTAATTTGTCTGTGGATAATGCAAAAACTACTAAAGATTCTTAGGACACTAATATGTTGCATAGGTATCAACATGTAATATACACCGTCATTTAGATCATCCGAAGACGAATTGATAGATACCAAACATGTATAAGGTGATATTAACTAGTGATCTATCATAAGCATGCATAAAACAGTATACAATACAAAAGAACATATACGAGAACAGTAGTAATCATACACAACGACATGGGGATATGCATGGTAGGAAAGTCATAGAAAAATTTGTCTATGAATTAATGAACGACGTCATTTCCTATAGCAGTATGTGTAGGTTTTAGAGAGAATTGCTTAGAGAGGAAGATTCTCTCTACATACTTTTAGGTCGTAAAGCTTATCAGATCTGGCTGAGGTGACCTGGCCAGGAGATCGTTCACAGACATATAGGCACTGAGTCTGGTGTTGGGTGAGGGGTCTGTGACTGTTTGTTAATCTAATGAATAACTGATTTGTTAAATCTAAATGTGTCTCTGATTGGTCCAAATGCTACATAATTCCCCCCTTTCGAGCGTTGTTGTCCGTCCAATAGACAACAGCGTGCGATGTCAAAGGTGCAGAACGATCAGACACGTACCTGCCACTGATGGCTGGGAGACAGTGGTGGCTCTCGGGCTGTTGGTTGCCTCCAGGAGTGGTTGTGGTGCTGTCAGGTGGTGTGCTGTGGGGATGTAAGTCGTAGCAAGGTGAGGGTCCTCAAGCTTGTGCCACAGGTGTCGAGGTAGTGTCACCTGTCTTCCTGACGTGAGTTGGTCTGGGTCAGATGGCTGTTTATCGATGTTGTTAGCCAGTAGGCTATCCGTCGTACCTGCTGTGTGGAACAGCCAGGTTAGACTCTCACTAGTGAGAGTGCAGGTGATTCCAGGGCTCGCAGGGAATTGTTATGGAGATTTATAGTCCTGAAGAGAGTTTCAGTCTGACCTAGTGATGGTGGTAGGAGGGCACCAGGTGGTTGTTAGCCCTCTGTGCAGCTCAAAAGTCACTAGAAATCTGATGTTTGCTGTGTCGCTTTGCTCTTGTGGCGGCACCGACTTGAGCTTGCCTGAGTTGTGTTGGTAGAGGTTTTGCTGTTGGGCATGTGGGCCCTTTGCTCCATCCATCGTTGTCTGGCTGCTTCTGGGATGTCGACTGGTTTTAAGGGATGGTCCTCCCTTAGAAGGGTCTGATGCTGTGTTGCGTAAGGCAAGGAGTCCGAAGTTTGTTTTTCCCAGTACTCTTTGTCTTTCCCAGTACTCTAGCCCTTTTGCTAGTGTCAGCAGCTCCTGTAACTCAGAAGTAGGCGTGTCCAGCTGTCCTTGTGCAGCCTCCGTTTGGCACCTGTGTGAAGGGTGTAGAGGAGGATGTTGTGGTGGACTGCTGTTGGACATACCGTGGTGTTCGCAGGATGAGGATGGCCTTTTCCATGGTTTCTGCCAGTGGTTGGTCTGGCACCTGGGTCTGTTGCCATGGTGATGGCTCTGTCCTCCACTGGCTTTCTGTAGAAGGGCCTTGCATTGTGGCAATACTGGCTGCCTTCTGGTGCCTGCTTTGGATTCTGGGTTGTACTGTTCAGAATCAGTGGGGTCTTACAAACACCTTTGGTGGAGGCCTTGTGCTTGTTAAAGGCCTTCTGTGTCAGGTTACGCAGTTGTTGAATAGGCATTGTGTGGCAGGCCATAATGCCTACATGGTGACTTAAAATAGGGTGGAGGTTTCGGAGGAAAAGGCTCTTGAAGCTAGTGTCCTCCTCCATTCTTTGCGAGCTCCGAAGTAAGCTCGTCAAAGTCTGTGGTAGTAAGCATGGGGAGTTTCATGACGGCCCTGTTCGATGGCTAGGGCAGCAATCAGTCCGTTTTCAGACTCTGGGTCTGAGAATTCCTTTATGATGGCTTGTTTAAGCTGCTGGTGAGGCCACTCTCAGGATCAGTTCATTTAATGTCCTCAGGATCTCTGTTGCTGGCCCGTGTGCTCTCCAGAGTCAGTTCTGTGTACTGTGCAGAGATAGGCAGGATTTTAACAGTCTCTATGGAGGCAGCGGTATGTTCTCCATAGGCCATATGGGCTGAGTTCCGCAGATGTCAGGTGGTCATTGTGCGGGGGAAGGCCATGGCGCTTGGGTGGTGACTCACAATGCGATGCAGATTTTGGGGGGGAGGGAAGCCTCTGGAGTTGAAGCCTTCCTCACTCGTGACCTGTTCTGTCGTCTGCCGTTGACTAAGAGCTGGCTGTAGCATGCTTGTTGTAATTTTTGTATTGCGCTTTGACAGTTTCAAACTGCTGGTACAGGATGTTGTGTGCCTCAAGGCCGGAGATGATCCAGAGCAGACAGTCTGTCTTGTGTGGTCACATTGGGCAGAGTTCAAGCATAAATGTCCATGTTTTGCAGGTGGGCAAGTGTTGTGGCCCTCTGCAGTATTTAGGTTGCCAGTTGTATTGTCTCTGGCCAGCTTGTGGGGATCTGTGGGGCCACACAGTGTGTGTGTCTGCAGTGATCCTCTGGAAGGGTCCCTGCACAGTCTCGCTGTTCCTTTCTCTGCCATTGCAGGTCGTTGGCTGCTTTGGGCTGAAGGATGTCCATCACCGTGCTTTTCCAGGTTTTCAGGTGTAGCAAATTAGCTCAATGTGAGATGACATAATTAATCATAATGGGTTGTTGTCAATTATATTCATCTTCAAGAATTAACTGTAGCATTAATAGTACAATAAAATGATTTGTTCATCCACAGTACTGACAGTTTTAATCGTCTATTGACTCTAAGGAAAATTATTTCTCTGGCCACAAAAAATACTTTCCTTACTGATACATTGCTCACAGAGCATGTAACAAAACCGGACGTTAAAGTGACCTCGTGAGCAGCAGACACAGACAACCAAGCATGAATACATATGGATGTTTATTAAAGTACACTACAGGGAAACATGCAACATCTAACTAGACACAAACTTACACACATTAAACATAGATGCCAACGCAAGGAAAGCATGGAGAGAGAGTGAGAGAGAGAGAGAGAGAGAGAGGGAGCGCTCGCACGCAAGAGAGAAGAGTGTAATGGCAGTATTTACACATCAGCTAACCACAACCTGTTAAGAACCGTCAGAGAATCATATCACCTTAATTAAAAGGGGTCGAAGCCTAGAAGCACATCTAAACAGTTAACAATCGGTTACTTGCATTGGTTTTGGTTGGTGCTGAGTAAAGTGTCCTGGTGCGTGTTCGATGCGTAGATTCTGATGAATTCCTTTAGGAGTGAAAGCTTCATCATTCCAGCCATGGGATGATTGGTCCGAAGTGAATCGACAAAGTTGCTGAACTTAAAACTGCCAGAAGCTCAGACTCCCCCCTGAAGGGAAGTGGCGAGATTTCCAAGGTGAGATGTGTGTCTCCCGGGAATCGAAAGTAAAGAGCCAGAGGCGGACCTGTGCGTAATCCCTTTAAGGTCTGAGAAGAATAATGCCTTTCAGGATGGGCTTGTCCAATGAGAAAGGTTGAATTTCCAAGCGGGAGGTTGGAAATACTGGGGGGTTTTATGACCCTTTGTCTGAGAGCATGGTATTTTGCCTATGTAATTCGCTTGGATGTGTTGAAGCAAAACTAAAAAAGATTCTTAGAACACTATTATGTTGCGTAGGTATCAACATGTAATATACACTCTCGCTTAGATCATCCGAAGACGAATTCATAGATACTAAACAGGGTATAGGTGGGTCACATGAAAGAGTGGTTCTATCATAAGTATGCATAAACAGTATACAATACAAAAGACAATATACAAGAACAGTAACAATATACACAATGACCTGAAGGATATGTGTGTTCATTCACAGAAAGTTTTTTCTATGAATTAATTGGAGGAGAGTCCATTTTTATGGGCATTATGTCTCTCCTAAGGAGAAATGAGAGTTGCTCTGTCCGCATTCTTTTGAGCAATAAACTAGTGTTACCAGATTGGTTGCCATGGAAGCAGAGTCCTGTTCTCTTTGGAATGTGTTTGAAGTCTGATGGAGAGAACAGAGAGTCGATCTGTTCAGCATATTTTTGACAGTGGGGAGACAACCATTGGTAATTTAGCACCCATGTAAAGGTAGAATGTGGGGCCAGGTCTGTGAATTATATGCAAATGTCAAAAGGCTAAAAGGGTCTCTTAAGACATAAAGTCCCAACGACCATCAAGGATCATAAGCAGATGTTACACAGGTGGTCCTGCTGAGGAGAGTCCATCTAAAAGAACCGCAGACTGGTTGTGCTGAGGCATGCCAGACACGGTAGCGTCGGCCCTGGGACCTAGCAACCAGAAGCTGGAGAGGGGATGGGAGACGAGTGCAGAGACTAAAAGACTAAAACTAAAAAAACCCAGGCGGGTCACTGAAGTGAGGTCTTTTAAACCCTATGGAGGTCACACCCCTGGGGGGTCAAAGAGCCAATGGTGACTTTCACTTTTTGAGGTTACGGCTCTTTGTCTTAGACCAGGGTATTTTGCATATTATAATTTGCCTGGGGTTAATGCAAAAACTACTAAGGATTCTTAGGACACTAATATGTTTCATAGGTATCAACATGTAATATACACTGTCATTTAGATCATCCGAAGACGAAATGATAGAGACCAAACATGTATAAGGTGATATTAACTAGTGATCTATCATAAGCATGCATAAAACAGTATACAATACACAAGAACATATACAAGAGCAGTAGTAATCATACACAAAGACATGGGGATATGCATGGTAGGAAAGTCAGAGAAAAATTTGTCTATGAATTAATGAACGACGTCATTTCTTATAGCAGTATGTGTCGGTTTTAGAGAGAATTGCTTAGGGAGGAAGATTCTCTCTACAACTTTTAGGTCATAAAGCTTATCAGATCTGGCTGAGGTGTCCTGGCCAGGAGATTGTTCACAGACATATAGGCACCGAGTCTGGTGTTGGGTGAGGGGTCTATGACTGTTTGTTAATCTAATGAATAATTGATTTGTTAAATCTAATGAACAAATGTGTGTCTGATTGGTCCAAATGCTACACAGACCTATCAATCTCTTTGTAAAATAACATTATGATACTGCCATCTTTCTAAAGTCATTTATACACCCCTGTAATTTGGCTCTGAAACTCAGGTGAAAATTGCCATTTGACCCCAGGAACCACAGATTCTTCCATATGACCAGGGAACGAAGGCATCTGCACCTAACCCTGATCATACTGAACGGGTTTCCCCTTGGGGAGAACCCCTTGGTCCTGAGCCACCACTGCAGGGGTCTCATGTACAGCATTCCAAAAGGTATCACATTGGACGCAGCTGCCATGAGCCCAAACATCCTCTGAAAGTGTTTTACAGTGATGGCCTGCCCTAGCTTGATCCCGGACACTGTCACCAGGATGGACTTGATACGAGCAGGAGACAATTGTGCCCACGTCATAGTCAAGTCCCACACTACCCCCAAAAACAAAGTTTTCTGCAGGGGAGACAACACACTCTTCTTGGTTTTGAGCCTCAACCCCAAGCAACTTGTACTCGATGCCAAACTGCCATCTCTTGTGACTTGCCTAAAATCAACCAGTTGTCTATATAATTGAGAACATGAATACACTGGAGTCTCAAATGTGCTAGTACTGCATCCATGCATTTCATAAAGGTGTGAGGGGATAGAACCTGATATTGGTATATTTCACCTCCGAAAGTGAACCTCAGGAACCTGGTGTGTTGAGGAAGGATTGATATGTGAAAGTATGCATCTTTTCATCTATTATTACAAACCAGTCCTCAGACTCGATTGGAAAAAGTAACCAAGATGGCGGCGCGTGCACACGCTGCGGCTTCTCTCTCTCCCGAAAGAATGGTGTTTTCGTGTTTTTTATCTTGTGAGACGCAGTGTTTTTGTACGTCTTCGTCGCGTCTATCTGTCCTAAAGCGCGCATACAGTCGTGAGTTTCTGCTCGACGTCGGCAGAACCACATTTTTAGAGTTAAACTTCGCGCACGCCGAAGAGCTGCGGGACCTCGGTCTGCTCCGGAGGCCTACACCATCACCGACCCCCACTACTGCATCTCGCCCACAGCGGAGGCGCCACAAGCGGCGCGAGAGGAAGCAGAAGAGGGGTAAGCGCGGAGGTATCCGGGCTAGGCTAGCAGCTAACCCAGACAAGCCAGCTATCCCCACCATCGTACTGGCCAACGTACGCTCTTTGGACAATAAACTGGACCACATCCGACTACTACGCTCATATCAGAGGACTGTAAGAGACTGTTGTGTTTTTGTTTTCACGGAAACATGGCTCAGCAACAGCGTGCCGGACTGCGCCATTCAGCTCGACCAGCTAACATGCTATCGAGCGGACAGAGCTCTCGTCGAGGGAGGTAAGACCCGCGGCGGCGGGCTTTGTGTTTACATTAATGACGCGTGGTGCCGCGACGCTGTTGTGGTCTGCAAACACTGCTCGCCCCTGGTGGAGTTTATGATTATTAAGTGTCGGCCGTTCTATCTACCGAGGGAATACACAGCCATACTACTCGCTGCTGTATACATCCCTCCCAACTCCAACAACATCAGGAGTGAGGCACTTAATGAACTGTACCAGCACATCAGTGAGCAGCAGACAGCCCACCCAGATGCTTTTCTCATCTTGGCGGGGGATTTTAATCACGCAGACCTAAAGAGTGTGTTCCTTAAAATACACCAACATGTGAACTTTCCAACACGAGGAAACAACACTCTGGACTTTGTTTACACAACCCAGAGAGGAGCTTACAAGGCCCTTCCCCTCCCCCATCTTGGCACCTCAGACCACATCACTGTCATGCTAATGCCTGCATACAGACCGATCGTTAAAGTCACCAAACCTGTTCACAAACAGATACAAGTGTGGCCAAAAGGGTCGTCAGAGGCACTTCAAGACTGTTTTGACACCACTGACTGGAATATGTTTAAGCAGGCTGCCACATATAATAACACCACAGACCTCCAAGAGTACTCAGAGACTGTCACTGCCTACATCACCAAGTGCATTGATGATGTAACAGTCACAAAGACCATCACTGTCCGGGCCAACCAGAAGCCGTGGATGACAGGGGAGGTCCACAGACTCCTGAAGGCTCGGAACGCTGCTTTTAGAGCCGGAGATGAGGTGGGCCTGAGGACAGCTAGGGCCAATCTATCCCGCGGCATCAGAGAGGCCAAGAGACAGTACTCCAGGAGGGTAGCCCATCGCTTCAGCGACAGCAGAGACACTCGGAGCCTGTGGCAGGGGATTCAGACCATTACGGACTACAAGCCCCCACCGCGCACCTGTGACAGCACCATCCCCCTGCTGAATGAGCTGAACGCCTTCTTCGCTCGCTTTGAGGCACAAAACAGCACCACTGCACAGAAGACCCCACCTCCTCCCGGCGACCAGGTGATGACGCTGTCCCCGGACAGTGTGAGGAGATCCCTCAGCAGGATCAACACACGAAAAGCTCCGGGTCCTGACAACATTCCTGGTCGTGTACTGAGAGACTGTGCAGCGGAACTCACTGATGTCTTCACAGACATTTTCAACATCTCGCTGAGTCAGGCTGTTGTCCCCACATGCTTCAAGGCTACCACCATCATTCCAGTCCCGAAGAAGTCATCTCCATCCTGCTTCAATGACTACCGTCCAGTCGCACTTACTCCTATCCTCATGAAGTGCTTTGAACGACTAGTCATGCACCACATCAAGTCTGCCCTCCCCCCCTCCCTGGACCCCTTCCAGTTTGCATATCGGTCCAACCGCTCGACCGATGATGCCATCGCCACTGCCCTCCACCCAGCCCTCACACATCTGGACAAAAAAGACTCATATGTCAGAATGCTGTTCATAGACTTCAGTTCAGCATTCAACACAATCATCCCTCAACAGCTCATTCACAAACTGGTCCAGCTGGGGCTCAACACCTCTCTGTGCAACTGGCTGTTGGACTTCCTGACTGGGAGACCTCAGGCAGTACGGGTCGGCAGTAACACATCCAGCACCATCACACTGAACACAGGGGCCCCCCAAGGATGTGTGCTGAGCCCCCTCCTCTTCACTCTGCTGACCCACGACTGCACACCGTCACATAACTCCAACCTTTTCATTAAGTTTGCGGACGACACGACTGTGGTGGGTCTCATTAGCAACAGAGATGAGACAAACTACAGGAGCGAGGTGAGCCGCCTGGCCGGGTGGTGCAGTGACAACAATCTCTCTCTAAATGTGGAGAAGACGAAGGAGATTGTTGTTGACTTCAGAAGAGTGCACACTCAGCATGCTCCTCTGACCATCAATGGTGCGACTGTGGAGAGGGTGAGCAGCACCAAGTTCCTAGGTGTGCACATCACAGAGGACCTTTCCTGGACCAACAACACTGTAGCACTGGCCAAGAAAGCACAACAGCGTCTCTACTTCCTCCGCAAACTGAGAAGAGCCAGAGCCCTGGCCCCCATCATGTACACCTTCTACAGAGGCACCATCGAGAGCATCCTTACTAGCTGCATCACTGTGTGGTATGGCGCTTGCAACGCGTCCTGCCGCAAGTCACTTCAACGCATAGTGAAAGCAGCTGAGAGGATCGTTGGTGTCTCTCTCCCCTCCCTCCAGGACATCTACAACACCCGTCTCACCCGCAAAGCCCTCTGCATTGCAGGTGATCCCACCCACCCGACACACAGCTTCTTCAGTCTGCTGCCATCAGGGAGGAGACTGCGGAGTCTCCAGGCCAGGACCAGCAGACTGAAGGACAGCTTCATCCATCAGGCTGTCAGGAAGCTGAACTCCCTCCCGACCTTGCCCCCCCTCCCCTCTTTTGCCCCACGCACCACTGATCTCTGACCCTCCAACCCCCCCCCCTCCCTTTCCCACTTACAAACTGTGACCCGCACTAGTCACTTTGTGCAGCATTGGACTGATCACTACCCCATCCAGCATTGACTGCAAACTACCTCCTAGGTCAGTTTAATTAAGACTGTTCTCTGAGCTCTTTAGCTCTTCATCACTTTAACACTGATAAGCTCTTTTGCACTACACTCATTACATCTGCACAGTTTTTTTTGCACTACACCCATTATATCTGCACAGTTTTGTTTATTTAATGGTTGCACTATCTGCCATGTGCCTTACGCCACTTTAACTATCTCTTTTTTACAATGTCCTTATTGCATATCTGTATAGTTTGTATTTATATATATTTAAACTGTAATTATCTGTTTTTTTTTTTTTTTTTACATTACTGTTAGTGTTTAGTGTTAACTGTATGCACCAAGGGTCTGAGAGTTACGCAATTTCAATTCTCTGTATGTATGTGCTGTACATGTGGTGGAATTGACAATAAAGCTGACTTTGACTTGACTTGGACTCACGATTAAAGGGATTGATAGCATCCTGAACTTAAATCTACTCAGAGACCGTTTCAAATGCCGACGATCAAATGATGCGACCCCCAATCCGCATCCTTCTTCAGAATTATTAAGTACCAAAGTAGAACCCTGACTACCTCTCAGAAAGGAAAAATACATTCATTGGCCTCCTTCACCAAGAGGGACTTTCTGTTCAATCACCCAACCTTTCTTGGGATGATTGCTGTAAAAACCACCCCGTTAAATTTGGGAGAACTGGATTCTGTAGCCTCTTTTCACCATACCCACTGAGATACTTTGGTTAGAAGTTGCCATGCTTCTACGTAATCTGCTAAGGGGGAGGGACTCTCAAGACTGACTTCAGGTGCTTTGCAAATACCGGGTTTGTTGCCCTGAAGTGGCTGACTGGAATGGGAATCCCAAACACATTTCTCTACAGGCCTCGTCTGAGGGATCAAACTCTGCAAGGCCACAATGACTTTGGGCGGATACTGCGATTTGTGTTTGCTTGTAACCTATGTGCAGAGGAGCAAATTCCAACCACTTCCCCCAGGAAGGGACCTCTCTCAGAGGCCTATGCCTGCTGTCAGGACCTCTTTAACGAAGCTTTCTTTGAGAGAATAGCAGTCCACAGATATGTTTTCTCCTTTGATTGCTTTGGGCAAGAGTGTTGCTTCAACCCCAAACACTCTGAGTGAGAGCTCGAGAGGCAGCACTCTCTTTTTGTTGCAGCCTGTATGAAGAGCTACTGACTGATGGCTAGAGCTGTGCCAAGGCAGCAGCTCTATGAGACCTGAAGCAGCAAGGGGAGAATCTCTAAAACGCTGACTGACATTTCACCTCCTGAAACCTCTCAACGACCAAACTAATGGCGATGCTGAACAGGCCAGAAGGCAACAGCAGGGCATCAAGAAGGAAAGCTTTATCATAACAGGTCCAAACATTGGGGCCTGTCCGTTGCCATCAATGGTGCCATGGACCAATGTCCTGGGCCATCTCCTTGGTGGCCTGGAGAGCCGGGTCTGTGGCACAATGTAGCTTTTTAATATTGTCAGACCCTACCCCCTCGTCTTCAGCCAGGTCTTTTAGCAGGTCAGCCTGCTGCACCTGCATAATTGCCATGGTGTGCACGCATGCACCGGCCCAACATGGTGCCATATAAGCCTTACCCACAAGTAGGGGTGTGCCCGAAACTAAATACCTTATTTGGAAAGGCACAGATAATGACTTCAAAAACGAATAACGGATAACGAATAATTCTGCCCGAATATTTGGCTGAGGCTGCAGCACCGTCTGGTGTTTGCTAGATTCACAGGTGAGCCAGGGGATCAGCGCGATATTTTACACAACCCTCTAAAATCGCGCAATAATGAATGTGTGAAGTGAATGAATTTAAACTTTATGAATGAAAAGAGCGCAAATCAAACATTGCTGTTGCCTACCGTGCATCTCTCTGAAATCAGAGCTTGGCAAGAGTAATATTACCTAAAATAATACATCATACACGTTCTACTATTTGTGTATATTTAAAAGGCAATGATTTAAATCTTATAGGCTACAATATGATACACGAATTAATGGAATAAGCACAGCGCGATCACCAATCAAACAGCCGCGTTGCCGTCTCTGTGCGTCTCCGACTCTCAAAAACCAAACCAGCTCTCTGTCAAGAGTAGGCTAATAATCAACTTATATACAGATACATTTTCTACTAGGCCTACATATTTGCTTCTTTATCTTTTGCTGGTTTGCGTGGCACACGCACATTTGTTTAGTGAAGTTAAAAAAAGCCTCGCTTAAAGAGTTCTGCGTAATGAAAATGTGTGCCTTGAACTAATTCAGTCGTGTTAAAATGCTCACTAAACGTTTGTCATGAAATTTCTCTGCTTGTATGATAAATTTATTTTTAGAAATGATTAATTTTATATTTTAGAACGCTGAATAGGAAAAATAGTCGAAACACATATTTTTCCATATAGGTAACTCTGTTCTCTTTTTTTCCATACTTTTCCAGACCTGCAAATTACTTAAGTAAAATACTTTTTTTTAAACTACGCAGGAACCGGTTAGCCAAAGGAAATCATTTTGTTTTACATAAACCTCTAAAATTATAATGCAGTAACAAGTGTGTGAAGTAAATGAGTGTAAATAGCAGTGTTGCAGTTGCCTTTTTCCATGCATTTCCTGGAAATTACTTAAATTAATTTCCATATTTCTAAACTGCGTAGGAACCCTTACTGTTTTAATTAGAAAATATTTAAATATTTATTTATTGGATCACGAAAGGTCCCCAAGCTGGGACTCGAACTTGTGTTGCCCGAAGCACAACCGCACTATATCTCGAAGCACCTACAAGGGTATTGGCTCCGACTGTTAGAAGATATTTAAATAAATGTTATAATCATAATTTTTTTTTTTTTTTTAGTTAAACACCGCATATGTAGTGCACAACCGCAGATGTAGTGCACAGCCGCACTACATCTCGAAGTACCTACAAGGATGCAACACCAATTAAGATTGGACTAGATCCACACATGCTTCAGACGCTGTCACTCTGAAGGCATTCTCCAAAGTTTAGTCATTGATATAGCTCGTAGCACTGTGATTAAACTTCTGAAGGTATGCTGAAAGATTCATTATAAATTATTGAAATGTATCATGCCTCATGTGATTCTTTAAAACATCTTGTTAATGCATAATGCTGCATTTACCTTAGGAATGTATTCAATGTCCATAGCTCCTTAGATCACAAAAGAAATTAAATCTAAAGTGGATGATCTTTATTTTAGTGATGTATTAATCTTTCATGTATGTTTGAACTTAAAAAGCAGATGTTAGATTATTTTTGTAGCCACTGTTTTTGTACTAGTTAATTTATTATTTGTATGTATTTCAAGGTAAATACTGATTTTAAAATGCTTAATTCTATTTAATATAATGACAGTTCAATTTTTAACCTTTACTTGTGTTCCCCAAAATGGTAAACCTGCCCGGGTTTCAAAGGTTTAACAAAAGTCACTGAAGTCTTTGGCTTAATTCCCATTTCACATCACAAGCAATAAATACTATTGCATGGGTGTTTGACATTTATTAATTTACAATTAAAATCAATATCGCAATCTTTTAACAATTAATCATGCAGCTCTTAGCAGAACTATGCACAAAAACAAACAAACAAAAAAAAAAAAATATAAATAAAATTTAAAAAAAATACATAAATACATAAAAATAAGGGACACTGTACAGTTTCTATCGCAGAATAAATTAATGGGTTTATTCTGCTATAACAACCAGCTGGATGTACATTATCCCACTTATTAGATGGCTACTTGCTGTCACGGATACCATGTAGTTCAACCCACACAAATACGATGATGAAGGTAAATAGGCTTTAATACATCCACAGAAGGTAAATCCAGAGGGAAGGCTTGTAACACACGTAACATAGACGAGACCTGACAAACTCAAACTGAACAGACAGGAACTTAAATACACAGACAAAACGAGGATAATTAACAAGACACCTGATCCTAAAGAAGAACTCAAATCAGAAACTATGACAACTAACTAGACAGTGAAAATAGTGCAAACTGAAAACAAAGTCCAAACAAAAGTTGTGATAGATCGCCCCCCTCCCCGTACCAGAAGGGCCGCGACCTCATGCCTCAAAGGAAGAAGGGACAGGAGACGGTGGAGGGGTGGCAAAAATGGATGGCGAAGGGCCAGTGTAGAAAACTGTGAGAGGTTCAGGAGAAGGATGGACAACCGGAAGTAGGACAACAAACAGAGTCCAAGGAAATACTGAAATCTGTTTTGTACCTTTGTAATACACGGATAACCACCAAAAGCAGGTGGTGATGAGAGTCACATGATGAACCAAAGCCTATCACAAGCAGCTTTTAAATATGAACATATATAGAAGGTGAACAGTGTCATTCACACAAACACTAAACACAATCATGGTAACACACATGAAACTGAAATAATGTAATAAACATTAATTTAACAACATTAGATGTAACATACAACCCTAATGTACAGAACTGATAAGAAAAAAACAAAGAAGAAATATTTATTTCAACAACAATAAATAAATAAATTAATTAATTAATTAATTAATTAATAAAAAAAAAAATGTAATGCAGGGATTCCTTTTTCCACTTCCAAAAATGGTATACTACCATAAAATTACATGTAATGTCCAATACAGTTTTTCACCGTATATAGTAGGGGAACTTAGCACTAATCATTTAACAGGTTTTTACTGTAGCATTTTTACAGTCTTTTACTGTTAAATTCACAGTCATTTTTTATAGTGTAGTTACAGCAGAATACAAAGGAAATATGAAAATAAGGAGGGAAATAATGCAGCAAACTGAAAAGAGTTGCCATATACAGGTGCATCTCAATAAATTAGAATGTCCTGGAAAAGTTCATTTATTTCAGTAATTCAACTCAAATTGTGAAACTCGTGTATTAAATAAATTCAATGCACACAGACTGAAGTAGTTTAAGTCTTTGGTTCTTTTAATTGTAATGATTTTGGCTCACATTTAACAAAAACCCACCAATTCGCTATCTCAACAAATTAGAATATGGTGACATGCCAATCAGCTAATCAACTCAAAGGTTTCCTAAGCCTTCAAAATGGTCAGTTTGGTTCACTAGGCTACACAATCATGGGGAAGACTGCTGATCTGACAGTTGTCCAGACTGCTGATCTGACAGTTGTCCAGAAGACAATCATTGACACCCTTCACAAGGAGGGTAAGCCACAAACATTCATTGCCAAAGAAGCTGACTGTTTACAGAGTGCTGTATCCAAGCATGTTAACAGAAAGTTGAGTGGAAGGAAAAAGTGTGGAAGAAAAAGATGCACAACCAACCGAGAGAACCGCAGCCTTATGAGGATTGTCAAGCAAAATGGATTCAAGAATTTGGGTGAACTTCACAAGGAATGGACTGAGGCTGGGGTCAAGGCATCAAGAGCCACCACACACAGACGTGTCAAGGAATTTGGCTACAGTTGTCGTATTCCTCTTGTGCATCTTACCTGGGCTAAGGAGAAGAAGAACTGGACTGTTGCCCAGTGGTCCAAAGTCCTCTTTTCAGATGAGAGCAAGTTTTATATTTCATTTGGAAACCAAGGTCCTAGAGTCTGGAGGAAGGGTGGAGAAGCTCATAGCCCAAGTTGCTTGAAGTCCAGTGTTAAGTTTCCACAGTCTGTGATGATCTGGGGTGCAATGTCATCTGCTGGTGTTGGTCCATTGTGTTTTTTGAAAACCAAAGTCACTGCACCCGTTTACCAAGAAATTTTGGAGCACTTCATGCTTCCTTCTGCTGACCAGCTTTTTAAAGATGCTGATTTCATTTTCCAGCAGGATTTGGCACCTGCCCACACTGCCAAAAGCACCAAAAGTTGGTTAAATGACCATGGTGTTGGTGTGCTTGACTGGCCAGCAAACTCACCAGAACTGAACCCCATAGAGAATCTATGGTGTATTGTCAAGAGGAAAATGAGAAACAAGAGACCAAAAAATGCAGATGAGCTGAAGGCCACTGTCAAAGAAACCTGGGCTTCCATACCAACTCAGCAGTGCCACAAACTGATCACCTCCTTGACACGCTGAATTGAGGCAATAATTAAAGCAAAAGGAGCCCCTACCAAGTATTGAGTACATATACAGTAAATGAACATACTTTCCAGAAGGCCAACAATTCACTAAAAATGTTTTTTTTTTTTTTTTTTTTTTTATTGGTCTATATTGGTGTATGTATATATATATATATATATATATATATATATATATATATATATATATATATATATATATATATATATATAATGTTTACCACAGACTTTATTTTACTCATACATTTAAAACCCCCATTACAAAACTGCATAGGAAAATTAGTCTTCTGGGTTCCACCCATACTGAAAACACAAATTTTTAAGCAGTAATGTTGATTTTTGAAAATGTATGTTTCTATTAAGTAACTAGCTAAGACAGTTTGGGGTGTGAGCATGTAAAATTTATGCTGTAGAAAAAAAAAAAAAAAAAAAGACAGAAAGAAAGAAAAGAGTATTGTTTACCACAGAGATTTAAAACCCCTATTACAAAACTGCACAGGAAAATTTGTCTTCTGGGTTTTGTCATTCCTGCGCAACTCTATAACATACCTCCAAATGTCGCAACCGACCAATCACAATTGAGTATTGTAGAAAGCCAATAATAAGTACATATATACAGTCTAAAAAAAATAAGTCAATGAGACAATGTGTCTCAAATTTATCATAACGTTTAAAAACACCAGATTTATGATTTACCTTAGTTAAGGTCATGTCATGTCATATCGATGACTAATTAATTTGTGAAAATGTGATATGTTGCTGCCAAGAGATATTGTTCTAAGATAAATGAGCATCTTTTTATGTCTTATCAATTAATTAATAATTTTTCCAACTTCTAGGACATTGTATTTTTCTGTCTTTCTGTGTGTTTTTACATAACAATATTATATATTTCTAAGTGAAATATGTATGCCATATACAACATACAACTAGGTCGTAAACCACATACACGATGAAGAAGATGACAGTTCAAAGAGTCTTTAATAAATCCATAGAATGGCAAACCAACAAACACAACTATACACTGCGTTCCAAATTATTATGCAATTGATATCTTTCTCTGATTTTCCTAATTAGTCGATGCAAATGACATTCAGTATAATTTTCAAGTCATCAACCGTTAGGGTATAATTTAAAAAATGAAAAACTCAAAAATGCACTGTTCCAAATTATTATGCACAACAAAGTTTGAAAACATTTTATAGGTTGTAAAGAACTGAAAATGGTCATTTGTTGAATTTGCAGCATTAGGAGGTCATATTTACTGAAATCAAAAGCTATTTCAATCAAAAACATCCTAACAGGGCAAGTTACATGTTAACATAGGACACCTTCTTTGATATCACCTTCACAATTCTTGCATCCATTGAACTTGCGAGTTTTTGGAGAGTTTCTGCTTTAATTTCTTTGCAGGATGTCAGAATAGCCTCCCAGAGCTGCTGTTTTGATGCTAACTGCCTCCCACCCTCATAGATCTTTCGCTTGAGGATGCTCCAAAGGTTCTCAATAGGGTTGAGGTCAGGGGAGGATGGTGGCCACACCATGAGTTTCTCTCCTTTCATGCCCATAGCAGCCAATGACACAGAGGTATTCTTTACAGCATGAGATGGTGCATTGTCATGCATGAAGATGATTTTGCTAAGGAAGTCACGATTCTTTTTGTACCATGGAAGAAAGTGGTCAGTCAGAAACTCTATATACTTTGCCGAGGTCATTTTCATACCTTCAGAGACCCTAAAGGGGCCTACAAGCTCTCTCCCCATGATTCCAGTCCAAAACATGACTCCGCCACCTCCTTGCTGATGTCGCAGCCTTGTTGGGACATGGTGGCCATCCACCAACCATCCACTACTCCATCTATCTGGATCATCCAGGGTTGCACGGCACTCATCAGTAAACAAGACTGTTTGAAAATTAGTCTTCATGTATGTGTGGGCCCACTGCAACCGTTTCTGCTTGTGAGCATTGGTTAGGGGTGGCCGAATAGTAGGTTTATGCACAACTGCAAGCCTCTGGAGGATCCTACACCTTGAGGTTTGCGGGACTCCAGAGGCACCAGCAGCTTCAAATACCTGTTTGCTGCTTTGTAATGGCATTTTAGCAGCTGCTCTCTTAATCTGATGAATTTATCTGGCAGAAACCTTCCTCATTCTGCCTTTATCTGCATGAACCCGTCTGTGCTCTGAATCAGCCACAAATCTCTTCACATTACGATGATCACGCTTAAGTTTTCGTGAAATATCTAATGTTTTGATACCTTGTCCAAGGCATTGCACTATTTGACGCTTTTCGGAAGCAAAGAGATCCTTTTTCTTTCCCATATTGCTTGAAACCTGTGGCATGCTTAATAATGTGGAACGTCCTTCTTAAGTGGTTTTGATTCAAAGAGCACTGAGACACAATACCATCCATGAGTTTAATTGAAAAATAAAAAAGTTAAATGTTTATGACACTTAAATCCAATTTTCATAATAATTTGGAATGCAGTGTACACTGACAAGATCGGACAAACACTGGTGAGAAACAGACGGTTTAAATAAGACTGGGGACTAACGAGATAATTAACATAAACAGGTGAGAGGGATAACTAATCCGACACAAGGGAAAACTAGGAAAAAACAAAAAGGAAACACAAAAGACCATGACTGTGACAGATCGCGCGACCTCGCGCCGCAGAGAAGGAAGGATTAGGAGACGGCGGAGGGATGGCAAAAAGGGATGATGAAGGTCTGGCACAGACAGGCAGGAGGAGGTTTAGGAGGTGGCCAGATGACCGGGAGCAGGACGACCAACAGAGTCCAGGGTGGTGATGACAGAGGAGGAGCCAGGGTGGAGACAGAAGGAGCCAAGGCAGATCAGACGGAGGGAGGAGCCAGGGAGAAGATAGGAGGGAGTTGGAGCAGGAGGAGCCAGGCGAGACCCAGGCCAAGCCATGAAAGCAACCCATGGAGGAGCCATGGTGGAGGAAAGGCTGACAACTCCAGTGGGCTGAACGTTGGCAGCGGAGTAGGTGGTGGTGGAGCCCAAGGCGGAGATGGAGAGCCAATGAGCCAGGGCGACGGGGAGGATCCGGAGGGCCAAGGCAGAGCAGATGGCTCCGGTGACCGAGGCGGGGATCCAGAAGGCCGCAGTGGAGCCGGAGCGACAGAGGACCAAGGTGGAGCCGGAGGGAAGGAGGAGCCTGACAGAGCTGGAGGGACAGAGGGACGAGGTGCAGCTGGAGGAGTGGAGTCCCGAGGCGGCGGATGGTCGACGACTGACCAAGGGGGAGCCGGAGGGACGAGGGAGCCCAGTGGAGCTGGTGGACTGATGGGCCAAGGCGGAGAGGAGGGAGATAGGAGCCATGGTGGAGCCGCTGGGTTGACAGGCTGAGTCGGAGTCCGGGACTCGGAGGTTGGAGGCGGAGACAAGGGATCCTCCAGCCACAATGCCAATGGAGACTGGCAGACCTGCGGTGATACCACCGCACAGATGGTGGGCTGAGGGCCTGACAGGAAGCAGTGGCAAAGGGGCAGAAGATGGCAAGGCAGAGGGAACAATGATGATAGGAGGAGGCAGGAGAAGGAGGGTGGGAGTTCATGACAGTCAAGGTTTTCCGGGATGGTGTATGCTGCCCACACACACCAAATAGCAACTCCCATCACAGGGAGCGCAGGGGATAGGGGAATGTCCTCCATGGTCATGATGGGACAAACAGACAGTTCAGGGCAGGTAGACAGTTCATAAACAGCCTCCTTGGCCATATCCGGACAGACAAACAGTTCAAATGATGACAGAAGAAGACTGGTTCTCTCAGAATAAAAATCAATTAAGTCCTCAGAGTCCTGCCTCAGCTCACCCTCAACGGTGGTACAGTGGGCGGAGCTTTCCTCCACACCCTCGCATGCAACTGTGTAATCCTCCGTGGCGGGTAAGACGTAGAATGAGGCTCTGGCTCAGTGGGATTCCTCAGCTCTGTCGCTCCTCTTAGCGGTGGTTCATCATTCGTGGCGGTCTCTGGATCTCTGTCTGCAGTGGGCTCTGGCTGAAGCTCTTCTCAGCGGGGTGATGGTGGGCTGGGCTCTGGGTCTGGCTGCGAGATGTCTGCGAGGAGTGGCTGGACGCTGATGTTACAGTCGACATCCACTTTGTCTGCTGTGAGTGTGGATCCAGTCACCCACAGCGCGGAACTGATGTAATCTTTCAGGGTCCAATGCGGATCTCCCCTGGGCAGGAAGAATTGGATGTTGTCATCCAGACCACACCAAAATCCCTCCATCAAACAGACGTCATAGCAGCTGGCACAGTGGCAGGTGTTGAGAAACTCCTCAACATAGTCCTCCAGATTACGGCCACCTTGGAAAATGAAAACTGTCCTCCCTCTCAGCAATGTGTTGCCCATCCTTGGGGCTAGTGATGTTTGGTTCTTGAATGAATCATTCTTTTGAGCCGGGTTCTCAGGAAGAAACCGGTCGAGCCGGTTCACAAAATTGAACTGAATCAACTTTAGTTCCGGGTTGATGATGCAGGACGCACAGCCGATGTAACAGGTCTGACTCAAAAGAACGAGTTGAGTGAGTGAACGAATGAGTTGGTTCGACTAACTGTCGAAGTTTGCCAAAGTATTAGCCCATAGAATAGAAAAGGTCACACCATCTACAATAAACCCAGATCAAACCGGTTTCATTAAAGGTAGACTAGCATCCAACAATACACGCAGACTATTCAAATTAATGTATTATTCTTCAATTCAAAAAGGAAAAGCCATCATAATCACTCTGGACACAGAAAAAGCTTTTGATAGGGTCAACTGGAAATTCCTGTTTTCCACATTAGAGAGGTTTGGTTTTGGGGAGTCATTCATTAATTGGATTCAAATTCAATATACATCACCTTCAGCCACTGTCATCACTAATGGACTAACATCACGTAGCTTCACACTGCAAAGGGGGACTAGACAGGGATGCCCACTCTCTCCCTCATTATTCACCATTTTTATCGAACCGTTAGCAGTAGCCATCCGCCAAAACAGCTACATTAAAGGAGTTCAAACATTAAACATACAGCACAAAATCAGTCTTTATGCAGATGACATATTACTATATTTTACAAGATCCCTCATCATCATTACAAGAAACAATTAAACTTATTGATTCATTTTCTCAGATTTCTGAATATTCAGTCAACTGGAGTCAAGTCAAATCAAGTCACCTTTATTTATATAGCGCTTTTAACAATACAGATTGTGTCAAAGCACTTAACAGTATCAAATTGGAGGATAGAGTGTCAGTAAAGTATAATAATAAGATTAAACACTCAATTTTCAGTTAAAGGCATTTCATTATTGAATTCAGAGATGTCATTGTCTAGCTCAGTTTAGTTTAAATAGTATATATGAAATCAAATTGATGATAATCGTTAGAAATTAAGTGTCCCCAACTGAGCAAGCCAGAGGCGACAGCGGCAAGGAACCAAAACTCCCTCTGTGACAGAATGGAGAAAAAAAAACCTTGGGAGAAACCAGGCTCAGTCGGGGGGCCAGTTCTCCTCTGGCCAGGAAATTATTGTTTATTTATTTTTTTTTACTTATTGTTTTAATTCAATTTTAAATGTATAAATGTATTATATTTCTATTTTTATATTGTTGCAATTTCTAACAATAATAGTATTATGTAGTTAGGTATTTTATTATATTATAGTTATTTTATTTAATTTTAAGTTTTATTGTATTTAAGTCGAGGTCTTCACTGGGGATATGTCCCCGGGGCTCATACAGGTGTCCAGCCTCCACCGATGATCAGGGTCGCAGACATCATCTCCGGGGGCCGATCCACCATCTGATCCGGACACGGACTGAGAAACAGAATAAGAAAGAAACAGACAAATATTAGCGTAGATGCCATTCTTCTTACGATTGTCACAACCCTCTGAACTCTAGTTTTGTCTTTGCCTGTGTTCCCTTCCTGTTTACCCATATTTGGTTATGTTCCTGTTCTCATTAGTTCATTGTCTAATTAGTTAATCACCTTCATTGTGTCCACCTGTCTGTCCCTCGTTATCTGCCCTATATGAGTTCCTGTCCTTTGAGTTCTGGTTGTCGGTAATTGTTACCCTGTGTGTGTGAACCTCCTCATCCTGACTCCTATTAAAGACCTTATTCCCTTTTAATCTTGATCTTCGTGTGGCTATTGTGTGTGTGCGCTGCACAGGACCGTGACAGAATAACCGACCATATAAAGTAAAGTATAGCGGCGTATTTCCCCTCGTTTTGTTTTCCGTTTCTGTCAGTTTTTATTTCTTTCTTATGGATGACCCTGCTGTCCTCGTCCTCCTGCTGGAGCAGGGGGACCGCTCTCTCGAGGACCACAACGAGGAATTCGTGTTCCTGTCTAATTACACGCACTACCCGGACAGCTGCCTCTGCACTTTTTACCGAGCTGGACTGAACACCACCACACAAGAGCAGTTGTCCGGGGATGGTCCTCGAGAGAGCCTCGCCGCCTTCATCGAGTGGGTACTGGTGTCCTGCAAGTCGCACCTGACTGTGGATATCGCGGATGATGACACCAGTCCCACTCTGGACCCAGAGCCCAGTCAACCTCCACCCTACGCCACGGAGCTGCCAGATCCCACCGCAGATGGAGAGCCAGAGCCTGCCGCGGTCGTTGAGCCATCGCCATCAGGAGCGACGGAGCTGACGATCGTCCCGGAGCATGAGCCCCAAGTGTCTGACCAGGTGCGAGAGCCGACAGCACAAGCGACGGTGGATACAGCTGTGGAGATCATGGGGGCTATGGAAAGCCCCGCCCACGGCACCACTTCTGAGGGTGAGCTCACACTGGACTCTGGACTGTTAATTGACTTTAATACAGAAATACTCTTCACTCAACCTTCATCAGAACTGTCGGATTGGCAAAATATCCCACCCAACCTCCCTCTCCCACCGCCTCTCATCGATAAGTTCCTGTTCTCAACGCAATCTTCACTGGATCCTGTCAGCCCCTCTGCTCACCCTCAGCCCACCATCTGTGGTGTGGGCTCGCGGCTGGTCTGCCCATCTCCAGTTCCATTGGCGTCGAGTCTGGAGGATCCCTCGACTCCGCCTTCAGCCTCCGAGGCCCAGACTCCGCCTCGGTCCTGTGACCCAGCGGCTCCACCTCGGCTTCCAGCTCCCTCGTCTCCACCAGAGCCCGTCAGTCCACCAGCTCCACCGGGCTCCCTCGTCCCTCCGGCTCCGCCTTGGTCAGTCGTCCCCCTACCTCCACCTCGGGACTACACTCCTCTGGCTACGCCACGTCCCTTCATCCCTCAGGCTCCGTTGGGCTCCTCCTTCCCTCCAGCTTCACCTCAGTCCTCTGTCGCTCCGGCTCCGCCGCGGCCTTCCGGATCTCTGCCTACACCTCGGTCGCCGAAGCCTCTGGCTCCACCTTGGCCCTCCGGATCCTCGGCGTCACCCTAGCTCTTCGGCTCTCTGTCGCCGCCTCGGGCTCTACCACCACTTGCTCCGCCGCCATTGGTCGGCCCCATGGAGTCGGTGGCCACTCCTCCACCATGGCTCCTCCCTCCGTCGGCTCCTCCATGGGCCACCATCGCGACTGTGACCTGGGTCCTGCCTGGCTCCTCCTGCTCCAGGTCCCTCCTGTCTCCGTCCTGGCTCCTCCCATCTCCACCTTGGACTCTGTTGGTCGTCCTCCTCCCGGGTGTCCGGCCTCCACCCGAACCTCCTCCAGTAGTGTCTACCTGCCTGCCTGCCTTCCTGCCAGCCCTTTGCAGTCCCCCACCATCCCTCCCTGTTGTTCCACTGCGTGAGGTCACGCCTTCCGGGAGGGGGGCGAACTGTCACAACCCTCTGAACTCTAGTTTTGTCTTTGCCTGTGTTCCGTTCCTGTTTACCCATATTTGGTTATGTTCCTGTTCTCATTAGTTCATTGTCTAATTAGTTAATCACCTTCATTGTGTCCACCTGTCTGTCCCTTGTTATCTGCCCTATATGAGTTCCTGTCCTTTGAGTTCTGGTTGTCGGTTATTGTTGATGTTACCGTGTGTGTGTGAGAACCTCCTCATCCTGACTCCTATTAAAGACCTTCTTCCCTTTTAATCTTGATCTTCGTGTGGCTATTGTGTGTGTGTGTGTGTGTGCGCGCTGCACAGGACCGTGACAACGATGTAACAAGTACATCGTGTGTTATGAGGAGTGTTCCCGGTTCCGGTTGATCTAATTAATGCAGCCTAACAATCCTTTAACGGATTTGAATAATAGAAGTGTATTAGTGTGTTATGTGTAAGCCAGGTTAAAGAAATGTCTTTAATCTAGATTTAAACTGACAGAGTGTGTCTGTCTCCCGAACAGTGTTAGGTAGATTGTTCCAGAGTTTGGGCGCTAAATAGGAAAAGGATCTGCCACCCATAGTCGATTTTGATATTCTAGGTATTATCAAATGGCCAGAGTTGTGAGAACGCAGCAGACGTGGAGGACTATAATGTGATAAGAACTCGCACAAGTACTGAGGAGCTAAGCCATTCAGGGCTTTATAAGTAATTAACAAGATTTTAAAATCTATCCGATATTTGATAGGGAGCCAGTGCACTGTTGACAGAACCGGGCTAATATGGTCATACTTCCTGTTTCTAGTAAGGACTCTAGCTGCTGCATTTTGGATGAAGAAGAGGATGACGTATTTTCCCGGCGCCCTTTTATACTGTGGTCACGCCAGTAGTGACGTCATAGGCTGTCGCCGGCCAACATGTGGTGTTTTTGTATGTATGCTTCAGATACGGGTCACACTGACGGCGTTCCCCATAGCGACCCCTAGAGGATGCAGTTCGAAGTTCCCTTGAAAGGGAACTATGGTTAGAGTAGCAAAACCATGGCTAATTTTGTAAGGGGAGAATACACTATAGCTAGATCTCAAACAGTAGATCATTTATCATTGTTATATGGTCATATTGCCCAGTAAAACTGCTCAGTGTTAAGAATTAAGCCATTATAGAGGTAACAGAACTTACTATAAGCTGCTTTGAAACAATGTGTATTGTGGATGCTATGCAAATAAATACTTTGACTTGAATGTACCAAGTTGAAGATTCCTTACTATTAGAGATGCCGAACAAGGATGCGAGCGATCAAATAAATGAATGAATGAAACTTAATCCGTACAATAAGTGGCCGGGTATCAAGGAGCTGCTGCAGATAACATTTCCATATATGAATTTCTTCTATTTGTGATGTGAGGGCTTACAGTTTAATGCAAATCACTGTATCTATAATATAATAAATCTACAGAGATGAATTATCAAGCCACATTTTATTTGAGTTGTTTACCATACCGAGTTTCAGTTTAATTTTCATCCGAGTTCTGTAGTGAATGATTCAACTTAAGATTGCGTTGGAATGGTCAACGCTTACTGTATCATCAATTGCCATTGCCCTTATCAATGTATGCAGGAAAACCTCTGCTTTTTCGGCTCTCTAACGCAGAGAAAGCACATTTTTCATACCAGCCGTGCAAAGGGCTATGGCAGTTGATGATACAGTAAGCTTTAACCACTCCAACGCGACCTTAAGTAGAATAATATGGACATTAAAACGTCTGCATTCACTACTATTCAGTCTCCGCTGAAGCTCCCGTGTCCTAAATTCCCAGAATGCATTGCCGCTGTGATGACACATTCTCATTCTCTATTATGACTGTTATTAATTTACATTTTAATAAAACCTGCAAAAACCTTTCTGTCAAGTGATGTAAATAATTTTACTATAGTTTAATGTGCATGCATATTATATTTAAAGTTGCTTAAGCGAAATTAAGGAGTTTATAAGACTGGTTAACTCATTCTTTATACTGTAGACATGTAGAACATATCCGCGTTTGTGCATCAATGTCTGTAATGTGTGCTGTAGGTGTGACAGTTTTAGGAATCTTATCCAAGTTGTAGGCTAGTCAATATTGGTCAGTCACTCGTATCTGACAAAAAGGATCTGCAAATGAAACTGTGACCACAAACACCATTAACTTTAGTGAATTATATGGCAATACTCAGCAATATGCTGTCACACAAATAACTTTATTTTTTGAATGTTTCAATATGTGTTGACACAAATGACTTATTTTAATTTTTCATTAATACAACATGTCACTGAGTTGTTAGAAAAGAAATGCGTAGAGACGTTATTGCTTGATGACGTCAGGAACCGATGAATCGGCTTTTTGAACCGGTTCAATGAGCCGATCTGTCCGAAAAGAACCGGTTCGCGGAAATGAATTGGACATTGCATCACTAGAACATGCACTTTGATTTCTAGGTCCGGTTTTCTGTCAGGGGTGCAGTGTATAATAAGCGCACGAAGAAGAAGAAGAAGTCAAATAGTATTTAATAATCCACATATAGGGTATTCACAGAAGGCAGGCAGGTCAAGTCAAGTCAAGTCACCTTTATTTATATAGCGTTTTAACAATACAGATTGTGTCAAAGCACTTAACAGTATCAAATTGGAGGACAGAGTGTCAGTAATGTATAATAAGATTAAACACTCAATTTTCAGTTAAAGGCATTTCATTATTGAATTCACAGATGTCATTGTCTAGCTCAGTTTAGTTTAAATAGTATCTATGAAATCAAATTGACGATAATCGTTAGAAATCAAGTGTCCCCAACTGAGCAAGCCAGAGGCGACAGTGGCAAGGAACCAAAACTCCCTCTGTGACAGAATGGAGAAAAAAACCTTGGGAGAAACCAGGCTCAGTCGGGGGCCCAGGATATTATTATTTATTTTTTTACTTATTGTTTTAATTAAACTTTAAATGTATAAATGTATTATATTTCTATTTTCATATTGTTGCAATTTCTAACAATAATAGTATTATGTAGTTAGGTATTTTGTTATATTATAGTTATTTTGTTTAATTTTAAGTTTTATTGTATTTAAGTCGAGGTCTTCACTGGGGATATGTCCCCGGGGCTCATCCAGGTGTCCGGCCTCCGCCGACGGTCAGGGTCGCAGACATCATCTCCCGGCGCCATCTGATCCGGACACGGACTGAGAAACAGAATAATAAAGAAACAGACAAATATTAGCGTAGATGCCATTCTTCTTACGATGTAACGAGTACATCGTGTGTTATGAGGAGTGTTCCCGGTTCCGGTTGATCTAATTAATGCAGCCTAACAATCCTTTAATGGATTTGAATAATAGAAGTGTATTAGTGTGTTATGTGTAAGCCAGGTTAAAGAAATGTGTCTTTAATCTAGATTTAAACTGACACAGTGTGTCTGCCTCCCGAACAGTGTTAGGTAGATTGTTCCAGAGTTTGGGCGCTAAATAGGAAAAGGATCTGCCGCCCGCAGTCGATTTTGATATTCTAGGTATCATCAAATGGCCAGAGTTTTGAGAACGCAGCAGACGTGGAGGACTATAATGTGATAAGAGCTCGCTCAAGTACTGAGGAGCTAAGCCATTCAGGGCTTTATAAGTAATTAACAAGATTTTAAAATCTATCCGATGTTTGATAGGGAGCCAGTGCAGTGTTGACAGAACCGGGCTAATATGGTCATACTTCCTGGTTCTAGTAAGGACTCTAGCTGCTGCATTTTGGACCAACTGTAGTTTATTGATCAAGCGTGCAGAACAACCACCCACTAAAGCATTACAATAGTCTAACCTTGAGGTCATAAACGCATAAATTAGCATTTCTGCATTTGACGTTGAGAGCATAGGTCGCAATTTAGATATGTTTTTGAGATGGAAAAACGCAGTTTTACAGATACTAGAAACATGGCTTTCAAATGAAAGATTGCTATCAAACAGCACACCTAGGTTCCTAACTGATGAAGAAGAATTGACAAAGCAGCCGTCAAGTGTTAGATAGTGTTCTAGGTTATTACATGTGGGGTTTTTAGGTCCGATAATTAACACCTCTGTTTTTTCAGAATTTAGCAGTAAGAAGTTACTCGTCAGCCAGTTTTTTATATCGACTATACATTCCGTTAGTTTCTCAATTTGGTGTGTTTCACCGGGCCGTGAAGAAATATAGAGCTGAGTATCATCAGCATAACAGTGAAAGCTAACACCATGTCTCCTGATAATATCTCCCAAGGGTAACATGTAAAGCGTGAAAAGTAACGGCCCTAGTACTGAGCCTTGAGGTACTCCATACTGCACTTGTGATCGATATGATACCTCTTCATTTACTGCTACGAACTGATGGCGGTCAGATAAGTACGATTTGAACCATGCTAAGGCACTTCCACTAATGCCAACTAAGTTTTCTAGTCCATTCAAAAGAATGTTGTGGTCGATAGTGTCGAACGCAGCGCTAAGATCCAGTAGAACTAATAAAGAGATACAACCATGATCAGATGATAGAAGCAGGTCATTTGTAACTCTAATGAGAGCAGTCTCAGTACTATGATACGGTCTAAATCCTGACTGGAATTCCTCACAGATACCTTTTTTCTCTAAGAAGGAATACAATTGTGAGGATACTACCTTTTCTAGTATCTTTGACAGAAAAGGGAGATTTGAGATCGGTCTGTAATTAACTAGATCTTTGGGGTCAAGTTGTGTTTTTTTAATGAGAGGCTTAATAACAGCCAATTTGAAGGTTTTGGGGACATATCCTAATGACAATGATGAATTAATAATAGCCAAAAGAGGATCTATGACTTCTGGAAGCAGCTCTTTTAGTAGTTTAGATGGAACAGGGTCTAACATACATGTTGTTGGTTTAGATGATTTAACAAGTTTATACAATTCTTCCTCTCCTATAATAGAGAATGAGTGGAATTGTTCCTTAGGGGATCTATAGTGCACTATCTGATGCGATACTGTAGCTGACAGCTGCATGGTTATAATTTTATCTCTGATAGTATCGATCTTGGAAGTAAAGTAGTTCATAAAGTCATTACAGCTGTGCTCTTGGGAAATGCCAACACCTGTTGATGCTTTATTTTTTGTTAATTTAGTGACTGTATTGAATAAATACCAGGGGTTATGTTTGTTTTCTTCTAGAAGAGACGAAAAGTAATCAGATCTAGCCGTTTTTAATGCTTTTCTGTAGGATAGGGTACTTTCCCGCCAAGCTATACGAAATACCTCTAGTTTTGTTTTCCTCCAGCTGCGCTCCATTTTCCGGGCTGCTCTCTTTAGGGTGCGAGTGTGCTCATTATACCACGGAGTCAAACGGTTTTCTTTGATCTTCCTTAAGCGTAAAGGAGCAACTATATCTAAAGTGCTAGAAAAGAGAGAGTCCATAGTTTCTGTTACATCATCAAGTTTTTCTGCACTGTTGGATATGCTGAGGAATTGAGATAAATCAGGAAGATTACTTACAAAGCAGTCTTTTGTGGTAGAAGTGATGGTTCTACCATACTTGTAACAAGGAGTAGAATTTACAGTTTTAGCTATATGGAGTTTACACAAGACTAGATAATGATCTGAGATATCATCGCTTTGCTGCAGAATTTCAACACCACTAATATCAATTCCATGTGACATTATTAAATCTAGAGTATGATTTCGACAATGAGTAGGTCCTGAAACATGTTGTCTAACCCCAATAGAGTTCAGAATGTCTATGAATGCTGATCCTAATGCATCTTTTTCATTATCGACATGGATATTAAAATCACCAACAATTAAGACTTTATCTGCAGCCAGTACTAACTCAGATAGAAAATCAGGAAAATCTTTTATAAAGTCTGTGTGGTGCCCTGGTGGTCTGTACACAGTAGCCAATACAAACATCATAGGGGATTTATCACTAACACGTGTTTCTCTAGATAATGTTATACGCAGCACCATAACTTCAAACGAGTTATACTTAAAGCCTGCCCTCTGAGAAATACTGAGAATATTGCTATAAATTGTAGCAACACCTCCCCCTTTACCTTTTGGACGTGGCTCATTTTTATAGCAGTAATCTTGGGGGGTAGACTCATTTAAAGTAATGTATTCATCTGGTTTTATCCATGTTTCTGTCAAACAAAGCACATCTAGTTTATGGTCAGTGATCATATCATTTACAAATAGTGCTTTTGTAGAAAGGGACCTGATATTCAGTAAGCCAAGTTTTATCAATTGTTTCTCTGTATTGTTAACATTTTTTATTTGTTGAACATCAATTAAATTGTTACTATTACTTTGGTTTGGACATTTTCTGTATTTTCTAGTAAGGGGAACAGACACAGTCTCTATAGTGTGATATCTAGGTGAAGGAGTCTCTATGTGCTGAGAATTAACTGACTTGCTGAGAATTAACTGACTGAGAATTAACTGACTGGAGTAAATCTTCTATTCTTTCATTAAATCACAATAGCTTGGATGTGACATCCCAGACATCACCTATCCCTCTATGCACCAATCACATCACATATTTATGCATTAATATTTCCCCCAGGCTGTCAGAGCTGGTTAGTCTTAATTTCACCCCAATACTCAAAACAATAAATGATGATCTTCAACGCTGGATGAATTTACCACCATACATTATGGGCAGAATATCAGTAATTAAAATGACTATACTCCCTAAACCTAACTATTTATTCTCAATGATCCCAACACAACCCACTGTCACCTGGTTTAAATCTTTAAGATTCAATTATTACCAAATTTTTCTGGAAAAATAAGACCCCAAGAATTAAACCATATACTCTACAGAAACCAAAAACACAAGGAGGATTGGAAGCACCACATTTCTACCACTACTCTCTGGCTAATCATCTTCAACAGATATACAAATGGATTCACCCAAACCCATCAGAAAACATATGGCTAGATATTGAGCAAACAATTTGTAAACATATTTGAATTTCAGATTTACCATTCTATAGTCAGACAATCAAAACACATCTCTATTTTAAAGCACCAACTATAGCAGCTGCTCTGACAGCCTCGTGGAAATTTCATCAAATCACAAACACTCCTCTTGCACCATCTAAATACACCTCCATTTGGAATAACCCATATTATACAGTTAATAAAAAGCCACTTAACTTACACACATGGGCAGAAAAGGGCATCACACAACTCCAACACAACTTTCATAGAAATAATCTGGCCTCATTTTCATTCTAGGTCCAGAAATACGGCATCAAGAGTAATAGTTTTTTGGAATATCTACAAATCAAATCATCTATCCAATCAAAAATGAACATTTGAACCGTTAATCTAGAACTTTCACCTTTAATCTCAGAGTTAATTAATATATCGTCATCAAAAAAAAAAAAAAAAAAAAAAAAAAAAAAAAAAAACTACTCTCCAAAATATACAGAATAATATTGAAATCAGACAACACATTAAGTTTACCACATGCTAAGTGGGAATCAGACCTATCCATTGCTCCTGATGCCAATTTCTGGACACAAATCTGCAAAAATATCTACTTTATGACAAAAAAAATGCCAACTTGCAATTTATACAGTATAAGTGTCATGAATCTGGTCCATGGACCTCCATTTGTTCGCCACCAGAGGTCACCCTTCCATCACATTGACTCTCACACCACACACTACCCCGGACTTCATTTCCCAGCAGCCATTTCCCTAATCACATGCTCACACCTGATACCCATCTCGCAATCACACACACTACTTACAAGGGAAGTTACTGCGACAAGGGAATTCATCTGTTGAAGAGTATGTCATTCAATTCTGCGAGCTGGCGTATAAGATTCCCTTTGATGAGGTTGTATTAAAAGACATATTTCGTTTTGGACTCAGTGAGCCTGTAAAGTCTTGGTTACCAGAGGGGAGGTTTAATTGTAGTTTAAAGGACTTTATAGACAATGCTTTGCTGTGTGCTGGCTCTTTGTTTACTGTGGGTGTCGCGGAGGAGGAACACGACACCGCGTCTGCGCCTGAAATGGCAGCTACGCTAGAGCACGCTCACATAATGGCGGCCACAGCAACATTGCTGCCAATCATGAGTCAAGTCAAGTCACAGTGGATATTCATGAGTCCAGTCAAGTCAAAGTCGATCGTCATGAGTCTCGTCACGTCTCAGCTGATCTACCAAGGCCTCGTCACGTCTCAGCTGATCTTCCAGAGTCCCAGCACGTCACAGCTGATCGTCACGAGTCCCAGCACGTCACAGCTGATCGTCACGAGTCCCAGCACGTCACAGCTGATCGTCACGAGTCCCAGCACGTCACAGCTGATCGTCACGAGTCCCAGCACGTCACTGCTGATCATCCAGAGTCCCAGCACGTCACTGCTGATCATCCAGAGTCACTGCACATCACTGCTGATCATCCAGAGTCCCAGCACGTCAATGCTGATCATCCAGAGTCCCAGCACGTCACTGCTGATCATCCAGAGTCACAGCACATCGTCGATGATCTTCCAGAATCTCGTCACGTCTCCGTTGATCAGCCCAAGTCTTGTCACGTCCGGGCTGACACACCCAGATCATCAAGGATCCGCACGTCTCACGTCTCATCAGCCCCGTAACAGATCTGTTACGGGGCTGATGAGACGTGAGACGTGCGGATCCATATGCAAGCTTTTATTTAGAAACATAGTCAAATCACAGGCAGGGTCAAACAACGGCAAACAGGTATGGCAGGGACAAGACAAAGAGTAATCCTAGAACAAGCGTGGGTTGATGATCGGCGAACAATATCCAACAGGGCAAGGCAGAGAGAGTAAATCCAGGTACACAGCAAACAGAGTCCGAACGGCAAGGCAAGGGTTAATCCAGGAAACACAGGCTAGAATCAAATCACGGGAAAACAGGCAAGACTAAGACAACTCAGAGGGCTTCGTAGGGTAGCTATCACTAGGATATTTGCGTACAATACTCGGCGATCTGACTGAGGAAGTCCATGGCTTAAGTAGTGTGTGTGATTGCGAGATGGGTATCAGGTGTGAGCATGTGATTAGGGAAATGGCTGCTGGGAAATGAAGTCCGGGGTAGTGTGTGGTGTGAGAGTCAATGTGATGGAAGGGTGACCTCTGGTGGCGAACAAATGGAGGTCCATGGACCAGATTCATGACAATAAGGTACTTCACAGATTTCACTTAACCGGACAAAAAATGTTTAAAATGGGATTCACTTCAGAAACATGTTCACATTGCACCCAAAATAATCCAGATGCATATGTTCACGCCCTTTGGTATTGTACCCCAATTAAAACATTTTTGGGAAAAGGTCATTGAATCACTATCCATCACTATGGGATGTCACATACCAATTTTTTCATCACTGTGTTTACTAGGTGATATATCCATAATCAATTTAGACAATATAAACACTCAGTTACTCCTAGTAGCACAAGCTATCGCCAAGAAAACTATCCTCATGAACTGGAAATCAAGAAATTCCATACATATTGCATTCTGGAAAAATCTACTAATTGATTATATCTCAGTGGAAAATATATCAAGTTCATCTCATAATACAGTAGAATTACACCCCTTCTGGTAATCTCTCATTACCTTCCAGCAGTCATAAATCTGTTGACCTTCTTTGCCTGAGACCAATCACAACAACACATCTCCACCTAAACTACTATTTGTACTTAATTTGAATATTAATCTTTGAGAGTTTTGGGGAGGGGTGGAGGACAACACTGATAAGAAAACACTGTTAAGAAAGGGTTTAAGAAAAGGTTAACCTACTTACACTCTTATGTATATGTTTTTATGTGTTTTATATTTTATATAAAATAAAATATAACATCCAGTGATATCCAGGTCTGTATCTGGTGTGGTGGAGTTGTAATACGGGTGGGTGGATGTAAGGGGCTTGTGTCTCCCCGCCCCCGAGCTATCTCTTGTAAAACCTCTTGCCCTGGGTTTGGGCTTTGGGCCCTGTTGCCCAGCAGCATCTTTCCCTGGCACTCCCATTGTAGCGTGACATGGGCTGGGGATTTAAGTTATGGTATGTTGTAGCCACGGGGGATCAGAGGCAACCCCCTCCCTCAAGTTTTTGAACTTGCGCACAGCATATAAATTGGGTGGAAAATTGTAGAATGACAGTATTTTGTTCCTTTAGGTTATTTTCCTGACCGTCAACCAATCGAAGCTCATTAGTCGATCGTTAACCAGTAAGATTAGAATGTCTTTTTTGTTGTTGTTGTTGTCGTTTGTTTTATACAGGGCTTTAGCTTTATATGCGCGAATATCAGCGTAAACAACAGGCCATGAGGATTCAATCGTCACATCATGCACCTGCAGCATTTCTGTGAATGGAGAAAAACAGAAATTTAGTCTATAAAAAGAATAAAATAAATAGGACCACACAATATATATATATAATAGGCTATAATATAATAGCCTATTATAAAACAAAAGGGAAAAAAAAAACTGTGCAACAAGTATAGGCTACACTCGTTTTTGTGACGCTCTTAATGCATTTTATTTATTTTCTTTATATCTTTATTTGATTTTATTCATCGGATCGCACCTCACACTAACAACATTAGTTCTAGCGTTGCTTGACATTTCAGCTATTCATTATCAAACTAAAATGCAGTCAACGAAATATAAAAGTTGCACTGTTTATTTTAAAAGGTCCACTGTGAAATCAGCGCACAGTGCCCAAACAAACATTTTTACGTATGTGAAGGATTTTACACGAACATGAGTGAAGTATAAAGCCATGTTTAGGCTACATAATAAATAATAGTTTAACAACCAAATAATACAAATATTGCAAAAATGGAAACATCTGGATTCTTGTTGAATGAGAGAGGCTCGGTAGCACATGTCGTTTCATGCCGCTTTGCTTGACGTTTATGTGATGTTTATAATAAATGCTAGCTTATAGCGTGATTTTTTTAATATTATAGTTTAATATATAATTTTATAGCTGCTTATTTTGTCATTCTTGTTCTGTAAAATCGTTAAAAGTAAATGATTTGTTGTGGACTGAAAGGAAATAGGTTAAATAATGTTTATGTTTGTAAAGGTTTCCTTATATTTACCGGTATTTAATATACATAAAATATTATGAAACTCTTTGCAGTTACAAGGTTAAAGGGTGTTTTTGCAGTAAGATCAATTTCTCTTTCATGAGATTACTTCCTCTTTTTGGCCGGGTTTTGTTTCTCTGTGTCATAAACTCTAGGGGCGAGGCTTCTAAACCGCTGTGTTTTTAGGGGCGTGACACTCAAATGACGATTGTTTTCAGCCGCCAGATTTATCAACATATGATCATTCGTACGATGAGATTGGCAGCATACGAATGTTTCATGAATCACATGTGAACTCTGTCGTAAGTTGATTTGTGCGCACGGATCTGCGCTCATTTCTATGTTAGATTGATAAATGAGGCCCAATGACACACACACACTTTTGATCAGACTTTTTGATTTTGATCAGAAGAATTCAGGATGGAGTTGATGGATGCCTCCGGAAAGAGCAAGCTGAATTTCGGGCAGGAAGGAGCACTGTTGATCAGATCTTCATCTTGTGAAACATCCTGGAACAGGCCAACGAGTGGAACGCCACAATGTACTTTCACTTTGTGGACTTTGAAAAGGCGTTTGATTCTATTAACAGAAAAAGCCTGTGGGTGATTATGAAGAAATATGGCATACCAAGCAAACTGATCGCTATCGTCAAAGCACTATATGAAGACTTTCAGTGCGCAGTGATAGACGAAGGGGAGACAACTGAATGGTTTCCAGTGGTCACCAGAGTCTAGCAAGGCTGCTGCATGTCAGGATTCCTGTTCATTATGATCATTGACTGGGTCATGAGGCAGACAGTGGAGAACGAGAAGACAGACATAAGATGGACCTAGACTTTGCCAATGATATAGCCCTACTATCATCGACATTTGACCAGCTGCAGACAAAGACCACAAGATTGGAAGAAAATGCAGGAAGGGACTCAAACTGAACGCCCAGAAGTGCAAGGTGATGAAGTTGAACAGCAAGGAGGAAGATGCACTGTGAGTAGGGCAGAATGGTGTGGAGGAGGTGGAGCGCTTCACATACCTTGGTGTGGAAGTGACCCATGATGGAGGTGGCACAGTGGACATACAGAAGAGAATAGATTTGGCCAGTGCAGTTTTTCACAAGCTGGCCAAAATATTTTATGCCAGAGACATCGGCAGGAAGACCAAGGTGACATTATTCTAGACTTTGGTGCTATCTACACTACTGTATGGATGTGAAACTTGGAAGCTGACCAAAGGGGAGGAGGAAAAACAGGATACCCTCCAGAACAAGTGCCTTAGAAAAATCCTCAGGATTTGCTGGCAACATGTCACCAACGAGAGGGTACTGGAATTGGCAGAGACTGAGAGGGTCCAAGATGAAGTGAGGAGGAGAAGACTGACCTGGATTGGTCATGTGCTGAAGAAACATCCAACTAGTGACTGTGCTGTTGCCTTGGGTTGGAGGCCAGAAGGAAGGAGAAGAAAAGGACAGGCAAAAACAACATGGCATAGAACTGTTGAAAAGGAAAGAGATGGAGAGGGTTGGCCTTCGTGGGAGACAGACAAGCAGCCAAAGATAGGAAGCAGTGGAAAGAAAATGTTCAGGCCTTATGCGCCTCCTGGCGCAGAGAGGATTAAGGTTAAGGTAAGGCGAGATGGATAACTAATCAGACAAGAGGGAAAACTAGGTCAAAGAAACTCAGACAGGAGGGGGAAAAAAAAAAAAAAAAAGGGAAAAACAGAAGTCCATGACTGTGACAGTGCGATTCATTTCTGAATGAATTTATTATCTGATATTTCATGTTATTTTAATACAATATTAAAGTGAATTAGTATAACATTACAACATTAGTATACCATTACAAGTTTCTTATATATATATTACAAAGCCATGTTAGATAAAACTGTTCTTATTTTTATAGTCTTGAACTTAGAAATATGCTGAATAAACACTTGATTATACATCTTCTATTGGGTGAATAAGTGTAACTATAAAAGACTCTCAATGAATACATATTTTTAAACAGTAAACATGTCAAAATTTGCACAGTATTTGTACTTGTTTGTGCATATAGCGCAAACATGTAAAGCTTGAATTTCAGTGGTGTGATACTTGACAGTAAAATCATGTGATATCTAATGAGAGATGTGTGTGTGTTTCAGAGGGATTTTGTTGGTATTTTACCCATTAAGAGTTTTTTGGTATTCTGCTCTGGCCTAAATACAATAATAAAACATTTAGGAGCAAAAATACAAAGAATCAGACCGAAACTTGAAGCTAAAATGGCAAATATCTCGACGGCTACTGTAAATTTCCCAGGAGAGCTGACATACGCTGGAACAAATGTGATCCATACAGCACAGAATATGAGCATACTGAATGTGATGAATTTAGCCTCATTGAAGTTATCAGGCAGCTTGCGGGCTAGAAAAGCTAAAACAAAGCAAAGAAATGCTAGGAGGCCAATATAACCCAGTACAGACCAGAAACCAAAAGATGAACCTAAACTGCATTCTAGAATAATCTTTTCTTTGTAGTGTTGCATATTGTTGTAAGGAAATGGTGGGGATATTGTTAACCAAAGCACACATATAAGTATCTGTATTAGAGTGAAACCAAAAACACTAAGTCTCTGTTGAGGAGGACCAAACCATTTCATGACATTACTTCCTGGAAGTGTTGCTTTGAAGGCCATTAACACCACTATTGTTTTCCCCAGAACACAGGAGATACAGAGGACAAAAGTGATCCCAAACGCTGTGTGACGCAACATACAGGACCACTCAGTGGGCCGACCAATGAAAGTAAGTGAACAGAGGAAACACAGAGACAATGAGAAGAGCAAAAGGAAGCTCAGCTCTGAGTTGTTGGCTTTTACTATCGGAGAGGCTCTGTTTTTGTAAAACACTAAAGTTATGCTCAAAGCTACTAAAGAGCCAGCAACAGAGAAAGCAGCCAGTATAATCCCAAGGATCTCATCCCAGGAGAGAAATTCCACTGGTTTAGGAAGACACTTGTCTTTTTCATTATTGGGCCAATACTCGGGCAGGCATCTGTAACAATCTATAGAATCTGAAAAACGAAGAAAGCAACAACAGAAATAAAACAGGTTATCATACAGGTTATCAGACTACTTTGTTTTAAAAAGACAAACCCAGAAATAGGGTCAGTGCCATTATGCTCATTTTTATCCAATATTTATGAAATGCAATTCATACATACAATGACTTGATTTAACCACTTGTGTATGTTTTTAAAATTATAAAAAAATATTAAAAGGTTCATGAATTGAGAAATCTAATTTAAGAGGTTATCATACTATAAAAATATAATGTAAGTTTCAGAGCTCAAAACTACCAAAAACAGTTTTCATTGAAACCATGCTGGCAAAATCAGGTTTTCTACATGTATGTTTTTATTACGTAATAGAGATTAATACAACAGCACAAGAGTGACTGCATAGACATAGATCAATGCCTATGTCTTAATTATTGTATCTTTAGCCCGCCTACTGAAGCGTTATAGAAACAGACAAAATAATCACTACAGCAGAATCACTAGACTAAAAATAACACTGTTCACCAAATATCACTAATTTAATGAAATGGGCTGCTTATGTTTATTACTGTATGTTTTGAAGTCTTATCCGAAAACCACCCATTTAAACAGACCACTCATTCAGAGGGCTTAAATCAGTGTACAAAATTGGCATTCATTTCTACAATATTTTTTATGTATTTATTTATTTATTTTAAATGCAAAAATGCTGCTAAGCATTGTAAGTGCAACTAAGAAAACTTTATAAAATAAATTTTGATATGGGGGCATGAATTAAAAAAAAAAAAAGCAAAAAACAATCAGGCTGACAATTTTCCTGGTATCAGAATAAAGAATATATGTAAACATACTAGTTTATTAAAATATTATATATATAATTTTTTTTTTTTTTTTTTTTTTTTAAACAAGCTGCTTCAAATCTTATAAGTATTTGGAAAAATAAAAATAAAATAAATAAAATCAGCCAACTCAGTCATGTGGTCCAACTAACAGAAAAGAAAGAAAGAAAGAAAGAAAGAAAGAAAGAAAGAAAGAAAGACAATTGTATAATAGAAAGGACACCTGCAGACCCTCATGTTGCATGTTGAACTCTCTATACATGTTGAACTCTCTATTAAATAATGCTGTTAATTAAACTTAATCAGTATTAAATTGTATAAACACATCATAACAAAAAGACTGTAATAAATAAAGCGTGACCAAATACTTCTAAGAACTTTTCATGCTAAATTATTAAAATATTTTAAAAGATTTTTTTCTTCATCTTAGATAGTCAAATATAATTGATCAGCAAGCATAAATGATTTATTCACAAGAATGTCCAGACAAAGTACCTGTCTCATTGCTGATCTCTCCTTCTGCACAGTTAATGCAGTCATAACAGCAGACAGGTCTTCCTTTTTTCACAGCCTTCCTCGTACCTGGATGACAGCTCTCACTGCACACAGACACAGGCACCTGCAGGTAACCGGCAGACACAGTATCAGAGTCAGAAATGAACCAAGATAGCACACGCACACACACAAAAAAATATAATTAATTATAGAACAACACTCAGAACAACCACACAAAACAAAACAAAACTTTTTATACCTTTTCACTGCCGTCATACCAAATGATAGCTCTGCTCAGACTGAATTCTTGGCCTTTAGGCTTGGATGCATCATATTGACCCACTGTCACAAAATCAACTGAACTGTCTCTCTGAAGCTGCCAGTTCACAAGTTCATATGTGGCCACAGGGTCTCCATTGGTGTCAAATGAGACAGAATAATTATTTTTGGTAAAGTTCACTCGCTTCAGCTGATCAAAAACCTGCATGATAGGCATGAAAAATACAGACTGGTGTAAATTGCAAAATAATCAGTACTGAAATACTGGGTGTGGTTGTATATTTTATTGTAGGCCTAAAAGAAATAGCTACTATATGAAGAATTTTCAAATCTCTTTTGTAAATGCATGGGGGGAAAATAAAAATAAAATAATTAGTTCAGCTGTTCCACGATGAGAAAGTGTACCTGCCACGGTTCAACGCTGATGTTTTTGTCGCATTGCTTTTCGTTACAGATGATGCCATGGAGGGCATGAGCTATAGCATATGTGGCTTTGTACACCATGTTAGTGATCCGCAACTGGGACGTGTCTGTGTACGGGTTCTGTAAAGCGCGCAGGTCCTCTGTGCCATCACATGCTGGCATACCATTAGAAGAACCTGTCTGCCGTTTTAGACTACAGCTGAATGAACTTTCCCAGAATTCTGTCAGCATGGGAAATTTCAGCGCTTGTTCTGGAGACAGGTCAAATAGAAAGTTATGAAAACCAGGGATAACAGACCGCGGAATTGCAAAGCCCACAGCACCAATACACATATTAAACCGCAGCATTTGTGGGTCTGTAACCCACGCCTCGCTGCCAATCCACTGCATCGGGGGAGGAGGCTGCTGGCTCAGCTCTTCTAACAGAAATCTCATATCACCTGCTGCCACGAAGGCAACTATTACACGAGCCGTTGACCTACGAATGATATCCGCAACCCTTTTCAGTTTGCTGCGTGGCTGGGTCCTGTAGTAGGCCTCAGAATACTCCACACAGATTCCCTCCTCTTCAGCAGCTTTCAGGAATGAAGCCATGCCATTGTTCCCATAGTCTGAATCACTGCGCACAGCTCCGATCCACGTCCATCCGAAGTGCTTGACCATCCGTGCCAGTGCTGCCGCTTGATGGTGATCGCTGGGGATGGTCCTGAAGAAAGTAGGATGCTGCCGCTTGTCACTGAGACACGCACATGTTGCGTAATGACTCACCTATAGAGCACAGGAAAGAAATATCTATTCATACATTATATTTACATGCATGATATCTGCTGACACAAATGTCAAATGTGTCCGAAATTACAACAATTATTTTTTATTTACATTGTGATACATTACAGTGCCAAAATTATGTCTACATGATTTAAAGAAGACCAAGAAATAGTTAGAGTAATCACCTGTGGAATCCCGAAACGACCGAAAAGTCTTGAAGTGCTTATAGCTGCAGTGGAACCAGATTCTCCGACTAATGCGAGAACTGCAGCCGATTTTACACAGGAATCAGTGTCATTAAATACAAGATCTACTCCGTTGGTAAGTTGAACTGCTACTTTCATTACCATTGGCACAGAGGCACATGAGTCATATATATGGTACCCTAATGTGATGCCCGGTAAAAGATCGGAGCTGCTGTTGATCTCTTGGATGGCGAACTGTAAGGCACGAGCAAAGCGCAACTCTCTGAAGTCCATGCTGTTCAAGCACACAGATGAAAAAGTTTATGATAGCATATTAAATACAAGCACCTAAACGTGTTGTCTGATTCTCATTAGCTCATTTTGCATAAACAAAAAGACAACTATGAACATAATTTATGCACAATCAATATAACATATTCAACCCTGCTTTTGTTAGGGATTACATTCACTCTTGTCATACTCTAACCTGCCACTGCACACTAGTGGTTGTGGCCGTCTAGTGTAGGTGTGCTTCTCTGTCCTCAGATAATAATGAATGGTAAAAGCCCCTCCAATAACAAAGTCTCCGTTCTTGAAGAGAGCAGGGAGCTGTGGGACACCTTGGAGAATGCAGGTGCCTAAATTAACCCCAAACACAGGGGAAAGCCTTGTAATACACAGTAATATCACTGTCAATAAAAGACTAACATGCATCTCTCCTGCTAGGCAAGCAACCTATCCAAATGTAAGGTGAGAATTATGCCTTGTTTTATATACCCACCTGCCGCTGCTGTTTATGTTGTAACTCTGTACTGGAAAATCTAAGAAGGTGTGGTTAATTGATTAATATTTTACATATGTCACCTGTCACCTAGTCACATGTAACCCAAAGGAAAATGTCACGAAAGCATGTTTGTTTTAAATATTAAATTTGGTTTCACTTCCCCTCTAGTTATTTGACTATTTGATGTCTTGTCCATTTGAGACTTTATCATATATATATATATATATATATATATATATATATATATATATATATATATATACACACACAGCTGAAGACAAAATTATTAGCCCCCCACTGAAATTTCAATACTTTTTCAAATATTTCTCAAGTGATGTTTAACAGAATAAAGGCAATTTTAACACAGTATTTCTTCTTCTTTCTTTCTTTTTTTTTTTTTTTTTCTGGAGAAAGCCTTATTTATTTCAACTTGCCAGGAAGAAAATAATTATATATATATATATATATATATATATATATAAATAAAATTAAAAAAAAGAATAAAAAAAATGGCTAAAGTCTTAAGCCCCCTTAAGAAATGACCTGTTTGATTGGCTATGGAACAAACCACTGTTGTCCAATGACTTGCCTAACTAACCTAACTTGCCTAATTAACCTAATTAATCCTCTAAGCCTTTAAATTGCACTGTAAGCTGAGGATTAATATCTTTCAAAACAACTAGTAAAATGATATGTACTGCCATAATGGCAAAGACAAAAAAAAAAAAAAAAAAAACAGTTTAGACATGAGAAAAAGAATTGTCAATGCTCAAAAAGGAGGAGAAGCATGTACAAGTTTATAAAAGCATTTTCAAGTGTCAGAACTGCCGTGAGAAGCATTATCAAGAAGTTTGAAGAGACCCACACAGTGGAGAACAGCGGCAGGAAGCGAACAATTTCAAAAACTTTGGAAAGAAAACTAATGAGAGAGGTTTCTAAAGACCCAAGAACAACTGCCAAGACACTAGTGAATGATTTAGCCAAGTCTGGGACTGATCTCAATGAAGATGGTCAATAGAGGCACGCAAAGTAATGGACTGTGAGGTTGCGGACCAAGAAAAAATCCACTTCTGAAGAAGAGACACCTCCAAGCTAGACTGAAGTTTAAAAGAAAACCATGGAGAAAATTTATGCATACTAGAAACGTGTCCTTTGGTCAGATGAGATAAAACTAGAACACTTTGGCCATAGAGATGTTGCCTATGTTTGGAGTAAGCAGGGACAGGTGCTCAAGCCAAAGAACACCGTCTCCAGAGTGAAACATGGCAGTGGGAGTATAATGCTGTGGGGATGTTTCAGTGTGTTTGGAACTTTGAATCTCGTCAGGCTCGAAGGAATCATGAAAACGGAAGACTACAAGAAGATTTTGAAGGCAATCTGCAATCAACCTCAGGCAATCTGCAACAAAACATGGTTTGGATTGACGTTTTGTCTTCCAGCATGATAATGGCCCAAAGCATTCCTCACTTCTGGTGAACAACTACCTCCAAATGAGCAAAGTGAACGTCCTTGACTGGCCTGCACAAAACCAGAGTATTAATAAAAAATAATACTTTTATTTAGCAAGGTTGCTATAAATTAATCAAACGTGATGAAACGAGACATTTATACTATTATTATTATTTTTTTTTTATTTCAGATAAATGCTGTTTTTCTGAACTTTCTATTCATCAAAGAAACCTGAAAAAAATACTCAACTGTTTTAAACATATTTATTATTTATTTATTTTTATTTTATTTTTTTTTTTTTTTTGAGCAGCAAATCAGAACATTAGAATGATTTCTGAAGGATCATGTGACTGAAATGATGATGCTAAAAATTCAGCTTTGAAATCACAGGAATGAATTACATTTTAAAACATATTCTAATAGAAAACAGTTATTTTAAAAAGTAAAAATATTTCAAAATTTTACTGTTTTTGCTGTACTTTGGATCAAATAAATGCAGGCTTGGTGAGCAGAAGAGAATTCTTTAAAAACATTAAAAATCTTACTGTTATGTATATATGTATTTTTTTAATTAATTAATTATTTTTTTATTTTTTTTTATCTGTGCATTGCATATACTACATTTCACTGGCAGCCAATTTTGAGTGACCGAGATGTATGCATGATCAAAGAGTAGAGTTTGAGAGATAAGAAATGGGCGATAATGACACAATATTTTCTTCACTTGTGAAATGTTTTTATTTTAAAATTTAGTCTTTAAACTCAGAAACATGCTTCATAAATTGTAATAATGTAATTATTAAACTATATCAATTCTTTTTTTCTTCTCTAAACTGTTACATATAACAAACAAGTGAAAACATTTAATGTGAATAAGAGTTGTGCTTGGTGTCTTAGATGGCTTTAGTTGGTGGATGGTACTTTACCCATTAAGTGTTTTTTCGTATTTTGATCTGGCCTAAATAAAATAATGAAACACTTAGGTGCAAAAATACAGAAACTCAAACCAAAGCTTGAAGCTAAAATGGCAAATATCTCCACAGCTACAGTAAATTTCCCAGGAGAGCTGACATAAGCTGGAACAAATGTGATCCATACAGCACAGAATATGAGCATACTGAATGTGATGAATTTAGCCTCATTGAAGTTATCAGGCAGCTTTCGGGCAAGAAAAGCTAAAACAAAGCAAAGGAAAGCTAGGAGGCCAATATAACCCAGTACAGCCCAGAAACCTATAGCTGATCCTAAACTGCATTCTAGAATGATCTGTTCTTTGTAGTGTTGCATATTCTTGTAAGGGAATGGAGGGGATATCATTAACCAAAGCAAACATATAAGTACCTGTACAAGAGTGAAACCTAAAACACTGAGTCTCTGTTGAAGAGGCCCAAACCATTTCATGACATTACTTCCTGGAAGTGTAGCTTTGAAAGCCATTAACACCACTATTGTTTTCCCCAGAACACAGGAGATACAGAGGACAAAAGTGATCCCAAATGCTGTGTGACGCAACATACAGGACCACTCAGTGGGCCGACCAATGAAAGTAAGTGAACAAAGGAAACACAGAGTCAATGAGAAAAGCAACAGGAAGCTAAGCTCTGAATTGTTGGCTTTTACTACCGGAGAGGCTCTGTTTTTGTAGAATACTAAAGTTATGCTTAAAGCCACTAAAGAGCCAGCAACAGAGAAAGCAGCCAGTATAATCCCAAGGATCTCATCCCAGGAGAGAAACTCCACTGGTTTAGGAAGACACTTGTCCTTCTCATTATTGGGCCAATACTCAGGTAGGCATTCGTGACAATCTAAAGAATCTGGAAGATGAAAAAATCAGTGCTTAACAGCCATTCATGAACCACAGGAACAAAACAAAGACATATAGGTGATTAGACTATGCTGTTTTAGAACGTTCAATGACACAATGCTCTTTTGTCCTATACATTAATTTATTAAAGCATGCATTAAAAATGCAATTAAATAAAACTTATCAGAAATGCTCCTAAGTATAGTCTTAAAGGGATAGTTCACCCAAAAATGAAAATTTGATGTTTATCTGCTTACCCCCAGGGCATTCAAGATGTAGGTGACTTTGTTTCTTCAGTAGAACACAGACAAAGATTTTTAACTCAAACCTTTGCAGTCTGTCAGCCATATAATGGCAGTCAATTGGACCCACAGCTTTGAGAGTCAAAAAAAAACATACACAGACAAAACCAAATTAAATCCTGCAGCTCATGACGATACATTGAGTTCTTAAGACATTAAACAATCGGTCTGTTCAAGAAACTGAACAGTATTTATATCATTTTTTACCTCTGATCCACCACACTGTCCAACTGTCCTGAACGTGTTCACAACAGCCGGCGCGTGACACGTCAATATAGATATATATACGTGCTATATAGATATATATACGTAGATACCTCATCAGTGACTGTTTCTATGGGCCACTATACGTACGGTCGAATGGGGAATCTATACAAATCTATGCTCTGGCATAGTAGACGCATGCGAGGAAGCGATCTAAACAATGAGTGACGTATACACGCAACAGATCATTTCTGCGCCAGCTGCGCTCAGAACAGTTGGACATTGCTGTGGATCAGAGGTAAAAAATGATATAAATACTGCTTGGTTTCTTGCACAAACCGATTGTTTCGTGTCTTAAGACCTCAATGTATCGTCACGAGCCACAGGGTTTAATTTGGTTTTGTCTGTGTATGTTTTTTTTTTTTTTGCTCTCAAAGCCGTGAGTCCCATTGACTGCCATTATATGACTGACAGACTGCAATGGTTTGAGTTAAAAATCTTTGTTTGTGTTCTACTGAAGAAACAAAGTCACCTACATCTTGGATGCCCTGGGGGTAAGCAGATAAACATCAAATTTTCATGAGTGAACTATCCCTTTATGTTTTGACTTAGGAGTAAAAAAAACTCTTTAGTAAAAAGTATGACTACTCATAGACTCTCGTAAGCTTTTTTAAAAAATAATCTAAAAGCAAAGTCTTAGACAGATGTACATGTGTTGACTGAGTAATAAAAGAAAACTCATTGTTGACTGTCTTCATCATTGATTTTTTAAGTTCTATTGACATTTAGGTTTTTATTTTTATTTTTTTATTGACAAATTGTTGGCACCCTGTGACTACAGATGTAACCCGAATAATGATGTTAATGATGTCATACACCAGTGGTTCTCAATCCTGGTCCTAGTGAACCTGCAACAATGCACATTTTAGATGTCTCCCTAATTAAGCACACCTGATTCAACTTATCAGCTCATTAGTAAAATCTCCAAGGCAGGGGTGTCAAACTCAGTTCTTGGAGGGCCGGAGCCCTGCACAGTTTAGACTTAGTTCACACTGCAGGTCTTAATGCTCAGATCGGATTTTTTGCTGAAATTCGATTTTTTTGCGCTATTGTTCACATTGTCATTTAAATGCGACTGCCATCAGTCTCATGTGTGAACCGTATACGGCCCTGAAGTGACTCGCATGCGCAGAAGAAGACGTGACGTCAGACACAGCGCTCTGTGTTTGCGGAAATAAAAATGGATGCTGCTCGTGTTAGCGAGTGTTTAGCAATTTTTAAGTTAATGTTCAATGGAAGCCTAAATAACGAAGTGATAAGAAGAAGAATATTAAGAAGGAGAGCACGATTTCCTCCAGCGCAGAATTGTGATGTCTGTCGCATTTCAATGACGTAAAAATCAAGTCAAGTCAAGTCACCTTTATTTATATAGCGCTTTTAACAATACAGATTGTGTCAAAGCACTTAACAGTATCAAATTGGAGGATAGAGTGTCAGTAATGTATAATAATAAGATTAAACACTCAATTTTCAGTTAAAGGCATTTCATTATTGAATTCAGAGATGTCATTGTCTAGCTCAGTTTAGTTTAAATAGTATCTATGAAATAAAATTGACGTTAATCGTAAAAAATTAAGTGTCCCCAACTGAGCAAGCCAGAGGCAACAGCGGCAAGGAACCAAAACTCCCTCTGTGACAGAATGGAGAAAAAAAACCTTGGGAGAAACCAGGCTCAGTCGGGGGGCCAGTTCTCCTCTGGCCAGGATATTATTATTTATTTTTTTACTTATTGTTTTAATTAAATGTTAAATGTATAAATGTATTATATTTCTATTTTTATATTGTTGCAATTTCTAACAATAATAGTATTATGTAGTTAGGTATTTTATTATATTTATAGTTATTTTGTTTAATTTTAAGTTCTATTGTATTTAAGTCGAGGTCTTCACTGGGGATATGTCCCCGGGGCTCATCCAGGTGTCCGGCCTCCGCTGACGATCAGGGTCGCAGACATCATCTCCCGGCGCCGATCCACCATCTGATCCGGACACGGACTGAGAAACAGAATAATAAAGAAACAGACAAATATTACCGTAGATGCCATTTTTCTTACGATGTAACGAGTACATCGTGTGTTATGAGGAGTGTTCCCGGTTCCGATTGATCTAATTAATGCAGCCTAACAATCTTTTAACGGATTTGAATAATAGAAGTGTATTAGTGTGTTATGTGTAAGCCAGGTTAAAGAAATGTGTCTTTAATCTAGATTTAAACTGACAGAGTGTGTCTGCCTCCCGAACAGTGTTAGGTAGATTGTTCCAGAGTTTGGGCGCTAAATAGGAAAAGGATCTGCCGCCCGCAGTCGATTTTGATATTCTAGGTATTATCAAATGGCCAGAGTTTTGAGAACGCAGCAGACGTGGAGGACTATAATGTGATAAGAGCTCGCTCAAGTACTGAGGAGCTAAGCCATTCAGGGCTTTATAAGTAATTAACAAGATTTTAAAATCTATCCGATGTTTGATAGGGAGCCAGTGCAGTGTTGACAGAACCGGGCTAATATGGTCATACTTCCTGGTTCTAGTAAGGACTCTAGCTGCTGCATTTTGGACCAACTGTAGTTTATTGATCAAGCGTGCAGAACAACCACCCAGTAAAGCATTACAATAGTCTAACCTTGAGGTCATAAACGCATGAATTAGCATTTCTGCATTTGACGTTGAGAGCATAGGTCGCAATTTAGATATGTTTTTGAGATGGAAAAACGCAGTTTTACAGATACTAGAAACATGGCTTTCAAATGAAAGATTGCTATCAAACAGCACACCTAGGTTCCTAACTGATGAAGAAGAATTGACAGAGCAGCCGTCAAGTGTTAGATAGTGTTCTAGGTTATTACATGTGGGGTTTTTAGGTCCGATAATTAACACCTCTGTTTTTTCAGAATTTAGCAGTAAGAAGTTACTAGTCATCCAGTTTTTTATATCGACTATACATTCCGTTAGTTTCTCAATTTGGTGTGTTTCACTGGGCCGTGAAGAAATATAGAGCTGAGTATCATCAGCATAACAGTGAAAGCTAACACCATGTCTCCTGATAATATCTCCCAAGGGTAACATGTAAAGCGTGAAAAGTAACGGCCCTAGTACTGAGCCTTGAGGTACTCCATACTGCACTTGTGATCGATATGATACCTCTTCATTTACTGCTACGAACTGATGGCGGTCAGATAAGTACGATTTGAACCATGCTAAGGCACTTCCACTAATGCCAATAAAGTTTTCTAGTCTATTCAAAAGAATGTTGTGGTCGATAGTGTCGAATGCAGCGCTAAGATCCAGTAGAACTAATAAAGAGATACAACCACGATCAGATGATAGAAGCAGGTCATTTGTAACTCTAATGAGAGCAGTCTCAGTACTATGATACGGTCTAAATCCTGACTGGAATTCCTCACAGATACCATTTTTCTCTAAGAAGGAATATAATTGTGAGGATACTACCTTTTCTAGTATCTTTGACAGAAAAGGGAGATTTGAGATCGGTCTGTAATTAACTAGATCTTTGGGGTCAAGTTGTGGTTTTTTAATGAGAGGCTTAATAACAGCCAATTTGAAGGTTTTGGGGACATATCCTAATGACAATGATGAATTAATAATAGCCAAAAGAGGATCTATGACTTCTGGAAGCAGCTCTTTTAGTAGTTTAGATGGAATAGGGTCTAACATACATGTTGTTGGTTTAGATGATTTAACAAGTTTATACAATTCTTCCTCTCCTATAATAGAGAATGAGTGGAATTGTTCCTCAGGGGATCTATAGTGCACTATCTGATGCGATACTGTAGCTGACGGCTGCATGGTTACAATTTTATCTCTGATAGTATCGATCTTGGAAGTAAAGTAGTTCATAAAGTCATTACAGCTGTGCTCTTGGGAAATGCCAACACCTGTTGATGCTTTATTTTTCATTAAATTAGTGACTGTATTGAATAAATAACGGGGGTTATGTTTGTTTTCTTCTAGAAGAGATGAAAAGTAATCAGATCTAGCCGTTTTTAATGCTTTTCTGTAGGATAGGGTACTTTCCCGCCAAGCTATACGAAATACCTCTAGTTTTGTTTTCCTCCAGCTGCGCTCCATTTTCCGGGCTGCTCTCTTTAGGGTGCGAGTGTGCTCATTATACCACGGAGTCAAACTGTTTTCTTTGATCTTCCTTAAGCGTAAAGGAGCAACTGTATCTAAAGTGCTAGAAAAGAGAGAGTCCATAGTTTCTGTTACATCATCAAGTTTTTCTGCGTTGTTGGATATGCTGAGGAATTGAGATAAATCAGGAAGATTACTTACAAAGCAGTCTTTTGTGGTAGAAGTGATGATTCTACCATACTTGTAACAAGGAGTAGAATTTACAGTTTTAGCTATATGGAGTTTACACAAGACTAGATAATGATCTGAGATATCATCGCTTTGCTGCAGAATTTCAACACCACTAACATCAATTCCATGTGACAGTATTAAATCTAGAGTATGATTTCGACAATGAGTAGGTCCTGAAACATGTTGTCTAACCCCAATAGAGTTCAGAATGTCTATGAATGCTGATCCTAATGCATCTTTTTCATTATCGACATGGATATTAAAATCACCAACAATTAAGACTTTATCTGCAGCCAGTACTAACTCAGATAGAAAATCTGAAAATTCTTTAATAAAGTCTGTGTGGTGCCCTGGTGGCCTGTACACAGTAGCCAATACAAACATCACAGGGAATTTATCACTAACACGTGTTTCTCTAGATAATGTTATACGCAGCACCATAACTTCAAACGAGTTATACTTAAAGCCTGCCCTCTGAGAAATACTGAGAATATTGCTATAAATTGTAGCAACACCTCCCCCTTTACCTTTTGGACGTGGCTCATTTTTATAGCAGTAATCTTGGGGGGTAGACTCATTTAAAGTAATGTATTCATCTGGTTTTAGCCATGTTTCTGTCAAACAAAGCATATCTAGCTTATGGTCAGTGATCATATCATTTACAAATAGTGCTTTTGTAGAAAGGGACCGGATATTCAGTAAGCCAAGTTTTATCAATTGTTTCTCTGTATTGTAAACATTTTTTATTTGTTGAACATCAATTAAATTGTTACTATTACTTTGGTTTGGACGTTTTCTGTATTTTCTAGTACGGGGAACAGACACAGTCTCTATAGTGTGATATCTAGGTGAAGGAGTCTCTATGTGCTGAGAATTAACTGACTTCTGTGACGTTAGGCGGCTAGCAGACGGTCGGTTTATCCAGTCTGTCTGCTCCCTGACCTGGGCCCTAGTTAGTCAAGTACGAACTCTAAGACTATGTGCCATATTTCTAGAGAGAAGAGCGGCACCACCCCAGGAGGGATGAACACCATCTCTTTTCAACAGGTCAGGTCTGCCCAAAAAACTCTTCCAATTGTCTATGAAACTTACGTTATTCTGCGGGCACCACTTAGACATCCAGCCATTGAGTGACGACAGTCTGCTATGAATCTCATCGCCACGGTAAGCAGGGAGCGGACCAGAGCATATTACAGTGTCTGACATCGTACTTGCAAGTTCACACACCTCTTTAACATTATTTTTAGTGATCTCCGACTGGCGAAGTCGAACATCATTAGCGCCGACGTGGATAACAATCTTACTGAATTTACGTTTAGCATTAGCCAGCACTTTTAAATTTGCCAAGATGTCAGGCGCTCTGGCTCCTGGTAAACATTGGACTATGGTGGCTGGTGTCTCTATTTTCACGTTCCGTACAATAGAATCGCCAATTACTAGGGCACTTTCATCAGGTTTCTCAGTGGGTGCGTCACCGAGTGGGGAGAACCTGTTTGATGTTCTGATCGGAACGGAAGAGCGGTGTTTTGACCCACGACTATGCCGCCTCACAGTCACCCAGTTGCCCTGCTGCACGGGCACAACCGGAACCGAACAATGTACAGGAGTCCCTGAGCTAGTCGCATCCAAAGCAGTATCTACAGCCCTCACATTCTTACTATCCTCAACTAAAGTTTGGATGCGTGTCTCTAGTTCTAAGATCTTCTCTGTCAGCCTAACTATTTCCCTGCATTTATCACATGTGAATCCCTCGTTGCCGACAGAGAGAGATAAACTGTACATGTGGCATGAAGTGCAAACAACAAGAGAAGGAGAAGCCATTACTCACCTTGATTGATGAATGATACCAACTTAACTTACCACTTACCACTGTTGTTTGATGAACTTGTGAAAAACGGCGCGAGAGAGAAATGAAAACGGAGCGAGAAAAAATAAAACAATAATAGGCGCGAATAGAAACGTGAATGGAACCGCGAGTGACAAGCTAATCGGCTAACGAGTGCTAACGCGCTGCACTCGCGGTTTTAAAAGCGAACGATCAAATTAGTTAGATTAGTTTGATAGATAATACCAGAAATATGGTGGGAGTTAAGTTATATATTATCACTTTAAACAACAGAGAGTGAAAGTAAGGTAAAGATTCAATAAAAAAGCAGAGCTACAATCGCAAACCTCTCAGCAGCACAACAGACAGGAACAGACTGAAGCCACAGACTGAAAATCACATGAAATGCGACATGGCCATTCAGACTGAAGTCGCATTGCAAAACATCGGATATGTATCCGATTTAGGACCACATTTGAAAGTGGCCTGGGCTTGATTTAAAAAAAATCGGAATTTTGCTGTTCAGACTGTCATAAGAAAATCAGATATGGGTCACATTTGGGCAAAAAAGTCGGATTTGGGCCACTTTAGCCTGCAGTGTGAACTAAGCCTTAGATGCAACCCTAATTAAACACACCTGATCCAGCTAATCAAGTCCTTCGGGCTTATTTTAAAACTACATGGTTTGTGTGTTGGAGCAGGGTTGAAACAAAACTCTGCAGAGCTGTGGCCCTTCAGGAACTGAGTTTGACACCCCTGCTTCAAGACCTCTCCAGGACCAGGATTGGGAACCACTGTCATATAATATATACAATATATACACAATAAAGAGTTAAAATACATTCATAGAAATTCAGTAAATCAACATATCAGTAGATTTCACTTTTTTGTTTAACTATGAATTAGGTGCGTCTAAATTCACTATTATGCTAGTCTAAAACACTTTTTTAGTGTCTGAGAGTGTGTGGTTTCAACACATCACTGAGTACGTTTACATGGACAACAATACTCCGATTTTAATACGATTAAGACAATACTTTGATTAAGAATGTACCATGTAAACAAAGCTTTTTAATAACCTTCTCTTATGAAAATTAACCATGGTTTTTTTGTAGTAAAACCATAGTAACTACAAAATGAACCATGGTTTAACCATAGTTTTTATAGTAAAATCATAGTAACTACAAAATAACCATGGTTTTACTACAGTTACCATAGTTAAACTATGGTCTTTGTAGTAAAACCATAGTAACTACGTAATAAACCACGGTTTAACCATGGTTTTTATAGTAAAACCATAGTAACTACAAAATAACCATGGTTTTACTACAGTTACCATAGTTAAAGTATGGTCTTTGTAGTAAAACCATAGTAACTACGTAATAAACCATGGTTTAACCATGGTTTTTATAGTAAAACCATAGTAACTACAAAATAACCATGGTTTTACTACAGTTACCATAGTTAAAGTATGGTTTTTGTAGTAAAACCATAGTAACTACGAAATAAACCATGGTTTCACCATGGTTTTTATAGTAAAACCATAGTAACTACAAAATAACCATGGTTTTACTATAGTTACCATAGTTAAAGTATGGTTTTTGTAGTAAAACCATAGTAACTACGAAATTAACAATGGTTTTAATGTAACTATGTAACCATGATGTATCTATAGTTTTTGTAGAAAACCATAGTAAATTTTTAGACTATTTAATGGTTCTTCACAGTCAACATGTTGTAAATATTTTTTTTTTCTGGAAAGTGAGATCAAGTGAGCTAAATTGTCCTGCCTGGTCCAGAACTCATTCCATACTCATTTTCTATTAGTTGCGTTCAATTATAGTGCAATATAAAGTATTAATTTTGAGTAGTGTTGTGGTTTATTAGGCAAATTTTAAAAAGACCAGTAGATCAGTCCTTTATATATATTACATCAATTGTACATCGATTATATCTATTACATCTATTTTACATCGATTATATATATATATATATATATATATATATATATATATATATATATATATATATAGTGCCATTTTGTCCCACTATCATACATTTTGCACCTATGAATTGGTCATAGAACTACAAAATGAGTTTCAAATTCGCAATTTAATAAAGATTTAATGTGATTTTAAGAGGTTTGTTTATGTGAATGCTGCGTGACTGTGACGTGTTTTAATGGGTGTGAATGCTGAATACTGGAGTCTCATTTAGGGATGGGCGATACCTTATTTTATTTTCGATCCGATGCCGATATTTTCAAGCCCAGTATCATCAATATCAATACCGATACCTCTAAACTAAACTGATCTTTTAAATTATTAAAAGAATATAATCAGTAATTATACTCACTTAATACGAGATTTTAAAGCAATGTATTTTTAACATTTCATAGGCCTTTTTTTGTTTACACTGTCAGAGATAAAATATACTATAATTGTATTTTAGCCCTTTACAGGAGCAGTAACCTCAAAGGTGCAACTACACCCCTAAAAGGGAGCATATTAGTACCATACAAGTATGCATGCTTTAAGGGTAGATAAGTTACAAAGGTGCACCTTTGAGGGTACCTCATGAAAATTAAACATGGTACTAAAATGTATTATTATTACCATGGTAAATTTGTGGTTACTGCAGTTTTACTACAAATACTGTGGTAAACTTTGGTTACTGTAATAAAACCATGGTTAACTTTTGTAAAAGGCTGCCAGGCTGTTGTACCCCTAAAGGTTAAACTTTAGGATTTTTATTTTTTTTTTTCTGACAGATTTACTAACAGCAATTACAGAACATAACACAATCCATTTGAACTTTTAACAACCAGTTTAAATAAATTTACTTGCACAAAATTAAAATAAATATTACATGTACACAAAAGTTTGGGGTCAGTAAGATTTTGCAATATGTTTTATTAATAAGTCTCATGCTCACTAAGGCTGCATTTATTTAAACAAAAATACAGTAAAAACTGCAATATTGTGAAATATAACAATTAAAAGTATCTATTTTCTATTTTAATATATTTTAAAATGTAATTTAAAATGCATCTGTGATCAAAGCTGAATTTTCAGCATCATTACTCCAGTCTTAAATGTCACATGATCATTCAGGAATAATTCTAATATCATTTGCTGCTTGAGAAACATTTCTGATTATTATTGCTGCTTCATATTTGTGTGGAAACCGCGATGCATTTTCCAGAATTAATTTTATATATAGTAACAATGTTATGTAATGTAATGTAATAATGTGGCAATGGTTTCCTAAGATCTACTTATGCTTCTGATGCTTTTGGGAAACGCAGCCCTATTTGAAAAAGCACTGTGAGCCGTGAACGCTGTCTGTGATTGATTGGTTCTGTCTTTTATGGAAGGCCGTTAGGGCCAAAAACGTGCGAATTTTAACGCATCAACAACTCGTTAAATACATATATTTCACGCGTAAACAACACGTATTTCATGCGTTAAATACGTGTTGTTTACGTGTGAAAAATCAACGCGTTAAATACACGTGAAATACACCTGAAATACGTGTTAAATATGCGTGAAATACGCGTTAACAAATCAGTTTGAACGGGTCAGTGTCATTGGCTGCTGAAGACCATTTATGTGAGCTTAGGGGGGTGTATCATTCATAGACTAGGCAAACACCATTTAACATGATATAGATCAGCTTATTCAGCCTAATTATTTTGTCTTTTTTCTTTTCTTTTTGTGTATAGCTTATAGAAATTATATATTTAAATTGCTGTTTTAGGAAATATTACATAAAAATAAAATTTCGTCATTTTTCTCTACTCATGTTTTTTTTTGTAAATAAACACATTAGTGGACATTCTAGTTTTAACAGTGATCAAACTTAAGTTATCATCAAACCATGAACATTTTGTGGGGAAATCAGTTACAGTGGAGGTAAGCAATCAATACAGGTTTAAGATACAGAACCTTGTAATCAATCTCTCTTTGGAAAACAATGTGAGCTTTTATTGTGCTTAAATTTACAGCTATCGCCAGCAGGTGACGCTTCTTGAAACCTCTTCACCAGGGGTGCCCACACTTTTTTTATGTGGGGATATACTTTTCCAATGAGAAACTCACTGAGATCTACCAAGTGAAAAATAAATAAATAATAAAATACATATAAAATAAATAGGCCTAAATAAAAAAGCTTGTTGGGATGTATCTTTATATTGCATTAATTTAATTTTTAATTAAAAAAAAAAATAAATAAATAAAATAATGTTAAATTCTTAGTACCCCCTTAGAATTGTACCTGCATTTACCTAAAGCAGTGGTTCTCAACCTTTTTTTACTCCAAGACCCCCTCCTCTCCAAATCAATACTGCAAACCCAAACTTTTCTATTCACTAAAACCTTTGTATTTTCATGTCTTTTTTTTAAACAAAGCAAATTCAAGATAGATTTAAATACCCCATGTTCTTTTTTTCAAACGTATGTCGCAAAATATGACTGCAGATATTCTATACAACTTAAAAGTATGTAAAAGTATGTATATTCTGAACTCAGCGATCTGAAGGCGGCTTGACGCCATCAGTGAATAGTTTCTCTGTCAGAACAAGCTGTTTGGAGCGTCTGATGCCCATATGTACATGAACACCACTGATCCTCACAAACTTCTCCAAAACACACGAGCATCCATTATAAAACACTCGCTGTATTCAACTACGTGAATACGCTGAGCTGTGTTCAAGCAGAAATATGATGTTATAGTGATCAGTGCGCCGAGAGCGCACATACACACGGTTCGTTTTCGACTGATAGATCGCGATCGACCTATTGGGCACCCCTGCTCTTCACCAAAAAATTCACCTAAAAATTATCACCAAATAAAATCCGTCAACAATCCATTAACAAAAAAAAAAAAAAAAAAAAAAAAAATATATATATATATATATATATATATATATATATATATATATATATATATATATATATAGTTCTATTTTCAAATTACAATAGGAAACTACTGTTGCAAAATATTAATTACGGTTTGCAGTGCATCAATAGCCGGACATCCAATAGGCCCTGCAAGAATGTCCACAGCCTGCAGTTGTTGCATCTGTACCTGGGTTGGACTGAATTGGTTTGCAGGAACTGTGACAACTTCTTGCCAATCCACAGCAGGAATTGTACCATCTTGAGCAGGGCTGGATCCAAAAACCTCTGCCATGGCACTGAGTGATGATGTTTGCCTCTGAAGACATCCTCTGACAAACATCTGATTTGGTGTGTGGTGACCAGCAGTGCGCAAGCCATGATTGTTCCACTGTTCCCTGAAAACCTCCAAGTCCCAGTTAATATGTGGAAGGTACACATAATGCAGTGCCCATATGTGTAGCAGAATATAATTAAAATGTTACATGTTATAGCTTGTTCTGACAGAGAAACTATTCACTGATACTTTTAAGTTGTATAGAATATCTACAGTGACATTTTTGCGACATATGTTTGCAAAAAAGAACATGGGATGTTTAAATCTATCTTGAATTTGCTTTGTTTAAAAAAAAAAAAAAATACATGAAAATACAAAGTTTTTAGTGAATAGAAAAGTTTGGGCTTGCAGTATTGATTTGGAGAGGAGGGGAATTTATTGCTTTTTGGTAAATGCAGGCACAGTTCTATGGGGGTACTAAGAATTCTAAGAATACTAAGAATTCTATGGGGGTACTAAGGGGTACACAGTTCTATGGGGGTACTAAGAATTTAAATCCCATGGGGAGGCACCACTACTTATATTGCGCAATGACAAAACAGACACGGATGCGCCTGCGCGCACACATACAAAAGTTCACTAGTTTTTAAGTAATTTTTTAAAGATATTTTAGAACGTTTCCTGCATGGATTAAAAATACATTTTATAAAATTGCGTTTTTGAGGTACAAAAAAAAGGTAGGTTAAGCCGAATAAAGGCCAAGTCGCACTTTATTACATTCAACATGAATACACTCTAAAAAAATCCTGGGTTATTTTTTTAACCCAAATGGTGGGTTGAGCCTTTTTGGGTCATTTTTTTGGGTTATTTTTTTCAGTGTTTTGGTCGTTTTTGTGTAACCCTGGGTCAAATGTAACAACCCAATGTTTGGGTAGTTTTTTAGTTTTACCCAGCTCCTGGGTCAGACATAATAACCCAATGTTTGGGTAGTTTTTTTTTTTACTCAGATCCTGGGTCAGATGTAACCCAACGGAGTTATTTATCGCAGGGATTCTGCGTCGTCTTCTGGAGAGATAAGTTCTAGCACCATCGAATTGATGCATTTCTTCGGTAAATACAGGTTTGTGTACATTTTATTTTATATAAAAAATCGTTACTGTGCTGTATATCGGTCAGTTTCATGCAGAGCAACATACAGGCCACCTCGTAAAATATGTACGAATTGCCGTGAGACCGGGCTGGTCTTATCGCGTGATGGAAAAGCCTGATACTCTGCATAAAATAAACGATTTTATTCATAAAGATACAGAATACAAATACTTAGTTTGTTAAAATATTTCCTCAGAGCTGTTTACTGTTTGTTTTTGAGCAGGTTATGAACGCAGTCGCACTTTATTTCGGCTATGAGTGAAACGCAGGGCGGCTGTCTCAGTCGTGAGCAGTTCCCCACCGAACACGACTCCAGCTCGCACACGAGAGCCAGCGCCGTTACGGTGGAAACGGAATAACAGAGACTGGACGATTACACGTGAATTACTTCTGTTTAATGTTTAATGATTAATGTTTACTTTTAATGTTCGTTAAACGAGTTTAAATAGGCAATATGTATACATAAAAATGATAAACAGTGCTGTAAATGATAAAGGAAAATAAAGGAAGTTATCATGCAAACAAGTGGTTGTGTGGAGTATTTTACAGAAGTTTAGATAAGTTAATCTGTAAACATTATTTCATGTATAAAGTAAAAAAATAAGCTATATTGTAATAAAAATAACCCAATTTGCTGGGTAAAATTAACCCAAAATATGTTCTGTCCTATATTTACCCAGCCCTTGGGTTAAAAACAACCCAAATTGGGTTGTTTTTAACCCAGCGTTTTTTAATGTAAAATGCTGGTAAATAAAGCTAAATGTTTACTTACATTATAAATACAGATAAACATTACTAAAAGCTATTTTAGTTCTTCTCACTCCATAGGCTAACAAATCCTTTAAATTTAACGGTAATCAGAAAACTAATGAAAAATAGTTCAAGTAGGCTACATCATCAACTCAAAACTAATTAATTGCTGCTGAAACTGGAACGGTCGTTAGGCTCACATAGCTTACCTCTCATATTCTGCACGAATTCACCCAAAAATGTTTCCATATTCATGGTGTATTTGAATACTAAACTATTATTTATTATGATTTGAACTTCACTGCATGTAAATCATCCTTCACATGTGCAATGTTTGGTGAGTGAACGCAATGGATTGTACTTCGGACTATTTAAATTCAGTAGTGTAGCCTAACTTTTTATATGTTTGGTTGGCTTGTTTTATTTTCATAATGAACAGGATGCGATGTTAATATGTTGTGAGTGCGCGGCGGGTGAGCGAGGTGTGCGCCTGCAAACAAAGATAAGACTGAGACATCATATAAAACTATAAAGGATATACTTTCATTTGTGTACAGTCATAATAACAACAAAACACTATGCTTTATAAAATAAAGAAAACATTGATTTCCTTTCCGTGAACTTGTTGCATTAGAAAAATGGACAGAAATTCAGCACTTGTCGCAGTTTTTCTTTCGTTTCTATGAATTATTTAAGTCAAATATATTTCGCGAATAGGACTATTTATTTATTTTATATATGTGATTTTTTTCCCCGTTTTTCTCCGTTCATATAATTGCTTATATTTATGTTACTTTAATTCAGCTTTATAACAAAGATGTTTTTAATAGTTTTAATTAACTTTAATAACCCTACCCAAATGGAAAAACATCCATAGATCTGCAGTACACTTTCAATTTTTTAGCTGTTTCAAGCCACAAATATTTACAAATATTAATTTAATGCTGGTCTGGGACAAAATTTCAGCCTGGCCGGGAGTCTCATACAGGAATAATGAAAGAAATGTTGGCAAAATTAAAACAATGTACCAATCTTTTTGTGTAAATTCACTTATTTATTGGTTATTTATGAACATGACACAATACGCTAGCATTAATATAACTTGAAAAGAGTTTGTAACCCTTTTAAAGCACGACATGAAATACGGTGAGTCTGGTAAATCGTGAATTAGCGGTCATCAGAGCTCGTGCAGCAGGAGAAACTGCGATGTCCGTAATCAGTGTCTGCTTGCGGATCGCTCTTGCTGTAGCCTACTTTGATGACACACACTGCTTCAAGTCAGACGCTGATCGATCTGCGCAAATCAAAATTCATCATATGCGCTCAGACGGTGCGCACATGCTCCTAAAATAATAATCTATTCCTGGTCTAAATAATGGCAGCGGCTATTTGCACTAAGTGTAGGCTAAATAGGGATAGAAGCTATTTAAATTAAGTGTAAATAGCAATTAGATTCTCTTTACACTAGATGCAAATAGCATATTTTCGTAGCGAGAGATGCTATTTACACTAAGTGCAAATAGCAATGGATTGTATTTACACTAAGTGAAAATATCAGTATTTTTCTAACTATATGCTATTTACACTAATTGCAAATAGCAATAGATTCTATTTACACTGTTAAAATAGCAAGATTTTCTGCTGTTTATACTACTTATTGCACCTCAGTATTGTAGTACATTATAAAACAGTACGCAATAATAACATATTGAGTGTAAATTATAGTTTTAATTCAAATTAGGCTATTAAATGGATGCCACCTTATTGGGACAATAAAGCCCTCCCTACACCTACCCTAACCCTACCTGATAAGAGAGCAGATGCATCCTATGCATTCGAATCGCTCTTGCGGTACTTTGATGTCATACAGTGATCATTCTGCGCAGCGCTGCTTCAAGTCATACGTGCCTATTGATTACAATGGTCTGTAGCTTTAACCTGTATTGATTGCTTACCTCCACTGTAACTGATTTCCCCACAAAATGTTCATGCTTTGATGATAACTTAAGTTATCACTGTTAAAACTAGAATGCCCACTAATGTGTTTATTTATAAAAAAGCATGAGTGGAGAAAAATGAGGAAATTTTATTTTTATGTAATATTTCCTAAAACAGCAATTTAAATATATTATTTCTATAAGCTATACACAAAAAGAAAAGAAAAAAAGACAAAATAATTAGGCTGAATAAGCTGATCTATAGCATGTTAAATGGTGGTAGCCTAGTCTATGAATGATACACCCCCCTAAGCTCACATAAATGGTTTGACCCAAGTCTTCAGCAGCCAATGACACTGACCCGTTCAAACTGATTTTTCATGCGTATTTAACACGTATTTCACACGTATTTAATGCGTATTTAACGTGTTGATTTTTCACGCATATTTAACACGTATTTCACGCGTATTTAATGCGTTGATTTTTCACGCGTAAACAACACGTATTTAACGCGTGAAATACGTGTTGTTTACGCGTGAAATACACGTATTTAACGCGTTGTTGACGCGTTAAAATTCGCGCGTTTTTGGCCCTAACGGCCTTCCATAGTCTTTCAGCATTTGCTTGTGTTCCGATGAGAAGGAGAAATGGTTCTATCCAACACAATCATTCGCTAATATAGTCTATTTTTAAGCTAATTTTATGCACCGAATTTCTGGATAAATAAATAAAATTAATGGTTTAAAAATGCACTTTAGAATTGATATTTTTTTTTATGTAAGGATCAATCCTTTCGATACTTAAGGATCGATCCGCCCATCTCTAGTCTCATTCAAACGCTGCAGCAGAGGGAGTTGCCATGGAAACGGGGCGACAACACCAACTAACAAGCCGTAAATCTCCATCTCTCTGTTAATCGGTGACGGAGCACGAATTAAATGAATCAAACGTTGACGTTAGTTCAAATGTGCTTTGATCTTTCATGGTAAACATATTGATTAAAAAAAATGTTCTGTGGTTTCAGGAGTGATAATATAATCCTTCTACAAAAGAAGAGAAGCTCCAAGATTTCAAAATTTGTGAAGGAAGCTGCTGACAGAAATGCAGGAAACAGGTGAGTAACGTATAGAAGAAATTAAATAAATTCATATGCATTTTTTTTCACAACATATTTTCTTATATCACCATGCATCTGTTATATTACAGTTCATTATAGGAAGGTTGTGACACAAACCTAAAAACATGAACGTTAATTCTTTTAATTTAAAAAAATTGTTTTCGTGTGTGTGTTGATATGTGTGTGTTATATATATATATATATATATATATATATATATATATATATATATACCAGCGCAGATTCGGCTACATAAGGAGTTTAAAATATAATCTTTTTGTGATGTTGGGTGCCAGAATCAACGTAATATAGCCTCATATTATAAATTATATTGCATACCTGCTGCCACTGCCAGACAAAAAAAAATGACGACAGCTGTGGTAAGCATGATAAACGAGTGGACTAGATAGAAACGATCATCAAAAATACTTGTGTTTGCAGTTCTTATCAGAAAAGGTTCAATAAAGTATTGTCTTTTGTTGTTATGGACGCATCTAAAGATTTCTTATGCATCTCACGACTATGTCTTGTATGAAATAATGTCTGTGGTCATGTGTATAAAACAACAAACTGACGATTTATATGTTTAATCATTGGTAATTGTATATACAGGTGCATCTCAATAAATTAGAATGTCGTGGAAAAGTTCATTTATTTCAGTAATTCAACTCAAATTGTGAAACTTGTGTATTAAATAAATTCAGTGCACATAGACTGAAGTAGTTTAAGTCTTTGGTTCTTTTAACTGTGATAATTTTGGCTCACATTTAACAAAAACCCACCAATTCACTATCTCAACAAATTAGAATATGGTGACATGCCAATCAGCTAATCAACTCAAAACACATGCAAAGGTTTCCTGAGCCTTCAGTTTGGTTCACTAGGCTACACAATCATGGGGAAGACTGCTGATCTGACAGTTGTCCAGAAGACAATCATTGACACCCTTCACAAGGAGGGTAAGCCACAAACATTCATTGCCAAAGAAGCTGGTTGTTCACAGAGTGCTGTATCCAAGCATGTTAACAGAAAGTTGAGTGGAAGGAAAAAGTGTGGAAGAAAAAGATGCACAACCAACCGAGAGAACCGCAGCCTTATGAGGATTGTCAAGCAAAATCAATTCAAGAATTTGGGTGAACTTCACAAGTAATGGACTGAGGCTGGGGTCAAGGCATCAAGAGCCACCACACACAGACGTGCCAAGGAATTTGGCTACAGTTGTCGTATTCCTCTTGTTAAGCCACTCCTGAACCACAGACAACGTCAGAGGCGTCTTACCTGGGCTAAGGAGAAGAAGAACTGGACTGTTGCCCAGTGGTCCAAAGTCCTCTTTTCAGATGAGAGCAAGTTTTATATTTCATTTGGAAACCAAGGTCCTAGAGTCTGGAGGAAGGGTGGAGAAGCTCATAGCCCAAGTCGCTTGAAGTCCAGTGTTAAGTTTCCACAGTCTGTGATGATTTGGGGTGCAATGTCATCTGCTGGTGTTGGTCCATTGTGTTTTTTGAAAACCAAAGACACTGCACCCGTTTACCAAGAAATTTTGGAGCACTTCATGCTTCCTTCTGCTGACCAGCTTTTTGAAGATGCTGATTTCATTTTTCAGCAGGATTTGGCACCTGCCCACACTGCCAAAAGCACCAAAAGTTGGTTAAATGACCATGGTGTTGGTGTGCTTGATTGGCCAGCAAACTCACCAGATCTGAACCCCATAGAGAATCTATGGGGTATTGTCAAGAGACCAAAAAATGCAGATGAGCTGAAGGTCACTGTCAAAGAAACCTGGGCTTCCATACCACCTCAGCAGTGCCACAAACTGATCACCTCCATGCCATGCTGAATTGAGGCAGTAATTAAAGCAAAAGGAGCCCCTACCAAGTATTGAGTACATATACAGTAAATGAACATACTTTCCAGAAGGCCAACAATTCACTAAAAATGTTTTTTTTATTTTTTTTATTGGTCTTATGAAGTATTCTAAATTGTTGAGATAGTGAATTGGTGGGTTTTTGTTAAATATGAGCCAAAATCATCACAATTAAAAGAACCAAAGACTTAAACTACTTCAGTCTGTGTGCATTGAATTTATTTAATACACGAGTTTCACAATTTGAGTTGAATTACTGAAATAAATGAACTTTTCCACGACATTCTAATTTACTGAGATGCACCTGTACATTGTTGTGATTAAATTAGTTGCCTGCTGAAATTGAAATGTATATACATCTTCATGACTAGATAGACACGGTGAGTTTGTCTTTACTATACACTTTAGATGTGAGTCACTCAACCGGAGGGAATCCTGTCAGATCGTCCAAGCTTTTCAAATAACACTTGCGCCCCCGGACAGTGAGTGACCTTACATATGCAGGTAGAATCGGATTTTCTCCAGCCATTGTTAAAAAAAACAATCTAACAAACTTCAAAGCTAGCGTTAGTGAAGCGGTCATGGAAATCTTTCTGCCTCCACCTAAGCTCCACCCCCCAAAAAAAGTCACAATGTTTTCTAACAGAAAAAGGGTCTACACTAAATATTGTTGGCTCTGTGATAAATTGCATATTATGTTTCTAGATTTAATGCTGGTGGCCATGCACCAGAGTTGGATCGGACCTCCTGTTGAACAACATCTCTAAGGCGCTATGAACCATATGACTAGTAAGTAAACCCCTCAGACATACACTACTGTTCAAAAGTTAGAGGTTGGTATGATTTTTTTTAATGTTTTTTGAAGGTTTTTTTTATGTAAGTCTTCTGCTCATCACTACTGCATTTATTTGATTAAAAATACAGTAAAAACAGAAATGTTGTAAAATATTATTATAATTTAAAATACCTCTTTCCTGTGTGAATATATTTTAAAATATAATTTATTGCTGTGATCAAAGCTGAATTTTCAGCATCATTACTCCAGTCTTCAGTGCCACATGATCGTTCAGAAATCATTCCAATATGCTGATTTGCTGTAATGGGGCCAGAAAAGGTTCTTTATGGCACCAAGAAAAAACAACGGTTCTTTAAAGAACCTTTCACAAAATGGTTCTTCGGGGAACCAACAAAGGTTCCTCTATGGCATTGCCACAAAATCCCCTTTTTGGTTTTTCCTTGCACCTTTTTTTTAAGAGTGTAGATGAGTGTGCAACTGACCAATAACAACTGAGTATTCCAGCAAGCTGTTTATTAATATTGTGTATATATATTCTTCTCATTTTTAGGTCCTGAGACCATATGGGGTGAAGATCAAGACAACCAAACCAAAGGTGGACTGTAACCTACTGGACTATATGATAGACTTCATACTGACAACTACTGCCATGTATGCAGCTTCAGAAGTTTTTGAAAAGAGGGGCATTTCCTTCACCAAGTAAAAGTGTGGAGGATTCATCTGGCCTTCATCGGCCCCCATGAGGTGACTCGATGTAGAATAAATCAGCTTGCTTTATGCCTGAAATGACTGAAATCTTCATCTCATGTGAGTTGATATAATTTTAGACATTCTTAAAAGTACTTCTCATTTCTTGTGAATGTATTTTGTAGAATGTGTAAAACTTTTCCAATGAAACAAGCTTTTTTACCTTTATTGATATTGTAATCAAGGTTGTTAATGCGACCTTGATGCACACTATGGACTGCACACAACTCCCTGTGTTGGGCTTGTGTTTACATGTTATGTAAAACTAGGCCTGCAACAGCTAATCGATAATGAAAATAATCGTCAACTAATTTGATTAACGCATCAAAACAAACAGACCGCTCATAATTCTGACTAAAATACACATTTTGCTAAAATATTTATTGTTAGAAATTAAGTGTAGGCTTAAAACCCTACATGTAACACAAGTATTCATATTAATGCAAGCAGTAACAGTAAAGGCATTATTGTTGGAATTGTCCATTAATATAGTATATTACTCTGTTCAGACGAATGATTTTGTTTGTTCCTCGTACCTCTTACAAGTTAAAATTTTGTGTTTTTGTTTAAATTGTTTTACATTCTGTTTTAAAATAGCAAGCAATCTGCTGTTTTTAGGTTTAGAATGTAATGTTTGTATTTTAACATTTTAACGCTTATAATGTACAGCAGAGCCTACATAGATACATTCATTATATGTGTTTTCATAGGCAGGATGTGAAATAACATTGTTTAAAATAATGGATTAAAATTATTTTAATTAAAAAATAATGTATATTTTTTTTTGTCATCCAATTAATAAAAAAATAAATAAATAAATCTACAGATAAATTGATTATCAAAAAAAATTTTACTTGCAGGCAGCCCTACATAGGATATTGTAAAGGAGGTAGGTGGTATAATGCTGTGTGTGTGCACTAAGTCATGTTTATTTGTACAACATGTAATTAATTTCTATAGAGATAATGCATTATTACAGTGAAACAATTTGCTATTTTTATTTTGTAAATTAGCAGAAAACCATCTCTACCACTGCAGTGCTTTATCACCATTATTAAAAAGTTGTAGTTAATAGTTCTGAATCATTTTGTCATGTGAGAACAATTGAAAAAGTTCATATTTTCTTTCAGATGATGTAACTGCTGTAATAAAGGCTGTATCAGAGAATAGTAACTTGTCATTCTGTTTTTATTTTGTAGATGTTTGTTGAATAACTAGGCTTAAATGTAATTTGAGATACTTTAGTAAAACCATGGTTAAACTATGGTATTACAACCATAGTAAATTTGTGGTACTTTAAAACCATGGTTCGCACCAAAAAACCATGGTTACTACAGTCATGGTTAACTACAGTTTTACTATAGTATTACCACAATATAACTGTAGTAAAACCATGGTATCAGAACCATGGTTTTTTAAAACCGTGGTTCGCACCAAAAAACCACGATTACTACAGTCATGCTTAACTATAGTTTTACTATAGTATTACTACAATATAACTGTAGTAAAACCATGGTATCAGAACCATGGTTTTTTAAAACCATGGTTCGCACCAAAAAACCACGGTTACTACAGTCATGGTGAACCACAGTTTTACTATAGTAAAACCATGGTTAATTTTCGTAAGGGTTAATCCGGCTAAAGTCATAATCGAAGTAAACAAATCGAATTAAGACTTGTGGAGAATTCCTATTTTAGTCGCATTACTGAAGTGCAGTACAGACATGTAAACACCTTAATCAAACTATTACCGTCGTGTAGGACTTTTCGCCGCATTTTGCGACAGGATACACACACAGCAGTGATCAACCGTTTGATGGCAAATAAAAGAGCTTCAACACCGCCATCGTCTATATGCACGTACAAATAATTAACTGCACTTGAAGCTTTCATAAAATTAAAAATGAAACACCCAAAACTGTATATGGCATCATCACGAAGATGAACTACATGTGTATACGTGAAATTCTGGAGGGGACGTCGGATGGCGTCGCGTGGTGACGTAATGACGTGTGCCATTAATCGATCTATGTACTATAACATGTAAAACAGGAACATGAAAGGATTATTCTAAAAGCAACTCATGTAACACCTTAATCATAATATTGTCTTATTCAGAATAAGGTAAATAATCAGATTACTGATGTCCATGTAAATGTAGTCACTGTCATCATAGTACTCCTAACTAGGATAGGAGACGTCTCCAGCACTCCTGAATCATTTAGAGCTGAGGCCTAGTTCTAACACTTATGTACTTTTTTGAATCACACTTAATTGCTTGTCCACATAATAGCAGTGTACTATTTAGCATTTATTATTTATCATTACATAAACAACAGGTTGAGTAAATACTGACTGATTTTTTTTTTTTTTTTGGGTGAACTATCCCTTTAAGTGTAGGAATAAGGGCAAAATGACATCATTCTCAGAATTTAGATAAAAACTAAAGACTAAAAGTTGTCCTCATGTTTATATATATATATATATATATATATATATATATATATATATATATATATACACACATTTTTTTTTTATATATAATTTTTATTTTTTTTTCTCTCTCTTTAATTTAGCATGGACACATATATTATTGACCCAGAAAAAAAAAAGAAAAAGAAAATACATTATTCATTCACAAGAATATGTTCTGAAAAAGTACCTGTCTCATTACTGATTTCTCCTTCTCCACAGTTAATGCAGTCATAACAGCAGACATGTCTTCCTTTCTGTGCAGCCTTCCTGGTACCTGGAGGACAGCTCTCACTGCACACAGACACAGGCACCTGCAGGTGACAAGTACACACAACATCAAGGTCAGAATTTAAACAAGGCTTGGGGCAAAACAGCTAATGGTTTAAATAATTTATTTAATTCAAGTATATGCCATGAACAATATATGTGTTTTACATTGTCTACAAATGTCTACAAACACTCCCATTAAATCAAGGGGTACTGCACAGAAATCTTAATCACATACAATAGAACTAAACTTTATACCTTTTCACTGCCATCATACCAAATGATAGCTCTACTCAGACTGAATTCTTGGCCTTTAGGTTGGGATGCATCATATTGACCCACTGTCACAAAATCAACTGAACCGTCTCTCTGAAGCTGCCAATTCACAAATTCATAGGTAGCCACAGGGTCTCCGTTGGTATCAAATGAAACAGAATAATTATTTTTAGTGAAGTTCAATCGCTTGAGTTGATCAAAAACCTGCATGATGGATTGTTATTTCAATTATTTGTTGAATAATCAGCACATTAGTACTGGGTGTGCTATATTCAGAAGGTGATGGATTTTTAAATCTATGTTGTAAATGAATCTTCAAAATTTAGTTAAAATATTTCACAATGAGAAAACGTACCTGCCGGGGCTCAACTTTGATGTTTTTGTCACATCGCATTTCATTACAGACGATTCCATGGAGGGCATGAGCTACAGCGTAAGTGGCTTTGTACACCAAATAGGACATCTCTGTGTACGGGTTCTGTAAAGCGCGCAGGTCCTCTGTGCCATCACATGCTGGCATACCATTAGAAGAACCTGTCTGCTGTTTTAAACTGCAGCTAAATGAGCTTTCCCAGAATTCTGTCAGCAGGGGGAATTTCAGCGCTTGTTCTGGAGACAGATCAAGTAGAAAGTTGTGAAAACCAGGGATAACAGACCGCGGGATTGCAAAGCCCACAGCACCAATACACATATTAAACCGCAGCATTTGTGGGTCTGTAACCCACGCCTCGCTGCTAATCCACTGCATCGGGGCAGGAGGCTGCTGGCTCAGCTCTTCTAAAAGGATTCTCATATCACCTTCGGCCATGAACGCAACTATTACACGAGCCGTTGACTCGCGAATGACATCTGCAACTCTTTTCAGTTTGCTGAGCGGCTGGGTCCTGTAGTAGGCCTCAGAATACTCCACACAGATTCCCTCCTCCTCAGCAGCTTTCAGGAATGATGCCATGCCATTGTTCCCATAGTCTGAGTCACTGCGCACAGCTCCGATCCACGTCCATCCGAAGTGCTTGACCATCCGTGCCAGTGCTGCCGCTTGATGGTGATCGCTGGGGATGGTCCTGAAGAAAGTAGGATGCTGCCGCTTGTCACTGAGACACGCGCATGTTGCGTAGTGACTCACCTAGTGTACCATGAAGAAAACATTTTTTTTTTTTTTGAATATGAAAAATAAATACATTTTGATTGCTCAAATCACTATTTCACAGACGTTTACATGCAATATTCTGTGACATTTAGGCTACAATAATGATTAAGAAGACATTGTAATTAAAGTGCCAACATTTTTACTCATTCCTTATATATATATATATATATATATATATATATATATATATATATATATATATATATATATATATATATTAGTTAGGACACACCTGTGTGATTCTAAGAGGACCAAAAAGTCTTGAAACACTTATAGCTGCAGTGGAAGCTGAATTTCCGATTAGTGTGGGAACTGCATTAAACTTTGCACAGGAATCAGTGTCGTTAAATACAGGATCTATTCCGTTGACAAGTTGCAATACTACTTTGATTGCCATTGTCACAGAGGCACAAGTGTCATATATATGGTATCCTAAAGTGATGCCCGGTAAGAGATTGGAGCTGTTGTTTATCTCTTGGATGGCGAACTGTAAGGCACGAGCAAAGTGCAGTTCTCTGAAGTCCATGCTGTTGAAGTACACACATGCATAAACTATATTATTATTATTATTATTAATAGACAAAAAATATGAATTAAAATAATCCATTAGCTTGTTTTACATAAAAACTACTTTCAGCACAAGCAGTTCAATCCATTCAATATTGTTCTATGGACTTCAAATCAAATTTATATAAAACTCTAACCTGCCACTGCACACAAGTGGTTGTGGCCGTTGAGTGTAGGTTTGCTTCTCAATCCTCACATAATAATGAATGGTGAAAGCCCCTCCAATGACAAAGTCTCCATCCTCAAAGAGAGCAGGGGGTTGAGGGTCACCTTGGAGTATGCAGTTGTTTAAATTAACCCCACACACAGCAGGACAAAGTCTGGCAATACATAGTAGTGTCAAGGTCAATAAAAGATTAACATACATTTCTCTTGCTAGGCAAGAAAACACTCCAAATGTGAGGTGAAAAATATGCCTTGACTTGTTATATATATATAACCACCACAGTCACTACTGTTGTAGGGTATGCTGTAACTGTATTACAAAAAAGGGTGTGGTTACATCTGACATTCATAATGTGTCTCAAATGTATTACGAAGTTTCTAAACAACAACTATAGGTATAGATACAAGTATAAGAAATATTTGTGTAATTTTTTTTTAGAGTAACTAAATTTGCCACAATCGTCTTGCCAATTTGATTTATATGGGGTCAAATGCTGGACAACTGGTGTGGAATAGAGGTAAGGCCTGTTTCATACTGTATGTGCATATTTTTTGGTGCCCGTGTTAATAGATTAGTGCACTCACACTGGGTGGCGAGGCAGTGCAGCAGTGCATAGCAGAAGCAGCAGTGTCACGATCGTTTCGGCACCAAGTGTTTGCCGTGTTCCTCACGTGGAATTAAAGCGGCAATGCATAGTTTTTGATCAAAATTATGGTGGCCGAGAGAGCTCAACGTGCTGCAAATAAAAAAAAAACACCTGCAAATTAAGAAAACAACTTCATCAATTTGACAACACGCGCTGCAAATGCTCACAACACAACCAAATAAAGAAAAGCACCGCAAATAGAAAAAAAAAAAAAAAAAAAAAAAACACCTGCAAATTAAGAAAACAACTTCATCAATTTGACAACACATGCGCTGCAAACGCTCACAACACAACCAAATAAAGAAACGCACTGCAAATAAAATTCTTTATTTGGTTGTGTTGTGAGCATTTGCAGTGCGTTTCTTTATTTGTTTGCGTTGTGAGCATTTGCACCACCTGCTGTCAAACTGATGAAGATGTTTTCTTGATTTGCTGTTGCTTTTTCTATTTGCATGTGTTTTCTGAAGTTGCAGCGCGTTGAGCTCTCTCGGCCACCGTACAAAATATGGATGTATTGACAGGGTTGGGGCATGACTGAATACATGTAATGGTGTTACGTTATCACGAAACTGCTATAGTTGCTATAGTAACGAACGCAACTTTCATCAAGCAATCGCTCTTATTTCAGTGTTGTTTACTTTCAGTTTTCATTATACATTCAGCATTAACATCAAGTCAAAAGGGAGCTTTCAACTGAACTGTATAGCCTACATGCATTTTAGATGCTTATATTATGTTCTTGCCCCGTCCATGCAGTGAATGCACGTTATTGAACGAGCGGGTTTTTAGAACATAATTCAATTGCTCAGGTAATTTCAGTGGTAGCCTATACATATTCATGTATTAAACTCCCTGTAACTCACAAACTCCCCGTGATAGTGCGCAAATATTTCTGCCCGTTTTCGCTTGTTGTCAGCCTCTGATTTTCCGCAACAGACTGAAGCGAATGAGTGAATTCAGCGCGCCTTGCTTTCAGCTAATAAAAGAAAAATGCTGCAATTTTCCGGTGTTATTTTATGATTGTTGGAGCAATCTCCAGCTATATCTTAAACTTCTCAAAATACAGTCCTCAAAATACAGTCCTTTATCTAATTCTGATTGGGTGGGCAAGACAGTCATTTGGGTGGGCTCAGCCCACCCCTGCCCATGCCTGGAGCCGGCCCCGAGTTCCAAACCTGTATGAATGTCTTTGTTCTGCTGAACCCAAAGGAAGATATTCTGAAGAATGGGGAAACAGGGCAGTTCTGGGGCACCATTGACTTCCATATTATTATTTTTTTCCTACTATGGAAAAAAAAATAATATGGTGCCCCAAAACAGCCTGGTTACAAACTTTCTTCAAAATATCTTCCTTTGTGTTCGGCAGAACAAATAAATTCATACAGGTTTGGAGTATTCATACAACTACTTGAGGGTGAGTAAATGATGACAGAATTTTCATTTTTGGGTGAACTATCCCTTTTAAGTAAGGAATAATGCACACCCGAGGTGGTGATGCAGCCACGATGCAAAGCAGAGTGTGAATTACCTGAATCTGTTTATCTTGCAGTGATTGGCAAAAGCCACCCCCACTCTTCTATTGTTTACTGTAGTTATTTGCTTGGTCAGTGTTGCTTAATGTTTTGGTTCTTTTGCTGTTGTAGGCTGTAAGAACCTAATTTGAAATAACATTTGATGAAGTGACATAGACATGTAATGTGATCAAGTCTTGCCTGGAACAAATTTAGCCATGCGCTTCCCTGAAAATAATGGCACGTTAACCAATCAGATTCAATCATTCAACAGCCCCGTATAAATTAGTATTTTGACATCAAAACGCCGCCCAACACTGCACATTTTGCATCTCTCCTTTGTCTGACACACCCATTTCAGGTCTTGGAGTCTCTACTAATGAGCTGATGATCTGAACGAGGGCCCATATTCACAAAACATTTTATCTTACCACTAAGAGTTCTCTTAAATAGCAGTAAAAGTTTTTTGCAAAGAGTTTTCTCTTAAAACCTATTGACAAAGCTGCTAGGACAAACTTTTACCAAGGAATAGAGAGAAGTCTTAAGTTAAGAGTAAGTGTGAAGTTGACCTTGTTGCTATGGATGATGTCAGAGTACTTATTAACTATGCTCACAGCGATTGGCTGATAGTCTCATTCAGAGATTTATTCATATAAATATTGTAGAGTGTAATATTATGTTGCCATATTCAAATAAAGGTTTAAAAATAAAAATGTTGCCACATTCAAATGAAGGTTTTAAAATGAAAAAAAAAAAAGGCAGACTAAGTGTCAGCTAATTGTCAGCCTCTTACATGTGTCCTTCTTGTAAACAATTATGCATATAAACATCCTTCATATAAACCCTCCTGATAAACAACATTGGTTTTGTTTGGTTTAATTACAAACTGGATGTAAGCAACAGCTGTTATTTCTTGCCCAACTGCTTAATGAAAACAAGGATATAATCAAAGGAAAATCTGGAGTTGGGATAACCTCCAAAACCAAAGGTGATACCTTTTTAAAAGCTAATTATCGTCAAATGTTTCTAAAATGTTTTTGTTCCAAGGCAGATTGCCAGCAACAGCCATTTAAGGATAGTTATGGCTTGGTCTTAGTGACTTAAAAGTCCTCTTCATTACTCCTAATGTTTCACAGATTTAGCTAGTTTTAGTGCTAAAATGCTTTGTGAAATACTAGAGCAAAAATTTAGGAGTCCTGCATTTAGGACTGACATGACCCCTATTTTTAAGATTTTCTCCTAAATCGGCAAGTTATGACCCTGACAGCAGCTGACTCTGTGCCGGATCCGTTTTCAAACCGGCAAATCCGCGTTACAGTCACATCCGTTTCTGTGCTGAAACAAGGATCCAGCCCGGGCCCGGTTTCAGTGGGCAGGAACGTCTCGGGTTACTTGGCTGTAACCCTGTTCCCTGAAAAAGCGGGAACGAGATGCTGCGTTTCAATAACGCTAATGAGAACATTCTTTGTTCGACCGGTTGTGAAGCACGTGTGTCAAACACGCCAAGAATTGGCTTAAATAACCTCGGTAGGTGACGTAACTGATTACACGCACCTGGAGGTTATAAATAGACGTGACACGGAAACATCCTCAGGTTACGCCTTTGTCTGAAAGGACGTCCGGACACGCCTACAGTGCGGCATTGAGGCGCAGCATCTCGTTCCCGCTTTTTCAGGGAACAGGGTTACAGCCAAGTAACCCGAGACGTTCCCTATCAAAAGCTACTCTCGATGCTGCGTTTCAATAACGCTAATGGGAACGAGAATACCAACGCCGCCGCACTGGAAGTGTCTGGACCCCCAACATTGTGTAGTGTGTGCGCACAAACATAGAAGAGGTCTCAGACATGACTCTGGGATGTCGACTCAAGGACATGCGAGCCCGGAGTAGCATGGACATCCAAACTATAGAATCTAACAAATGTGTGCGGAGAGGACCAACCTGCCGCATCACACACTTGCTGCAAGGGGACACCTCTTGCCAAAGCCGTTGAAGATGCAACCCCCCTGGTTGAATGGGCCCTAACTCCTAGAGGCGAAGCTTGACCACGCGCCTCATAGGCTAGGGCAATAGCATCCCTCACCCAATGTGATATAGTATGCTTTGTGGCAGCCGCCCCACGGTTACTGCCCCCATAGCATATGAAAAGTTGCTCCGACTTACGCCACTGGCTAGTGCGGTGGACGTAGATCTGAAGAGCACGTACTGGACACAGTAAATGAAGTCTTTCCTGCTCCGGTGTCGTGAACGGCGGAGGGCAGAAGGCTTCAAGAACGACCGGATTCATGGTCGAGAATGGAACTTTCGGAAGATAATTCGGGTGAGGATGCAAAATAACTTTGACCAGCCCAGGGGCAAAGTCTAGGCAGGATGGCGAGATCGACAGAGCCTGCAAATCCCCAATTCTCTTAAGAGAAGTAATGGCCATTAAAAGAACCATCTTTAGAGACAGAAACCTGATAGGCGCTGACTCCATTGGTTCAAAAGGGGTCGTGACCAGACCCTCGAGCACAATAGCTAAGTCCCATGAAGGGACTGTCGCCCTAGTGGGCGGCCTTAACCGCCTAGCCCCCTGAATGAAGCGGGCAACTAGAGGGTGCTTTCCCACAGAAACCCCATCAATCAGAACATGGCAAGCCGAAATGGCGGCCACATAGACTCTGAGAGTACCAGGACATGTGCCTGAGGACAATTTCTCTTGCAGGAACTCCAGCACTGAAACAACTTGGCAGTGAACTGGGTCTACATGGTGTGCTATACACCAATTTTCGAAGATGTGCCATTTGAAGGCATAACTTCTTCTAGTGGAGGGAGCCCTAGCGCTTAGAATAGTCTCTACTACGTCGGCTGGAAGCCCAGCATGTCTCAGTTGGTCCTCCTCAGGGGCCAGACGTGAAGGTTCCAGAGCTCCGGCCGGGGATGAAATATTGTCCCTTTGCCTGAGAGAGAAGGTCCCTCCTCACCGGAATCGCCCACGGCGAGCCGTCGAGGAGAGATATTAGATCTGAGAACCATATTCTGGTCGGCCAACGGGGCGCTATCAGTAAGAGGCGAGATCCCTGTTGACGGACCTTGGCCAGGACTCCCGGGAGCAGAGCAATCGGAGGAAATGCATAAAGACGCAGTCTGGGCCACACATGGGCCATCGCGTCCAGACCCAGGGGAGCTGGATGAGTCAGAGAGAAGTAGAGGGGACATTGTGCTGTCTCCTGTGAAGCAAAGAGGTCCACCTCTGCTTCGTAAAATCTTTCCCAGATTTGACTGACTACTTCGGGGTGGAGTTTCCATTCCCCGTGTATCACAGCTTGTCTGGACAGCAAGTCTGCTCCCACATTCATATGCCCGGGAATGTAAATCGCCCTGAGGGACAGGAACTTGTTCTGTGCCCAAAGCAGAATCTGCTGCGCAAGCTCGTTCAAGCGGCGCGACCGCAGTCCGCCCTGACGATTTATGTAAGAGACTACCGCCGTGTTGTCCACCCGCACTAGGACATGGTAACCTCTTAACTGCTGGAGGAAGTATTTCAGGGCCAGAAATACAGCCTTCATTTCGAGGCAATTGATGTGCCATTCGAGAAGATGACCTCTCCAGATCCCTTGGGCTGGACGGCCATCTAAGACCGCTCCCCAACCCGTGAGGGATGCGTCTGTCGTTAGCATCTTGCGACGACAACACGGACCTAGAGTGGGACCCAAAGTCAGAAACTGGGGTCTGAACCACATAGATAGGGTACGAAGCCCCCGGCGCGTAACCCTTATTTGCCTCTGGGGATTGGCCCTTGGATGAAATCCCCTGGCTCTGAGCCACAACTGAAACGATCTCATGTGCAGGAGGCCCAAAGGTATCACCGTGGATGCAGCTGCCATGAGACCTAGCACTCTCTGAAAGTGATGAACCGTAACTTTCTGGCCTAGCTTTATGTTCTTTAGGGTGTTTAGAATGGATTCGACGCGTGCAGGAGACAGCTGTGCCCGCATCGCGATCGAATCCCATACGACCCCCAAATACGTTGTCCTCTGAGCAGGAGAGAGAACGCTTTTCTTGGCGTTGAGTCTCAACCCCAGAGATTCGAGATGAGCTAGGACGACATCCCGATGTCGAAGCGCTAGTTCCTGAGACTGAGCCAGAATCAGCCAGTCGTCTATGTAGTTCAAAATGCGGATGCCCTGGAGTCGTAGAGGAGCCAGAGCTGCATCCATGCATTTCGTGTATGTGCGGGGTGACAAGGCTAGGCCAAACGGAAGAACCTGATACTGGTAAGCTTCGCCCCCGAAAGCGAACCTCAGGAACTTCCTGTGTTGTGGCAATATTTCTATATGAAAATAAGCGTCCTTTAGATCGATTGTCACAAACCAATCCTCCGATTGGATGTGAGAAACAATCATCTTGATTGTCAGCATTTTGAACTTGTATGTTCTGAGGTAGCGGTTTAACCCGCGAAGATCTAAAATTGGACGCAAACCCCCATCTTTCTTGGGAACGAGAAAATACCGGCTGTAATAGCCTGACTGTCTGTCTGGCAGGGGAACACATTCTATGGCCCCTTTGTCCAGCAGAGTTTGCAATTCCTGTGTCAACAAATGCGCTCGTTCCGGTTTCACGGAAGTGGAGACCACGCCGTTGAAACGCGGAGGACGATACGCAAACTGAATCCTGTAGCCTCTCTCTACGGTCTTTTGAACCCAAGGGGAGATATTTGGCAGTAGCTTCCACGCTGCCAGCTTCTCTGAAAGGGGCACTAATTTTGACACTTCGTTTTGTTGGGGGGATGTTAGATGTTCGGCGTCCTGAAACGTGGCAGGAGGCGACCGAACACTTAACATTACACTGGAAACCGCTGCTCCCCGAAACACCAGTGGCGGCGGAGATTGTACAACGGCCTCCTGAGGGTGCCAGGAAGGAGTCTTTATTCTCTGTTGGAACTTTTCGCGCCCCTCCCGGGGGGGGCACACCCCCGCGGTCCTGGGCGCGCAAGCCTCAGGACCTTTTCTTTGAGGAGATGATGCTCCTCAGGTCCGGTCTCTTTGAGGCGGACTGTGAAGCGCGGCGAGCCGCACCCCAGTCTCTACGAGGGGGTGCTCGGCTCGCCACACTCTCTTTTTGTGCTTCACGCCTCAAAGGAACCGGACCTGGTCGGGACTGGGTGGCCGACGGTCCCGACTCTTGAGCACGGCGGGGAAGAAACCTCACAAACGCCTCCTCATAGCGTTTTGCCTCCCGAAACCTAGTGGCGACGGTATTAACGGCGTCGCCAAATAGGCCGGAAGGCGAGATGGGGGCATCAAGGAGGAAAGCGCGGTCTTTGTCCTTGATGCCCGTGAGGTTGAGCCACAGATGTCTCTCCGTGGAAACCATGGCAGCCATAGAACGGCCGATGGCACGGGCCGTCTGCTTGGTCGCACGGAGAGACAAATCTGTGGCCCGGCGAAGTTCTAAAAATGCCTCTTCGTCAATCGACCCGCCTGTGCTCAAATCTTTCAGCAGGTCAGCCTGGTATGCTTGCAAAACCGCCATAGTGTGCAAAGCAGCACCAGCCTGACCCGCTGCTTGAAAGGCTTTCCCCACCAGTGAAGATGTTACTCTGCATGGCTTGGTGGGGAGAGTTGCTTTCTTTAATGATGATGAGCTCCCAGGAGAGAGATAGCCCGCGAGCGTCTCTTCAATCTGGGGCATCATCATATAGCCCCGTGCCTTTGCATCAACGATAGTCGAGTAGATCGACGTCGATGGTACAAAAACACGGGACGAATACGGATTATTCCATGAACGAGTTACCTCGTCATGGAGGTCACCGAAGAAGGGGAGAGACCGTCGATGAGGCCCCTCCCCCCGGCCACCCGACAGATATCTGTCGTCTAACTTTGAGCGTTTGGAGGTCTCTTGCTCCTGCGGCCAGTCTAGATGTAATCCATCGACTGCCCGAGTAACCACCTCGAGTAACTCCTCATAAGCTTTTTCATCACGAGAGGAGCGCTCTGAGGTGGCACTCTCCACCTCCCCAGAAGCAAGAGATGAAGTCTCCTCGGCCCGTTCAGAAGAAGCGCCGAAGCGCGCTTGAGAAACGGACGCGAGGGCTTCATGATCCGGCGAGAGCGCAAGAGAAAGGGGCGGGTCCGTCTCACGCGCCTCAGCCAGATCAACACGCGATCCCCATGAGCTTCTAAAGAAGGCGAGCCGCGCGCGAAGCACTTTGATCGAGAGGAGATCGCAGTGCTCGCACTCGCCCTCGAGCCCGAGGATCGCGTGTTCTTCCCCCAAACACTCAAAGCAGAAAGCATGGAGATCTTCGTCAGAGAGCTGCCTCTGACAAGGAGGTAAACATCTCCTCTCCTGATCTGCCATAGTATATATATATATATATCTACTCGCTTCCTGCTTTGCCTTTTTTTTTTTTTTTTTTAAGCGTGCTCCTTCTCTCACACACACACACACAATGCGGTCCTTGAAGACAAAGAAACCTGAGGATGTTTCCGTGTCACGTCTATTTATAACCTCCAGGTGCGTGTAATCAGTTACGTCACCTACCGAGGTTATTTAAGCCAATTCTTGGCGTGTTTGACACACGTGCTTCACAACCGGTCGAACAAAGAATGTTCTCATTAGCGTTATTGAAACGCAGCATCGAGAGTAGCTTTTGATAGGGAACTACTGTCGCAGAGCAGATTCGGGCCGCATCCGAAACGAGCGCGTGTTTTTCGAGTTCGGCGCGAGTTAAGAATGTCAAAGATATTGATCACACTGCAAAATTTAGGCATCACAATGATGCTGAAAATTCAGCTTTGAGCAAAGCAATAAATTATATTTTTAAGTATATTAAAATAGAAAACCAGCAGCATGAGTTCGAACCGGATCCGTCTTCAAACCGGCAAATCCGCGTTACAGTCACACCCGTTTTACTGATCTAATACAGATCCAGCCCGGTGTGAGTTTCAGTGGGCGGGAACAAGAGTTGCAAAGCAGATTGGAGCCGCATCACTTGAACCGAGCGCGCGGATTTTTCTGAAGTTGAAAACGCAGCCACAGTATCCTACCTCAAAATCTTCACAAAGGTAAATCACACTGTGTGGTCAAACTGTAATTTCATATGGATTGCGTTGTGTAGTCTTTAACTGAAAAGGCTGGGAGTTTTTTGCTCTTTATTTTTCCGTGATGTTATAACTCATATGTGTTCAGAGGTAGTCCAGAAGTCGGACATTATGTGTAAGAGACTCATTTTAACTGTCTCTATTAATTTTCACGGTTGAAGTTTGCTGCATTGTGATGTTAGAGAGAGGCTGTCATTAAAGGTTAATCTGAATGCCTTTAATTAAGGTTAAAGGTCAAAAAAACCCCTAAATTTTAGTTATACAGTGTGAAAGAAATATATATGTACAGAAACGTTTGGAAACACAATTTTTTTTCATGTTTTTGAAAGAAATCTCTTAAAGCATCATGCTCTCCAAGTCTGCATTTATTTGATAAAATATAGAACAAACAATGCTAAATATTATTTCAAATTAAAATAACTGTTTTCTATTTTATTTTTATTCCTGTATTAAATGTAGTTTATTCCAGTTAAGCAAAGCTGAATTTTCAGCATCATTACCCCAGTGTTCAGTGTCACGATTCTTCAGAAGTCATTATCTTATGATAATTTGCTGCTGAGGTAACATTTCTTTTTTATTTTTATAATTACTGACATTTGTACTGCTTGCCACTGTGATGAACAACATTTACTTGCATTTATTAAATGTATTAATTAAATTTATTAGAGCTTTTAGAAACATTTATTTTTTTACTTTTATGAAGTCTTCACTGTCATCTTTGATATATACCAGAAAATACCAGAAATGTTTGAGTAGTATCTTTGTTTCCACAAAACTGTTAAGCAGTAAAAGCTGTTTTCAGTAATGGACCTGTTCCTGATGGCCTTCAAGCTACAGCACGGTACAGGCAGCTGCAGACTGAACAGTGGTCAATGAAAGTTTCCACAGGGGATAATGTTTTTGCTATAGACAAAGACATTTGTGTCATCCATAACATCATTCAGTCTGTGGATGGAATATATGTGGTGTTTAAAGTTTTCACACAGATGGAAAATGTCTACAGCTATCCAATGACCTCAGATTTTCTCAGAGTATATATTGTCTCTCAACCTACAGGATCATTCAAGGTTGCCAAAGCATCACAGGTCTGTCACAAGTGTTTGCTCCTTCCTTACAAAGATAGATTTGTTGTCATGCTCCTTTTGCACACCCACAGTTAAGGTGCACAGATCTATTACTTGCAGGATGTAGATGGGGTTTGTTGGGGGTGAGGGTTAGAGTAGTGGGAGACTAAACAATTGCTGACTTAAAACTAGAGATGCACCGATTGCAATTTTCTTGGCTGATTCCGATTTCTGATTTTTTTTGGAAGTGTGACCTGCCGATACCGATTTTTGCCGATTCCGATTTTCTTCTAAGAATTATAATTGACAGTATATACAAACAAAAATCTATGTAAATTTCAATGCAAAAAATATTTACATAATAAAAGAAATTATTAAACATTACAATTCCCCCAATCTGGACTAAGTTACAGATTTTCTCTCACTTAAACAACTTTCAAAATAAAGTGCTCTGTGACTGGAAAGAGGAAGAAATGGTCAATTTAAAATGAGTTGCTGTATGTAACAAAACAGATGTCATTTCCCACTATGTTTATAAATGGTCATTTTTCCACCCTAACCTTATTAAATGTGTCATCTTTCACATCAAATTCTTACTTTGTTTCAATTAATTCAGTTAGCATAATAAGAAACTGTAGAGTTGTTTCCATTCAAATGAAACAACTCTACAGTTTCCATTCAAATGAAACAACTCTACTTTCCACTGCTGAGGAAACAGAAGCTGCATCTGAAGTGGCATTAGATGCATTTACACAGACAGTTTGATGAAGCTGAGGTGCCATAAATGCATTTACACTGCAAAATTTCAAATGCATAAATAATTTTATAAGATTAATGTTTCACATATTTTTTTAAACATACAAATAAATGTTGAAAAAATGCAATACTTTTAAATATGACTAAACCACCCGTAGGTGGCGGCAAGTGTCTGTTTTAATGAGTGAGTCATTTATTCATTCATTCAACCGATTCATTCAAACGGCTGATTCATTCAGAAACGAGGCAAGTGACTCCTTATGAATGAGCCACGGAATCATTGACTCACTCGATTCGTTCAAAAACGTGTTTGATTGGAACTATTTTCGTCAGCGAAATTGAGCAAAAAGAGTCAAAAGTCACTTAATTTTAACTTCTTGTTTATTGAAATACCATTGTATAAAATAAGTGTCACATTGCAGTCGTGTTATTGATATTGATATTCGGGGAAACATCATGGCTGTATAATGTTGCTTATCTAAATCATATTTTGTAAAAAATTTTTTTTTTTTTCCTACCGCAGCATGCATCTATACATTTCTTTGTTACTTTATGTGTGCTGTCTCTCTCACACACTCACTCAGGCTGTGCATGACATAAATACATTATCAGTCGCCGTTTACACTGAATGCAATTAAAATTAGAATCATTCTCATGCGAAACGACGTGTTTACACGCGACTGTGAGTGTGCGCGTGGCTGTGACGCGCCGCTGGCAATAAAAGGATCGGCTCGGAATCGGCAAGACGTGAGATTGACCGGCCGGTCACCGATCTGGGCCGGTCATGCGAAAAATCGGCCGATTCCGATCACTGTCCGGTCAATTGGTGCATCTCTACTTAAAACTCATGAACTGACAAAGAGCAGCTGAACTCCACAAAGATTTCTGGATACTTGTGGATTTTGACAATGTGAGTATCCACAAGTAATGATGTTAATTAATATATTTATATATACCATCCAGGATGATGTGGGAATCCACCACAAAATGGAGGGGTCCTGCATCATCCAGCTATACTGGTGATAACAGAATTTATCAAATAATTCTAATATATGGAATGAAGCAAAGTCTCAAAAGGGGTTTTATATTTTCTTATGGATCATCTTTTAAATGTAACATTTTATATGGCAATTTCTATTTCAGATGTTTTTACTCGTTGAATTTATGGAAACAAAGACTGTCAACATTATATCTGAGTCATGGTTTGAGGATGGTGTCCCTTGGTGGCCAAATTACAGAAGCGATGAATGCATAAACAGACCTATCCAAAAATGTGAAGAGCCCAGAGCCGACTGGAAAAAGTATGATGTTCGTGTACTCTTAAAAACTGGTAAGGGTCTGCCTTAGAACTAAAATTGTTATGAAATTCACCACTTCCATAAAGATATACTTAACATATTGAAAATTCAAATTATTACTGGTCTATGAAATATACAATAATCAATAAAATGCACATTAATTTACTTTTAACAGTCATTATTTAATAGTAGGTTTAGAACACCAGCCATTCTGTTACATATTTGACAGTAGTTGTTTTTCACAGAAAGGGGATAATAGTATAGCACTCTAAACCCCCTTTTGTCACAGATTATAATAAAGTTATTACTGTTCTGAAGCCATTTTGATATCACAAGATAGATTTCATTACATACTTTGTGTAAAGTGGTGCATTTTGATAGTCATCGTTTCTTGCATGCAAGTTTGCAAAAGTGGAGTAATTATTATGACTTTTTGTTGTGTGAATTCTGATCAGGTGACTACCTTAAAGCCAGAGAGAAGCTGAGGGCCTCACTGACCTGTAATACCTCTGAATTACAAACAGATGACGAGGAAGAAGTCATTAGGAAGAGAAAAGTTAAACAAAGGTTTTATATACTGAGACTGACACTCATGCATCATTTGAAAATGCATTTATAAATATCTTTAAATCTAGAGCTCACTTATTAGGCAGTGTAGACTTCTATTTTTGCTATGTTGTAAATTGCTGTAACTGTCAAAGCAAGAAATTGGCTTTTTCTAGAGCAGGGGTTTTCAAACTGGAGTCCAGGGACCCCCAAGGAAGTGCTAGGGGGTCCTTGCAAATGTTTGGCAAAAAAGCATAAAACGTGTAAAAAAAAATTAAATAAATAAATGTAAAATGATGATTATTATTGTTGTTGTTAATAATAATAATAATAATAATAATAATAACAATAACAAATTATTATTATTATTATTATTATTATTATTATTATTATTATTAATAACAATTTGTTATTGTTGTTATTATTATTATTATTATTATTATTATATATAATAATTATAAAATAATTACCACAAAAATATGATTGAATAAGAATTAAGGAAATAAATTATACATAAGTGTATTAAAATCAATTAGTAAAAATGAAAACAAAATTTTATATAATATATATTATATATAAAATGTAATTAAATATACATAAATACAGTTCTTTAAATACATTTTAAATAATACTTTTAGACAAAAAGAATAATGTAATTTTATAGAAACTAATTATTTTCCAATTAATATTTTACTTGCTTATATGAAATTTTCAGTGTAAATTTGGTATTTAGACGACAAACTATATAAATATATTTTACATTTAAGGATGGGGGACCCTTGCACAATGATGATCATATTTGGGGGTCCTCAGCATCTAAAAGATTGAAAACCCATGTTCTAGAGTGTTTTGCAGTACTACAAAGGTTAAGTGAAACAATGATTCCTAGTACAGACTCAGTAGTGTAGGCTAATTAAATGTTTAGTGTGCCTGGTTGAGTATAAGCAGTTCTTACTGTTGAAGCAATATGTTGACTTTTTTTAACCATGCACAAACATTTTGGTTTGTTAGGCAAATGTTTGGTGAAACAGACTCTGACAGTGAGCCAGAGGGTGGTGTCAAGAGGAGATACAACGTCTCCCTTTGTCCAGTGCCTCCTATTCCTCCACCTACACCTGATGTACCATCTAGGGAAATAAGACCGACTTCTGCAAGACCTCTGCTAGACCTGAGGCAGGCTGGATCATCTTCTTTTAATGGTATATTCCTGTTTTTCCATAGAAACATTTTGAAAGCAATGTTTTTTTTAATATCTAAATGTTTAGTTGTACCATTAACATAACCGTATTGAGTCAAGTTACTTCTATGGGACTGATGCAGCTCAGCAAACATAAAAGGTCTCAGCTGGACATTTTTCATCGTAAACTTTGATTTATTAGTATGACACTGAATTATATAATGTTATATATTATTCACTTAAAAATATTGTAATTTTCATGTTTCGCAGCACCACCTGTCCCCTTTAATACATCTAGTACGCCTTCAAGTCCTCTACGCCACTCCTCTGTTGGACATGTTCCAGATCTGACGCATCCTGAAGATGGTTACACAGGTACTTAATAATTGTTTGCTTACAAGCTTTGCTTATCAAAGTGATCAACTATGGACAAAAACAATGAGTTCATCTTGTCTCTCTCTGGTCACAGAGCCTCCAGCTGCTACGTCATCTTCTCACATCCCATCAAACTCTATGGACCAGATCTTTGCCATGCCTCTGTCAAATCAGCATTCCTTTAGGCCCACATTTAGTCTGGGGAAAACAGGCACTGGACCTATTCCTTGCTCTGGTAACATTCAATTTAAAACTTTCTGTGATTATCCAATTTTAACATTATACGCATTGAGAGAACTTTGTATTTTCAGTCGTTACATGCTTTCTTACTTCATATTTTGTAGCTGCTCAGCTGCACATCCTAACATTATTGGAACACCTGAAGGAACAGCAAATGCAGCTTGCTGCTGCTGTCAATAATCTTTCTTCACGACTGGGGACAGAGACTCCTGTGGCTGAAATGCCTCATCACATCAATATCCCACTGGCCACTATGCCTGAAGTTGAGGAGTTTGAGGAGTGGCTTAAAGATTCAAGAAACGCACAGGCTAAACAAAACATGGTATGTATTTTATTTAAGCTACGTCATGATTGCTGTAGAACTTTTCTATGTGGCTATATTGTACTCACTGCTGTCATATATTTTGAGATGTTTAATCTAAACAGAAAATAGAATAATGCATTTTGTCTTGACCGATATCTTCACTGGGTGGGATCAGGGGACAAAACACCAAAAAAGTCACGTGGAACATACTCTCAAGTCTTTTCTCCGATGCAGTAGCTAAACAGATAAACTGGAAGGGAGTCAATGGGAAGTGCTTCAAGGAAATGCAAACAAGAAGTTTGCTGATCAGTAAGTATGGCATAATACCAAGGCGTTGAGTTGAAGACACCTTCCTTAAACCATCTCTACAACCTAAATGATATATATGTGGCCAACATACTATTATTTGGTTTTATTAATTTCTTACATTTGTTATTCAATCCCATCAAACAAAAATACATAAACACCATAAACCATAAACTTCTTTTGTGATGTCTGATTTCGATTAATCTAGAACCGTAATTAGTCCAGGGATGTTGGAGATGCTTATTGCACGTTTTTTTCTCAACAGGAGCTGTAAGGAATAACCAGTGCAACAGATAGTGAAATAGATTCTCACACCATCCGTTGGTTCAATCTTGCCTCTGACCGTAGCGGCGGCCGGAAAGAATGTACAAGAGCCAAAGAGGCATTAACTGAGGTAAGTTTCAGAAGATGCACAGTGGCAGGTTGTGTTTGACTGTTTTTCCATCAGTGTAACAATACAGTGAGCAACAGTGACTGACCTCATAAATCGAAAGATGCAGTACACCTAAAAGTCTCCACCAGATCAATGATGACTATTTGCAGCAATAATATAGAGACTTGTCTGACTGCTGTGAGGCTTGTCTAGATTCCTCATTCAGTGGGATAGTTAAATGACTAATAACTGTTTTAACTTAAAGACAAGTGTACAGAACAATGGTATTCAAATGGTGGACTCTACAGTCATGGCCAAAAGTATTGGCAGTGACATAAATTTTGTGTTTGCTACTTCAGTATTTGTTGATTTGTTTTTCCATGTTTATGGTATACTGAAAAACAATGACAAGCATATCCTAATTTTTAAAGGCTTTTATTGGCAAAAAAAATATGAGAAAATATTTACAGTGTTGACCCTTGTTCTTCATAACCTCTGCAATTGGCTCTGGCTTGCTGAATATTAGCTTCTGGGCCAAATCCTGTCTGATGGCGCTCCGTTCTTGCCTTATTAGTTCTCGGAGTTGATCACAATTTGTGGGCTTCAGCTTGTCCACTCATCTTTTGAGGACTGACCACAGGTTCTCTATGGGGTTGAGATCCAGGGAGTTGCCTGGCCACTGATCCAAAATTTCAATGTAATGATCTTCGAGCCACTCCTTTATCACTCTTGCTTTGTGACATAGGTGCTCCATCATGCTGGAAAATGCACGGATCATCACCAAATTGCTCATGGATCATTGGAAGAAGTTGCTCTTGCAGGACGTTTTGATACCATTCTTTATTCATGTCAGTGTTTTTGGGAAGAATTATGAGATAGAAGCATCCTGAAACCATCCATGTGTAGAGTGTGCTATGTGTGCACGACAGATGACTCATGGTAGCGTTCACCTTTTCTTCTCTGGACAATCTATTTTCCAGATGTCCCAAACAGTCGGACATCTGCACCAGTCTTTTGCTGTCCAATCCTTGTTCTTCATGCAGAATTTCAGTCTGTCCTTGATGGTTTTCTTGGAGAGAAGTGGCTTCTTTGCTGCCCTTCTTGACACCAGGCTGTTGTCCAAAATTCTTGGCCTCACTGTGCGTGCAGGTGCTCTCACACCCACTTGCTGCCGTTCCTGAGCAAGCTCTGCACTGGTGGTTCCACGATTCCATAGCTGACTCCTCAGGAGGAGATGGTCCTGGTGCTTGGGACGTCCTGAAGACTTCTTCACTGCAGTCGAACCTCTCTCCTTGAAGTTCTTGATGATCTGGTAAATGGTTCTTTCAGGTGCAATATTCTTTGTAGCAATTTCCTTGCATGTGAGGCCATTTTGATGCAAAGCAGTGATGGCTGCACTTGTTTCTTTGGAGGTAACCATTTCTAACAAGAACACAATGATTGGAAGTGCTTCTTCCCTCCTTTTATAGCAATCAGTCTGCTCTTACAATCGCATTAGTATGATAGTGATTTCACCTGACTAGTACTCATTCACACTTTCACATGTGATGCTGATATAATTAGTCAATTAATGTTAGCTGGTCATTTTGTGTCATGATCAAAACAGTGAAATTACTTTGTTTGAGAAAAGTTCATGTTTTTTGGCCAAAGAAGCTTTTAGCAATTATTTAAAATGCATCTGATCGCTCTACACAATAATCTAGAACCAATGTGAATGAACCACAACAGCTTAAGCAGCAAACTTTGCAAAATGCACACAATTTATGTCACTGCCAATACTTTTTGCCTGTAGTACCTTCTGACTGTAGTTCCGGACCCCGGCTTGTTTTCATCCAGACCGCAGGACCTAATTGGGCCATTCAATCATTTCTACAGATTAAATTTAAAACTATGGAGCGATACACACCACATGCACTCAGGGTAATTTATGGTAATGATCTTTCAGCACTATATCCTGTAATATTTTTATTTAGAGCCAAACATACTTAATTCAAGCCTTTTACTGTGTGCTCGCTCACACTCTCTCTCTCTCTCTCTCTCTCTCTCTCTCTAACTACATACGTGTGTGTGTGTGTATATATATATGATACTATACGTGTTGTGAATTTTATTCTTTGCCTCGTTTTCTGCAGTGTTTTAGCAAAACACACACACACATATATATACACATTTTATTTATATATATATATATATATATATATATTTTACAATGTTTCCAAATGGAAATCAATAGCTCTTTAAAAATGTCTTGTCTGGACCTCCGTTGGGAAGGAAATACAGAGACCAGACCTCTTGGAACTTATTATATAAAAAATAAAATCACAACAAATAAATATGTATAGTCTATATAGGTCCATTTACAGTCAGCCAAAAGTCTGGCTCTAAACAAAACTAACTTTCTTCTTGGTCTTTTGTTTGCAGATGCCTCATGGGAATTAAACTGCATGTCTGTAGCAGTGTGTAATACCAGCGCATTCCTACCTATCCTGTTTGGTTCTTTGTGGTGTTTATGGTTCATCATGTGAAGTTACTTTTTAGATTATTTTATTTATTTTTTTTATTTCTTTGTCAATTTTCCCTGCCTCTTTTCTGCTGAAGACCACATTTTTGGCTGATGAGTATTAAATCTATAAGTACCTATTCAAAAATGCTCTTTAAAATATATATTACAAATAAGCATTTACAAAAGTTCCGAGATATTATGCTTTTGTACCACTATTTTTGCATTTTGTGCATTTGTTTTAATGTGCTAAAATAAATGGAAGGTGAATCAAAAGATAGAGGCCTTGAATATGTTGAATTTTCTCTTTCCAGTTTTATTCTCTGCCCAATTTATGTGTACAGTGAGGTAGTAGCTGCTAAATTAGCACTAATCCAGACAGCAAGCAGTGTCAGCCCAGATCCGGCCCACATCTGGCCCGCATGGATTTCACACGGGCCAGATGTGGGCTGGATCTGGGCCAAAACTATGTTGCTGTCTGGGCTAGGTGGTATTTTTTTGTAAAAGTGTAAAAAGTACAGTAATTGTTTATACATCTAAATCAGTACTTGCAACTTTTTGTTGTCTGAAAGTTTCATGTTAAAACATAACAGGAAAAGTAGCAGTAGCATAAGACAATAAAATATATAAAACTTATATGCTTAAAATTCTAGATAAATATACTAATGTATGTGTTCATGAGCGTGTTTCCAAAAAATGAGCTCCAGCACAGTACTGGACCACATCCAGAACAAAGTTGGACCAGATCTGACCCACGTATGGGCCAAATCAGCATAAAGGAACCCGCATCTGGTACGGAGCCGGCCCAGTGTTGGTCCAGATGAGGGAAAACCAGATGTGTGCCGGTATTGGCCCGTTGTGCCAAAAGACACCGGCCCGAGTCCGTTACACGGAACTGGTCCAGAATGTCTAATGGGTCTGGACCAGATCTGGCCCAAATGATTTTTGCTATCTGGGAATGAATGGTAAAAGCCCCTCCAATAACAAAGTCTCCGTTTTTGAAGAGAGCAGGGGGCTGTGGGACACCTTGGAGAATGCAGGTGCCTAAATTAACCCCAAACACAGAGGAAAGCCTTGTAATACACAGTAATATCACTGTCAATAAAAGACTAACATGCATCTCTCCTGCTAGGCAAGCAACCTATCCAAATGTAAGGTGAGAATTATTCCTTGTTTTATATACCCACCTGCCGCTGCTGTTTATGTTGTAACTCTGTACTGGAAAATCTAAGAAGGTGTGGTTAATTGATTAATATTTTACATATTTGTCACCTGTCACCTAGTCACATGTAACCCAAAGGAAAATGTCACGAAAGCATGTTTGTTTTAAATATTAAATTTGGTTTCACTTCCCTTCTAGTTATTTGTATATTTGATGTCTTGTCCATTTGAGACTTTATCATATAATAAGCTGAAGACAAATTATTAGCCCCCCACTGAAATTTCAATACTTTTTCAAATATTTCCCAAATGATGTTTAACAGAGTAAAGGGAATTTTAACAGTATTTCTTCTTTCTTTTTTTTTTCTGGAGAAAGCCTTATTTCAACTTGCCGGGAATAAAATAATTATATACAGGTGCATCTCAATGAATTAGAATGTCGTGGAAAAGTTAGTTTATTTCAGTAATTCAACTCAAATTGTGAAACTCGTGTATTAAATAAATTCAATCCACACAGACTGAAGTAGTTTAAGTCTTTGGTTCTTTTAATTGTGATGATTTTGGCTCACATTTAACAAAAACCCACCAATTCACTATCTCAACAAATTAGAATACTTATATATATATATATATATATTAATATCTTTCAAAACAACTAGTAAAATGATATGTACTGCCATAATGGCAAAGACAAAAAAAAAAAAAAAAGTTTAGACATGAGAAAAAGAATTGTCAATGCTCAAAAAGGAGGAGAAGCATGTACAAGATTATCAAAGCGTTTTCAAGTGTCAGAACTGCCGTGAGAAGCATTATCAAGAAGTTTGAAGAGACCCACACAGTGGAGAACAGCGACAGGAAGCGAACAATTTCAAAAACTTTGGAAAGAAAACTAATGAGAGAGGATTCTAAAGACCCAAGAACAACTGCCAAGACACTAGTGAATGATTTAGCCAAGTCTGGGACTGATCTCAATGAAGATGGTCAATAGAGGCACGCAAAGGAATGGACTGTGAGGTTGCGGACCAAGAAAAAAAATCCACTTCTGAAGAAGAGACACCTCCAAGCTAGACTGAAGTTTAAAAGAAAACAATGGAGAAAATGTATGCATACTGGAAACGTGTCCTTTGGTCAGATGAGATAAAACTCTTTGGCCATAGAGATGTTGCCTATGTTTGGAGTAAGAAGGGACAAGTGCTCAACCCAAAGAACACCGTCTCCAGAGTGAAACATGGCAGTGGGAGTATAATGCTGTGGGGATGTTTCAGTGCGTTTGGAACTTTGAATCTCGTCAGGCTCGAAGGAATCATGAAAACGGAAGACTACAAGAAGATTCTGAAGGACAACCTCAGGCAATCTGCAACAAAACATGGTTTGGATTGACGTTTTGTCTTCCAGCATGATAATGACCCAAAGCATTCCTCACTTCTGGTGAACAACTACCTCCAAATGAGCAAAGTGAACGTCCTTGACTGGCCTGCACAAAACCAGAGTATTAATAAAAATTAATACTTTTATTTAGCAAGGTTGCTATAAATTAATCAAACGTGATGATAGAGACATTTATACTTTTATTTTTTTTTATTTCAGATAAATGCTGTTTTTTCTGAACTTATTCATCAAAGAAACCTGAAAAAAAATTACTCAACTGTTTTAAACATTTATTTATTTTTTTTTTTTTTTTGAGCAGCAAATCAGAACACTGTTTTTGCTGTACTTTGGATCAAATAAATGCAGGCTTGGTGAGCAGAAGAGAATTCTTTAAAAATATTAAAAATCTTACTGTTATGTATATATGTATTTTTTAATTAATTGTTTTATTTTTTTTTATCTGTGCATTGCATATACTACATTTCACTGGCAGCCAATTTTGAGTGACCGAGATGTATGCATGATCAAAGAGTAGAGTTTGAGAGATAAGAAATGGGCGATAGTGACAATATTTTCTTCCCTTGTGAAATGTTTTTATTTTTAAAATTTAGTCTTTAAACTCAGAAACATGCTTCATACATTGTAATTGTGTAATGTGTAATTATTAAACTATATCAATTCTTTTTTTTTATGCATTTTCTTCTCTAAACTGTTACATAAAACAAACAAGTGAAAACATTTAATGTGAATAAGAGTTGTGCTTAGTGTCTTAGATGGCTTTAGTTGGTGGATGGTACTTTACCCATTAAGTGTTTTTTCGTATTTTGATCTGGCCTAAATACAATAATGAAACACTTAGGTGCAAAAATACAGAAACTCAAACCAAAGCTTGAAGCTAAAATGGCAAATATCTCCACAGCTACAGTAAATTTCCCAGGAGAACTGACATAAGCTGGAACAAATGTGATCCATACAGCACAGAATATGAGCATACTGAATGTAATGAATTTAGCCTCATTGAAGTTATCAGGCAGCTTTCGGGCAAGAAAAGCTAAAAAAAAGCAAAGGAAAGCTAGGAGGCCAATATAACCCAGTACAACCCAGAAACCTATAGCTGATCCTAAACTACATTCTAGAATGATCTTTTCTTTATAGTGTTGCATATTCTTGTAAGGGAATGGAGGGGATATCATTAACCAAAGCACACATATAAGTACCTGTACAAGAGTGAAACCTAAAACACTGAGTCTCTGTTGAAGAGGCCCAAACCATTTCATGACATTACTTCCTGGAAGTGTAGCTTTGAAAGCCATTAACACCACTATTGTTTTCCCTAGAACACAGGAGATACAGAGGACAAAAGTGATCCCAAATGCTGTGTGACGCAACATACAGGACCATTCAGTGGGCCGACCAATGAAAGTAAGTGAACAAAGGAAACACAGAGTCAATGAGAAAAGCAACAGGAAGCTCAGCTCTGAATTGTTGGCTTTTACTATCGGAGAGGCTCTGTTTTTGTAGAATACTAAAGTTATGCTTAAAGCCACTAAAGAGCCAGCAACAGAGAAAGCAGCCAGTATAATCCCAAGGATCTCATCCCAGGAGAGAAACTCCACTGGTTTAGGAAGACACTTATCCTTCTCATTATTGGGCCAATACTCAGGTAGGCATTCGTGACAATCTAAAGAATCTGGAAGATGAAAAAATCAGTGCTTAACAGCCATTCATGAATCACAGGAACAAAACAAAGACATATAGGTGATTAGACTATGCTGTTTTAGAACGTTCAATGACACAATGCTCTTTTGTCCTATACATTAATTTATTAAAGCATGCATTAAAAATGCAATTAAATAAAACTTATCAGAAATGCTCCTAAGTATAGTCTTAAAGGGATAGTTCACCCAAAAATGAAAATTTGATGTTTATCTGCTTACCCCCAGGGCATCCAAGATGTAGGTGACTTTGTTTCTTCAGTACAGCACAAACAAAGATTTTTAACTCAAACCTTTGCAGTCTGTCAGCCATATAATGGTAGTCAATGGGACCCACGGCTTTGAGAGTCAAAAAAAACATACACAGACAAAACCAAATTAAACCCTGTGGCTCGTGACGATACATTGAGGTCTTAAGACATTAAACAATCAGTCTGTTCAAGAAACTGAACAGTATTTATATAATTTTTTACCTCTGATCCACCACACTGTCCAACTGTCCTGAGCGTGTTCACAACAGCCGGCGTGTGACATGTCAACGTGCTCTGGCACATAGACGTAGATACCTCATTAGTGACTGTTTCTATGGGCCACTATATGTACAGTCGAATGGGGTATCTATACATATCTATGCTCTGGCATAGTAGACGCATGCGCGGAAGCGATCTAAACAATGAGTGACGTATACACGCAACAGATCGTTTCCGCGCCAGCTGCGCTCAGAACAGTTGGACATTGCGGTGGATCAGAGGTAAAAAATTATATAAATACTGCTCGGTTTCTTGCACAGACCGATTATTTAGTCTCTTAAGACCTCAATGTATTGTCACGAGCCACAGGGTTTAATTTGGTTTTGTCTGTGTATGTTTTTTTTTTTTTTACTCTCAAAGCCGTGAGTCCCATTGACTGCCATTATATGACTGACAGACTGCAATGGTTTGAGTTAAAAATCTTTGTTTGTGTTCTACTGAAGAAACAAAGTCACCTACATCTTGGATGCCCTGGGGGTAAGCAGATAAACATCAAATTTTCATGAGTGAACTATCCCTTTAAGTTTTGACTTAGGAGTAAAAAAAAAAACTCTTTAGTAAAAAGTATGACTACTCATAGACTCTCGTAAGCTTTTTTAAAAAATAATCTAAAAGAAAAGTCTTAGATGTACATGTGTTGACTGAGTAATAAAATAAAACTCATTGTTGACTGTCTTCATCATTGATTTTTTAAGATCTATTGACATTTAGGTTTTTATTTTTATTTTTTTATTGACAAATTGTTGGCACCCTGTGACTACAGATGTAACCCGAATAATGATGTTAATGATGTCATACACCAGTGGTTCTCAATCCTGGTCCTAGTGAACCTGCAACAATGCACATTTTAGATGTCTCCCTAATTAAGCACACCTGATTCAACTCATCAGCTCATTAGTAAAATCTCCAAGACAGGGGTGTCAAACTCAGTTCTTGGAGGGCCGGAGCCCTGCAGAGTTTAGACTTAGTTCACACTGCAGGTCTTAATGCTCAGATCGGATTTTTTGCTGAAATTCGATTTTTTTGCGCTATTGTTCACGTTGTCATTTAAATGCGACTGCCATCAGTCTCATGTGTGAACCGTATACGGCCCTGAAGCGACCCGCATGCGCAGAAGAAGACGTGACGTCAGACACAGCGCACTGTGTTTGCGGAAATAAAAATGGATGCTGCTCGTTTTAGCGTGTGTTTAGCAATTTTTAAGTTAATGTGCAATCGGAGCCTAAATAACGAAGTGATAAGAAGAAGAATATTAAGAAGGAGAGCACGATTTCCTCCAGCGCAGAATTGTGATGTCTGTCGCATTTCGATGACGTAAAAAACACATGAAATGCGACATGGCCATTCAGACTGAAGTTGCATTGCAAAACATTGGATATGTATCTGATTTAGGACCACATTTGAAAGTGGCCTGGGCTTGATTTAAAAAAAAATCTGATTTGTGCTGTTCAGACTGTCATAAGAAAATCAGATATGGGTCACATTTGGGCAAAAAAGTCGGATTTGGGCCACTTTAGCCTGCAGTGTGAACTAAGCCTTAGATGCAACCCTAATTAAAACACACCTGATTCAGCTAATCAAGTCCTTCGGGCTTATTTTAAAACTACATGGTTTGTGTGTTGGAGCAGGGTTGAAACAAAACTCTGCAGAGCTGCGGCCCTCCAGGAACTGAGTTTGACACCCCTGCTTCAAGACCTCTCCAGGACCAGGATTGGGAACCACTGTCATTTAATATATACAATATATACACAATAAAGAGTTAAAATACATTCATAGAAATTCAGTAAATCAACATATCAATAGATTTCACTTTTTTGTTTAACTATGAATTAGGTGCATCTAAATTCACTATTATGCTAGTCTAAAACACTTTTTTTAGTGTCTGAGAGTGTGTGGTTTCAACATCATGGAGTACGTTTACATGGACAACAATACTCCGATTTTAATAGGATTAAGACAATACTTTAAGAATGTACCATGTAAACAAAGCTTTTTAATAACCTTAATCCGGCTAAAGTCATAATCGAAGTAAACAAATCGAATTAAGACTTGTGGAGTATTCCTATTTTAGTCGCATTACTGAAGTGCAGTACAAACATCTAAACACCTTAATCAAACATTACCGTTGTGTAGGACTTTTCGCTGCATTTTGCGACAGGATACACATGGCAGTGATCAACCGTTTGATGGCAAATAAAAGAGCTTCAACACCGCCATCGTCTATATGCACGTACAAATAATTAACTGCACTTGAAGCTTTCATAAAATTAAAAATGAAACACCCAAAACTGTTTATGGCATCATCACGAAGACGAACTATATGTTTATACGTGAAATTCTGGAGGGGACGTCAGATGGCGTCGCGTGGTGACATAATGACGTGTGCCATTAATCGATCTATGTACTATAACATGTAAAACAGGAACATGAAAGGATTATTCTAAAAGCAACTCATGTAAACACCTTAATCATAATATTGTCTTATTCAGAATAAGGTAAATAATCAGATTACTGATGTCCATGTAAACGTAGTCACTGTTATCATAGTACTCCTAACTAGGATAGGAGACATCTCCAGCACTCCTGAATCATTTAGAGCTGAGGCCTAACACTTATGTACTTTTTTGAATCACACTTAATTGCTTGACCATATAATAGCAGTGTACTATTTAGCATTTATTATTTATCATTACATAAACAACAGGTTGAGTAAACACTGACTGATTTTTTTTTTTTTTTTTTTTTTTTGGGTGAACTATCCCTTTAAGTGAAGGAATAAGGGCAAAATAACATCATTCTCAGAATTTAGATAAAAACTAAAGACTAAAAATTGTCCTCATGTTTACATATATATATATATATATACACATATACATATATATACGTATATGTAGGGAAGGGAAGGGGGGGAGTGGTGTGTGGCCAAGTATGGTGACCCATACTCGGAATTTATGCTCTGCATTTAACCCATCCAAGTGCATACACACAGTAGTGAACATACACCTGGAGCAGTGGGCAGCCAATGCTGCGGCGCCCGGGGAGCAGTTGGGGGTTTTGGTGCCTTGCTCAAGGGTCTCACCTCAGTCGTGGTATTCCCTGCCGAACCCGAGACTCGAACCCACGACCTTCGGGTTACAAGCCCGACTCTCTATCCATTAGGCCACGACTGCCCCATAATAATATATTTATCTCTCTCTTTAAAAAAAGAAAATGCATTATTCATTCACAAGAATATGTTCTGAAAAAGTACCTGTCTCATTACTGATTTCTCCTTCTCCACAGTTAATGCAGTCATAACAGCAGACATGTCTTCCTTTCTGTGCAGCCTTCCTGGTACCTGGAGGACAGCTCTCACTGCACACAGACACAGGCACCTGCAGGTGACAAGTACACACAACATCAAGGTCAGAATTTAAACAAGGCTTGGGGCAAAACAGCTAATGGTTTAAATAATTTATTTAATTCAAGTATATGCCATGAACAATATATGTGTTTTACATTGTCTACAAATGTCTACAGACACTCCCATCAAATCAAGGGGTACTGCACAGAAATCTTAATCACATACAATAGAACTAAACTTTATACCTTTTCACTGCCATCATACCAAATGATAGCTCTACTCAGACTGAATTCTTGGCCTTTAGGTTGGGATGCATCATATTGACCCACTGTCACAAAATCAACTGAACCGTCTCTCTGAAGCTGCCAATTCACAAATTCATAGGTAGCCACAGGGTCTCCGTTGGTATCAAATGAAACAGAATAATTATTTTTAGTGAAGTTCAACCGCTTGAGTTGATCAAAAACCTGCATGATGGATTGTTATTTCAATTATTTGTTGAATAATCAGCACATTAGTACTGGGTGTGCTATATTCAGAAGGTGATGGATTTTTAAATCTATGTTGTAAATGAATCTTCAAAATTTAGTTAAAATATTTCACAATGAGAAAACGTACCTGCCGGGGCTCAACTTTGATGTTTTTGTCACATCGCATTTCATTACAGACGATTCCATGGAGGGCATGAGCTACAGCGTAAGTGGCTTTGTACACCAAATAGGACATCTCTGTGTACGGGTTCTGTAAAGCGCGCAGGTCCTCTGTGCCATCACATGCTGGCATACCATTAGAAGAACCTGTCTGCTGTTTTAAACTACAGCTAAATGAGCTTTCCCAGAATTCTGTCAGCAGGGGGAATTTCAGCGCTTGTTCTGGAGACAGATCAAGTAGAAAGTTGCGAAAACCAGGGATAACAGACCGCGGGATTGCAAAGCCCACAGCACCAATACACATATTAAACCGCAGCATTTGTGGGTCTGTAACCCACGCCTCGCTGCCAATCCACTGCATCGGGGCAGGAGGCTGATGGCTCAGCTCTTCTAAAAGGATTCTCATATCACCTTCGGCCATGAACGCAACTATTACACGAGCCGTTGACTCGCGAATGACATCCGCGACTCTTTTCAGTTTGCTGAGCGGCTGGGTCCTGTAGTAGGCCTCAGAATACTCCACACAGATTCCCTCCTCCTCAGCAGCTTTCAGGAATGATGCCATGCCATTGTTCCCATAGTCTGAATCACTGCGCACAGCTCCGATCCACGTCCATCCGAAGTGCTTGACCATCCGTGCCAGTGCTGCCGCTTGATGGTGATCGCTGGGGATGGTCCTGAAGAAAGTAGGATGCTGCCGCTTGTCACTGAGACACGCGCATGTTGCGTAATGACTCACCTAGTGTACCATGAAGAAAATAATTTTTTTTTTTTTTTTTTTTTTGAATATGAAAAATAAATACATTTTGATTGCTCAAATCACTATTTCACAGACGTTTACATGCAATATTCTGTGACATTTAGGCTACAATAATGATTAAGAAGACATTGTAATTAAAGTGCCAACATTTTTATTCATTCCTTATATTATTTATATATATATATATATATATATATATATATATATATATATATATATATATATATATATATATATATATATATATATTAGTTAGGACACACCTGTGTGATTCTAAGAGGACCAAAAAGTCTTGAAACACTTATAGCTGCAGTGGAAGCTGAATTTCCGATTAGTGTGGGAACTGCATTAAACTTTGCACAGGAATCAGTGTCGTTAAATACAGGATCTATTCCGTTGACAAGTTGCAATACTACTTTGATTGCCATTGTCACAGAGGCACAAGTGTCATATATATGGTATCCTAAAGTGATGCCCGGTAAGAGATTGGAGCTGTTGTTTATCTCTTGGATGGCGAACTGTAAGGCACGAGCAAAGTGCAGTTCTCTGAAGTTCATGCTGTTGAAGTACACACATGCATAAACTATATTATTAATATCATTATTAATAGATAAAAAATATGAATTAAAATAATCCATTAGCTTGTTTTACATAAAAACTACTTTCAGCACAAGCAGTTCAATCCATTCAATATTGTTCTATGGACTTCAAATCAAATTTATATAAAACTCTAACCTGCCACTGCACACAAGTGGTTGTGGCCGTTGAGTGTAGGTTTGCTTCTCAGTCCTCACATAATAATGAATGGTGAAAGCCCCTCCAATGACAAAGTCTCCATCCTCAAAGAGAGCAGGGGGTTGAGGGTCACCTTGGAGTATGCAGCTGTTTAAATTAACCCCACACACAGCAGGACAAAGCCTGGCAATACATAGTAGTGTCAAGGTCAATAAAAGATTAACATACATTTCTCTTGCTTGGCAAGAAAACACTCCAAATGTGAGGTGAAAAATATACCTTGACTTGTTATATATATATAACCACCACAGTCACTACTGTTGTAGGGTATGCTGTAACTGTATTACAAAAAAGGGTGTGGTTACATCTGACATTCATAATGTGTCTCAAATGTATTACGAAGTTTCTAAACAACAACTATAGGTATACATACAAGTATAAGAAATATTTGTGTATTTTTTTTAGAGTAACTAAATTTGCCACAATCGTCTTGCCAGTTTGATTTATATGGGGTCAAATGCTGGACAACTGGTGTGGAATAGAGGTAAGGCCTGTTTCATACTGTATGTGCATATTTTTTGGTGCCCGTGTTAATAGATTAGTGCACTCACACTGGGCGGCGAGGCAGTGCAGCAGTGCATAGCAGAAGCAGCAGTGTCACGATCGTTTCGGCACCAAGTGTTTGCCGTGTTCCTCACGTGGAATTAAAGCGGCAATGCATAGTTTTTGATCAAAATTACGGTGACCGAGAGAGCTCAACGTGCTGCAAATAGAAAAAAACACCTGCAAATTAAGAAAACAACTTCATCAATTTGACAACACACGCGCTGCAAATGCTCACAACACAACCAAATATAGAAAAGCACCGCAAATAGAAAAAAAGAAAACACCTGCAAATTAAGAAAACAACTTCATCAATTTGACAACACACGCTGCAAACGCTCACAACACAACCAAATAAAGAAAAGCGCTGCAAATAGAAAAAAAAAAAAAACCTGCAAATTAAGAAAACAACTTCATCAATTTGACAACACACGCTGCAAACGCTCACAAAACAAACAAATAAAGAAACGCACTGCAAATGCTCACAACACAACTAAAAGAAACGCACTGCAAATAAAATTCTTTATTTGGTTGTGTTGTGACCATTTGAGGTGCGTTTCTTTATTTGTTTGCGTTGTGAGCATTTGCACCACCTGCTGTCAAACTGACGAAGAAGTTTTCTTGATTTGCTGGTGCTTTTTCTATTTGCATGTGTTTTCTTAAGTTGCAGTGCGTTGAGCTCTCTCGGCCACCGTACAAAATATGGATGTATTGACAGGGTTGGGGCGTCACTGAATACATGTAATGGTGTTAACGTTATCACGAAACTAAAAACTGGTAACTGTAGTTATGTCCAAAAACAAAGCAATCAGATTACTACGACGGCGTTTTAGTGCCACATTAAAAAAATAAAAAAATCTAAGATTACGACATTAAAGTCGTAATATTTCGAGAATAAAGTCGAAATTACGAGAATAAAGTCGAAATACTTCGAGAATAAAGTCGAAATACTTCGAGAATAAAGTCGAAATATGTTGAAAATAAAATCTAAATATTACGAGAATAAAGTCGAAATATTTCGAGAATAAAGTCGAAATATTACGAGAATAAAGTCGAAATATTACGAGAATAAAGTCGAAATATTACGAGAATAAAGTCGAAATATTTCGAGAATAAAGTCGAAATTACACTTCGAAAATAAAATCTAAATATTACGAGAATAAAGTCGTAATACTACGAGAATAAAGTCGAAATATTTCGAGAATAAAGTCGTAATACTACGAGAATAAAGTCGAAATATTTCGAGAATAAAGTCGAAATATTACGAAAATAAAGTCGTAATACTACGAGAATAAAGTCGAAATGTTTCGAGAATGAAGATTAAAGTTATAAAATTTTGAGAGTATTCTAACCTTTTGCGCATGCAAATTGCCTGGATTGAGAGCACCGGTCACCCGCAGAAGTTGCCAGGCCACCGGAATTTAGGCCTATTTGATTACTTATTTATTTATTTGATTATTTACTAATTGTTGCATCTGAGCGGCCGCATCATCTTACTGGGATGAGGAAGAGTCCATTTTAAGGACTCGCGGAAAAAGCTTAATATCAAGAATATGATATTTATTAACAGACTGAACAGGAACAACTTTTTGTCTTAACATCAGCTCACACACCCAATCGACATTCCTTTGGGGGGCGCTGTAGCTCTCTTATTTAACCCTTTTTTAATACATTACAAATGTATATGTGGGATTATGAGCAGAAATCATACTATGTGTCATACTCGCGGGGACAGCAGGCTATGCTTGGAAATAATATTTCATGTCTTCCATTGCATTCGTTATTTGTAGTGCGCCAGCCACCCAATAGCAATAAGATTTGTGCTTTTGGTCCTTTTAATATAAAACAAAGTACCAGCTTTCAAAATCAGTTAGCGAAACACAAATTATGTGTCTTACAATAATGTGTTTTTCAAGCTCTTTAATGACCAGATCGCTGTATTTATGTGAATCAATTCAAGTATAGGCAATTGTTTTCTTTGTGAAAATTCCAAAATTCCAAATTTGTGAAAATTCCACCACCTACTTCGCAGAAACGTCTGTGGCGTCCAAACTTTCATTCCTCACATGTAGCCTATTTAATTAATAAAACGTTCTAAAGGTTGAAGTGGACTCCAACTCCTTAACATAATTTATATTGTTTTCTTTTCTGAGGTATAGGCTGTAGGCTATAACATTAAGTGACTATTCACAAGCTGTTTTATTCATGGTATAATAAAATAAATGATTGGACATAATATTTAACGTCTTCCATTCATTATTTGTAGCACGCCAGCCACCCAGTAATCGCAATAATTTTGTGCTTTGTTGCTTTTGATATAACAAAGCTCAGCTTTCAAATTCTGTCAGTTTTATCACGAAATACTACAAATTATAAATGTGTTTTTCCTCTTCATTTCAAGTTTATAGCAAGATATAAAAGTGACGGAACATCAGAAGGCATGAAAAAAACAGTATAGCCTAATTTATAATAAAAATGTCTCATTATTGTAATCAGAAAGATGATTGACTCACATGCCGCTTAAACTGAAGCGAATACAGCGATCTGTCACGCCCCATTAAAGAGCGTGAAAAAAAACATTATTTTAATATAGATATTGTTTGTATTTCGCTATAAAACTGACCTATTTTGAAAGCTGAGACTTTGAAATATCTCCTGGTGCTCCTAATCCTGGCCATTTTTTCATGCGCAAAGGGCTAGAATATACTCTCAAAATATTATAACTTTAATCTTCATTCTCAAAACATTTCGACTTTATTCTCGAAATATTTCGACTTTATTCTCGAAACATTTCGACTTTATTCTCGTAGTACTTCGACTTTATTCTCGAAATATTACGACTTTAATCTCGTAATTTTAGATTTTTTTTTTTTTTAACGTGGCACTAAAACGCCGTCGTAGATTACAGTTACATTTTGTAAAAAAAAATAAATAAATAAAAATAAATAAATAAATAAATAAAGGGAATGCTATCAGGCTTACAATGGTTTAATTTAAAGGGATAGTTCATCCAAAAATGAAAATTCTGTCATCATTTACTCACCCTCAAGTAATTCCAAACCTGTATGAATGTCTTTGTTCTGCTGAACACAAAGGAAGATATTCTGAAGAATGGGGAAACAGGGCAGTTCTGGGGCACCGTTGACTTCCATAGTATTTTTTTTTTTCCTACTATGGAAGTCAATAGTGCCCCAAAACAGCCTGGTTACAAACTTTCTTCAAAATATCTTCCTTCGGCAGAACAAATAAATTCATATTTATTTGAGAGTGTGAATTACCTGAATCTGTTTATCTTGCAGTGATTGGCAAAAGCCACCCCCACTCTTCTATTGTTTACTGTAGTTATTTGCTTGGTCAGTGTTGCTTAATGTTTTGGTTCTTTTGCTGTTGTAGGCTGTAAGAACCTAATCTGAAATAACATTTGACGAAGTGACATAGACATGTAATGTGATCAAGTCTTGCCTAGAACAAATTTAGCCATGCGCTTCCCTGAAAATAATGGCATGTTAACCAATCAGATTCAATCATTCAACAGCCCCGTATAAATTAGTATTTTGACATCAAAACGCTGCATTGACAGCTGCTTGATTATAGCAGTGGTTCCCAACTACATTCCTGGAGCCCCCCAACACTGCACATTTTGCATCTCTCCTTTGTCTGACACACCCATTTCAGGTCTTGGAGTCTCTACTAATGAGCTGATGATCTGAACGAGGGCCCATATTCACAAAACATTTTATCTTACCACTAAGAGTTCTCTTAAATAGCAGTAAAAGTTTTTAGCAAAGAGTTTTCTCTTAAAACCTATTCACAAAGCTGCTAGGACAAACTTTTACCAAGGAATAGAGAGAAGTCTTAAGTTAAGAGTAAGTGTGAGGTTGACCTTGTTGCAATGGATGATATCAGAGTACTTATTAACCATGCTCACAGTGATCGGCTGATAGTCTCAGTCAGAGATTTATTCATAGAAACATTGTAGAGTGTAATATTATGTTGCCAGGCTAAGTGTCATCTAATTGTCAGCCTCTTACATGTGTGCTTCTTGTAAACAATTATGCATATAAACATCCTTCGTATAAACCCTCCTGATAAACAACATTGGTTTTGTTTGGTTTAATTACAAACTGGATGTAAGCAACAGCTGTTATTTTCTTGCCCAACTGCTTAATGAAAACAAGGATATAATCAAAGGAAAATCTGGAGTTGGGATAATCTCCAAAACCAAAGGTGATACCTTTTTAAAAGCTAATTATCATCAGATGTTTCTAAAATGTTTATGTTCCAAGGCAGATTGCCAGCAACAGCCATTTTAAGATAGTTATGGCTTGGTCTTAGTGACTTAAAAGTCCTCTTCACTACTCCTAACGTTTCACAGATTTAGGAGCTAGTTTTAGTGCTAAAACGCGCTAAAGGAGTCCTGAATTTAGGACTGACGCCCATTATTTTTAAGATTTTCTCCTAAATCGGCAAGTTATGAGCTACTTTAAACCTTAAGATGTTTTGTGAATACGGGCCTAGGTGTGTTTTATTAAAGAGACATGGAAAACATGCAGTGCTGGATGGAAGCATCCAGGAATATGGTTGGGAATCCCTGGATTATAGTTCAGGGCCCGTATTCACAAAACACCTTTTTAGTCTTTTTTAGACTCGCCGATTTAGGAGAAAATCTTAAAAATAATGGGCGCATCAGTCCTAAATTCAGAACTCCTAAATTATTGCTCTAAGAGTATTTCAAAGTGTTTTAGCACTAAAACTAGCTCCTAAATCTGTGAAATGTTAGGAGTAGTGAGTACTCCTAAGTCACTAAGACCAAGCCACAATTATCATAAAATGGCTATTGCTGGCAATCTGCCTTGAAACCAGGGCCGTGCACAGACCTTTTGAGGGACGTGCTGAATCTGAAAAAAGGGCTATACAGGGTTTCAGGGCTTCTTTAAACCTAAATACAACAGCAATCTTCTGTGAGCCATGTGCTTGAAGATGTTTATGACTTCACTGTGATCCACTGGGATGTCCCTCTCTACACATAAAGTTAAATAAAAATATGTTTGAAGAAATTTTTTTTTTTTTTAGCTATTCTGTTTGGTTTTATAAGCTAATTGGTATTATTTGGTTAACATGTTTATGTATGTCATTGAGAAGAGGGGAAGGTAAATCAATGAGTCAAGTATTTTTTGCCAAAATATTTTGAAATATAATTTAAATAATTGTCTAACACAATTCCAGTCAAAACAAGAGATTATAAAAACCTGTAGCCATGCCGTTACTTTAGCATATCCAACATGTATCCGCATACCTGGTAAAACCTTGATACTGTGGAGGACCAGAGATGTTGGTCTCTTGAAGGTCTCTTATTCACTACACTTTTCCTAAAATAAGCTAGCAGTAAAAAAATGTATAAAATATTGTGAAAAGTACAGTTGCAGTGAAAAGTTTGAATTGTGCCAGAGCTCTCCCCTCCTAATCCTATAAATATACAGTATATATATCTGCATGGTAAAATATAAAGATTTCACATTGATCTGATTCTGTAATGTTTTTTTTTTAGGTACTATATTACTGTAGTAAAACCGTATTTTACTGTGTTTATACACATGAAGACGACGAGCTAGATTCAAAAATTAGCTAGCTAGCGAATACGTGCATATTAACAGCGTAAACATTAACCATGCGACCAATATGATTAAATGTTAAACTATGTATCAGCAATCATAAATCAAAGAAGAAATTTCTTAGAGATATATTTTACCTAGGTGACGAGGATCACTCAAATGCAGTTACAGGGTTTTTGACCAGCGACTGTGTGCAAAGGTGCATTTTGTCCATCATTAAAACGACATAAAAAAGCCCCGTTCACACGCATGTCACCACCCAGATAGCAAAATTTGTCTGGTCCACCTCTGGGCCACAACCTTGCTTAAGTTCTGGCCCAATTCTGGCTGGGTCCCCGGCCCAAAACTGGCCCACACACTGAAAACTGACTCTTATTTATTGACGTGGCCCAGATCTGGCCCAGACACTTTAAGCCAGATCTGGCTGAGACTCGGCTTGGTCCCTGGGTCAAATGTGGCCCAGAAACTGCTAAATGTAATTCAGCGGTGAAACACAAATACAACCATTTAAAAAGATTAAAAAGGCTTTAATTATAAAATTACCAAATACTTTAATATAAATATATATTAACAATGAACAAATGCACGACAGTATAAACATTAACACACTTTTTAAACCACAAAGTAACAAGTAAATTATATTTACTGTATATTTTGTTATATATATATATATATATATATATATATATATATATATATATATATATATATATATTGTAACAGGGTGGAAGAATCACGCAAAAAGGAGAGCTCAAATAAATGCCCCGGAGGGTAGATTTATTAAACAAAAAGGCTTAACAGTGGGAAAAGGCGGTGCTCCGGTGAAAGGGTGATCTTTGGAAAGTGTCCAGGTGTGGTGGGTCTGTGCGGTGCTCGTGGCGACTGATCGGTCACACACTGCTCTCTGGAACGGAATGGAGAGAAAAGGTTAGTTCTCTGCTTCATGGAGAAATGTCTCTCCGTCGTTGGGGCTCACGTGGCTTATCTGGCCACGTGCTGATTAAAGACAGCTGTGGCCGATCAGCCTGTGACGAGCTTATGAAGGTGCTCCGTGTATGTTTCCAGGGCAACGCTAATGAGGACTGGAAGTCCTGGAGTGCGAGGAACCACCGTGTCACCCTGGCGTTTGTGTCTTTGGCCCGTGCCATCCACTGGAGGGGTGCATGGTCCGTCACCAGGGTGAACTTACGGCCCAGGAGGTAGTAGCGGAGCTCCAGGACTGCCCATTTGACGGCCAGAGCTTCCTTCTCCACGGCAGTGTAGTTATTCTCAGCCGGGGTCAGCTTTCTGCTAATATATAATATAGGGTGCTCCTCACCTTCCTGGATTTGAGACAGGACGGCTCCCAGTCCCGTGTCGGAAGCGTCCGTTTGCAGCAGGAATGGGCAGCTGAAATCCGGGGTGCGTAGGACCGGCTCGGAGGTGAGTGCCTGCTTCAGCTTTTGGAATGCCTCTTCGGTCTCGGGGTTCCAGGATACTTGTTCCGGCTGCCCCTTCCTGGTCAGGTCTGTCAGAGGGGTGGCTAAAGAGGAAAAGTTAGGGATGAAGCAGCGATAATACCCCGCCAACCCTAAAAACGCTCGTACCTGGGACTTCGTGCTGGGCCTCGGGGAGGAGCGTACTGCCTCTACCTTTTTCTCCTGGGGTTTGATGAGGCCGCGACCCACCTGGAAGCCCAGGCACTTTGCCTCGGAGAGAGCCAGGTGACACTTGCGAGGTTTGGCAGTGAGTCCAGCCCTCCGTAGCTCCATCAGCACCCTCCGCAGACGGTCTAGGTGGTCCTCCCAATGCTCGGAGTGAATTACCGCATCATCCAGGTAGGCGGCCGCATAGGACTGGTGTGGCCGCAACAAGATGTCCATCAGCCGCTGGAACATGGCGGGTGCCCCGTGTAGCCCGAAGAGAAGGATCCGGTAGTGCCAGCGGCCATTAGGGGTCGAGAAAGCAGTTTTATGTTTTGCATCTTCAGAGAGGGGTACCTGCCAGTAACCTTTAGTGAGGTCCAGGGTGGAAATGAACCAGGCTCTTCCCAGGCGATCGAGCAGCTCATCCACCCGAGGCATTGGGTAGCCGTCAAACTCCGACACTTCGTTAAGGCGCCGGAAATCATTACAGAAGCGGAGGGTGCCATCTGGTTTTGGAACCAGGATAATCGGGCTGGACCAGGGGCTGCGAGATGGCTCAATCACCCCTAACTTTAACATATGCTGGATTTCCTCCTTAATAGCCTGCCGACGAGCCTCAGGGACTCGATAGGGCCGTTGCCTAACGACGACCCCTGGTGGCGTTCGGATGTCGTGATGGAGAACTTGAGTCCGCCTGGGAAGTGAGGAGAACACATCGGAGAACTGACCATTCAGATGCTGTAGTTCGGCTTTCTGGGCAGCCGACAGGTGGGGGTTGAGGTCCATAACCACAGGTTCCATGGTGGAGAGAGAGGCGAGTTGGTCTCTGGTCCCTATCCACTTTTTCAACAAGTTGATGTGATACAGTTGGTCTGTTCGTCGTCTTCCCAGCTGGTGCACGCGATACATGACGGGGCCGATTTTCTCCAGCACAGTGTACGGACCCTGCCAGGTGGCCAGGAACTTACAGGCTGTGTTGGGGACCAGGACCATCACTCCCCTGGCTGGAACTCCCGTGGCTGGGCCGCCCGGTTGTAGTGACATTGTTGGGCTTGCTGTGCTTTAGTGAGATGTTCCCGGACTAATGGCATGACTCAGTCAATCCTCTGCCTCATATCCTTGACGTGCTCGACCACGGAGCGGTGCGGCGCCGGCTGCCGCTCCCACGCCTCTTTCGCCACATCGAGCAGCCCTCGGGGTTGCCGGCCGAAGAGGAGTTCAAACGGGGTAAAGCCAGTGGAGGCTTGAGGAACCTCTCGTATACCAAACAGAACATACGGCAGCATGAGGTCCCAATCCCGCTTGTCTTCAGCCACCATGCGTCGCAGCATTTGTTTCAGAGTCTGATTAAAGCGTTCGACCAGCCCATCGGTCTGGGGATGGTATACGGTGGTCCTCAACTTTACCTTGAGTGACCGGCAAAGGTCAACCATTAGCCGGGACATGAAGGGGGTTCCCTGTTCGGTCAGTATCTCGGCTGGGATGCCAACCTGGCTGCAGAGCATGAAAAGCTCGTGGGCGATGGCCTTGGGAGTGGCTTTCCGGAGGGGCACTGCTTCTGGGTACCGGGTGGCGTAATCAACGATCACCAGGATGTGTTCATGTCCCCGAGCAGACTTAGGCAACGGCCCCACTAGGTCCATCCCGATGCGCTCGAAGGGCACCTCTATGATGGGCAGCAGAATCAGCGGGCTGGGGGGAGGCGTTCTCTGAGACGTTTTCTGACAGGTGGGGCAGGCCTGGCAGAACCGTTTAACTTCAGCATCCAAGCCTGGCCAGTGGAAATGGTCGCGGATGCGTTGGATGGTATTGGCTGCCCCGAGATGACCTGCTAACGGGTGGGAGTGAGCCAACTCCATCACCATCTCCGTCTTCAAGTGCAGCACTACCAGTAACAACTTCTCCTCCCTCCTTTGCTGGGCGACACAATAAAGCAGGCCGTTCTGGACAACGAAGTGCGGGAGAGGATGGGGTCCAGGCTGGGTTTCCTTGCCCTCCACAGTGCGCACTTGCGTCCAGCAGTGTTTTAACCTGTCATCCTCGCACTGTTCTCTGGTGAGCGAGCCCCCTCCCGTTCATTCAACACAGAGTATGTTCCTGGTTAAGACTCAAGACATTCTCAACAGAGCGACGAATCGACGAGTCACTATGGAAACGGACGCTAAGAATAAGCACGCCATACTGCTTCTTTCTTCTTCTTCTGTTCAAAGGTCATGTAGGCCTTATGCTTAGTGCATATCGCCACCTAATTGATGGTTTTGCAATCATTTTTATTTTTTTAATACTTGAGAATAAGAATTATATTGTTTGTTTGATGCTAATTATATATTAAGTCATATCAGATATGTATTTTTATTATAGAAATGCATTATAGAAAATGTCGATCCATGTGTGAGATGTGTAGCATTTGGACCAATCAGACACATGTGTTCATCAGATTTAACAAATCAAATTAGTTAATAGATTAACAAATAATCACAGACCCCTCACCCAACACACATTCTGGGTGCCGGTATGTCTGTGATGACTCCAGGCCCCCGGTTCCATAGCAACCAACCTGATAACACTAGTTTTATTGCTCTAAGGAATGCGGGCCGAGCAACACTCACCTCATTTTCCCTTAGGAAAGAGACATTAAGGCACATAAGAATGGACTCTTCTCTAATTGATTCATTGAAAAACCTTTCTTTGAATGAACACACACATCCTTAGGTCATTGTGTATATTGTTACTGTTCGTGTATATTGTTTTTTGTACTGTATCCTGTTTTATGCATGTTTATGATAGATCACTAGTTAATATTACCTCACTTATATCATATTTGATCTCTATCAATTCATCTTCGGATGATCTAATTGAGAGTGTATATTATATGTTGCTACCTAGGCAACATATAAGTGTTCTAAGAATCTTTAATTGTTTGTTTATCAACTATTAATCCAACCCCATGCAAATGACCATGCTCAGAGACAAAGAGTCGTAAAACCTTCCCTCCAAAGAGACTGGAGCCCATTGGCTCTTTGACTCCCAAGAGGTGTGACCTCTATACCAGATAAAGCTCTCACACACAGGTCCGGGTCTCTCTTCTAAAAAAAAAAAAAAAAAAAAAAAAAAAAAAACCTCTCTTCTGCAAAAACTTCTTCTGCAAAAAGCTCTTCTGCTATCTTCTGATTGCTCCGTGAGGGACTCACGGAGAGCCTAACCGGTGCGGGCGCGCCCGGTCGGCCCAACATAGAGCCGTGGGTGATCTCCCCAGCCTGGGAGATGACTCTTGACCACAAATACCCAGTCTGTGGTTCTGTTAGACCCTAAGAGGATAAGGAAGACGTGAGCTAGAACTCTTCTGGACCCTTAAGTTATTGTGCCAGGCTTCGCGGCCTTGTCTTTCCATTCAAACAAAGATTCTTGAATATTAGCTGATGTCTCTTAACTCTTCTTCACTTTTCACATGGGAAGAAACTCCCAATAACCACTGAGTCAAAATATCTTTGGAATTCATCACTCTTCAAACCAGGAAGAACGTGATTGCAAGTCCAAAACCTTGAAACCATCAAGACTTTCATCCGAGACTGCATTCTGGACATTCGTCAAGATCAAGGCAGTGCAAGTATAGTACATTTAACTAAACGAAACAGAGGTTTAGTATAAGTTATAGAGCCCGTTATAAACGGCGCTGATGGTTTTACTCAGGTGGTTAACTGACTCTTTCTGACTGTTTTCTCTAATGGCTTCATTCATCCACTTTAGCTCCACTTTGTATGTATGCATGAGTGTATGTTATTCATTTGTTTGTTTAGATTAGTTATGTGTGTTAGCGTTTAGTTAATAAAACTCTTGTGCACAAATTACATGAGTTGCTGATTCTGCCTTGCAAATAATTGTCCCTTTATGATTTTGACCCTTGCTACATGCTCTAATGCATTAAAAGGAAGGTATTTTCTGTGGCCACGGAAATATCCTTTCTTAGAGATGATATGAATTTACACTGAATGTTCGCTGGACGAACAGATCAGCTGATGGCAATTTAACTCTGCTACAGTTATTACTGTCAGCCGATACAAATAATTGTAATTAATCATAATTAATTGTAATTATTTATATACAATTCCCTTTTAAGCTAATTTGCTACAGATGATAGTATAAAATGTAATAAATATACATATAGGCTAATATAATAAATTAAACATTACCTTGTCATAATAGTGTTTTATAATTTATACAGATAACTGTTATATATGCCAATAAAATTTAATAATCATATTAGAGCAATATATAGGCTAACCTTATTTATTACCTATATTATCGCTTTATCATTAAAATAGCATATAACTATATATATATATATATATATATATATATATATATACATACTAGATATAGTAGGCTATATACATAACTGTATTGTAATAATATATAATATTGTGCGCTATCTGTCACGCCCACTGAAGGCTCGAAAGTCACTGAAAGTAACCTCCGATTTTGGAACCGAAAGCTGAGGTTATCTGCTCACTTATCCTCAAACATACCCGGGTATGTCACATAACCTGTTTTTGGGAATACACCCCTGGTTGGGAAATGTGTCATTTCAAGCCCAGTCTAAAGTAAGGAGTTGATGTTTTTGCAGAGATGTTACTTGTATATATGACCTTTACATTGCTTTGTTTGCTTTCTTTTGTTTTTGTACTTTTGTGTATTTACATTTTTGGCTGTATTTACCTGAATTGAATGTTTTCTATTTTGTATTTAATAAACTGATTTGAAATCCCTTTGACTACTGTACATTTTTGACAATACCGACATTATGTGGTGACTGCATCCATTTCAGATGTATAATAACTGTTTTCGCCAAAGACTTAAGTTATAGCAGTTGGAAAGTATTGATAGTGAAACAGATGTATTGTTGTAGATCAGGGGTGCCTAGCCCTGTTCCTGGAGATCTACCTTCCTGGAGAGATCAGCTCCAACTCTGATCAAATACAACTGAACCAACTAATTAGGATCTGAAGGAGCACTTGATAATTACAGACAGGTGTGTTTGATCAGGGTTGGAACTCAACTCTGCAGGAAGGTAGATCTCCAGGACCAGGGTTGGGCACCTCTGTTGTAGATTAATAGTTCGGGCCATGTGTGGGCCTAGTGAGCACTTCCTGGGGGCTAAGTGAGGGCTGTCCATGCAGGGCCAGCGCTAAGGGGCCAACGTTTTGCCATTGAGCAAATTCTCAGGGGCAGCCCGCTGGGGGCACTTAGGCTAGCCCTAAGTGGGCCCATAAAGGGCCACCGCAGGCCTGTTTGCAGGGAGCATATCAACATGATGATGATGAATTTGTAAGTAAATGTAATTAACCTTAAAATAAATTCACAAAAGCAAGTATATTGTTTGCACATGTTTATTTACATTAAAGGCAAAATAACTGAAATAACAACAAGTATAGATCTGGAACTTTTTTAAGTCTGTCTAAATATCATGTAGTAATTGCAATGTCTTCTGGTCCATATCCTTTCCTTAGGAAGGTGTGCTAGACACTGATTAATGTAACATAAAAATACTATACATATTTATATATTTTGCTATTGTATTGTGGAGTGACACTTTCATAAACTTTTCTATGCTCCTCTGATTATATATAATGATAAATATTACAATATCATAGCACACCAACAGCGATCAGCAATAATGATAAGCCTAATACTCACAATAAAAATAATGTCATATAGATCATAACACTGTCTTGGAGGTAAGAAGTAGATTATCCTTCACCTGAAATGTTTATCTTTTCATCCTGAAATCCGAGGCAAATGTTGGATCACAATAATTAGAAACCACAGTTTTCACAAATCCCTTCACTCGATTGGGATGTTCTCTTTTATTCTGGACGGCAAGGGCAGTGACTGTAACATCAAGCGTATTTTGCAGTATTAAACACATATTTATACCAATTTCATCAGGCTCCGAAAATTCTTCATAAAGAACACAAAGAATGGCCTTCTCAGCTGCCATAGTTGCAACTCTTGCGTCATCAGAACAGGGTGTTCGACGCACAACTGTTTCCGTTTAAAAAACGTTTTGCACCGTTTTGTTGGGGCTGAACGCAGGCCAGGATTAACATTACTGTCCAAAAATACAGACTAAACCCAATCCCTACCCCTAAACCTAACCCTACCCATGATTTATTCCTAAAATCAGTGAAGCACCTAACCCTGATCATAAGCCTAAAACTGCAATTTCCTGAAAAGTTATCCCTCAATTCTGATTGGTTGATTGGAATGTTGTTCCAGGATCAACATGGATGTTGATCTAGGAACATATACTTGGTGAAATCACGTTCACCACTTTCACACTGCATGATTATCATCATTGCATTGCTGTCTTGCTGCCAGACAATCACTGCATTGCTGATAGTGGTTTCGAGTATCGATACATCTGCACTTTTCAGACAACTTAATCCAGAGATAGTTTAATCAAATCTGCAAATTCGTTTCAATAACCAAATTAGCCATATATCAGTTATCACGATTAGAAGATCTGGCATCTTTTAAATCATCTCAGATTAAGCGAGGTACGAAGAATGGACCCCTGTTCTTACTATACTTGCAGGAGAAAAAACAAAAAACAAAAATGCTAATTTGTTTTATTTTTCTGTTGCAGAAACATGTATGTTGTTTAAAAATTCTGGCTTTATATTAGCAAAGTATTTATTTACTTTATAGATAGCCTACAACTACATAACATTTTCTTAAATATTTTATATTTTACATCAAATCCATTATAAATTGAATTATTTTTGATGACATTGCTTTTTACATGACTTTATTTTTATATGTGACCTTGAAGGAATCCAAAAGTAATCAGATTACATTAGTTTCATATTGTGGTACTTATTGTGGATTACATGACTGATTTTTTTTTTTTTTCCATGAAATACTTTGTAACTTTAACAGAACACTTTTTTTTTTTTTTTTTGATAAAAAAGTAATCCTCCAAAGCCTGTGTATTTACATGAAAAATTTACCATAAAGGTATAAAAGTAGTGTGGGGAAAAATAAAATATAATAAAATAAAATACCCAAAAACATCATTGCAAGCAGTTTGTTTACCCAAACATCAAAGACATGTCTACTTTCCCCTCACACACAAATCATGTTATGATCCCAATTGCTCTAGGGGAGGATCGCAACAGAAATATATGGTTGGTGTTGAATTAATGTGCAAAAGCAGAGAAAACGTCTCAGGTTACGCATGTAACCATGGTTCCCCGAAGGGAACGAGACGCTGCGTCGAAACACGTTGGGAATGCCTTCAGTGTGACCGCGCTCTGAACCACGTGTGTAATCTGTCCAATGGATGGGCGAGACGTCATGGGCGGGTGACGTTATCGACCAGGAAGCTTAAAAGCACACGCGGTGGAACCAGCGTCAGCTTCTAGGAGTGAAGCAAGCGCTCGCAGGGATGCCAGAAGTATGGCCCCGAGACGCTGTCTCTCGTTCCCTTTGGGGAACCATGGTTACATGTGTAACCTGAGACGTTCCCCTTCAGGAACTCGAGCTACGCCTGTGAAACGCAGTTAGGGCGAGAGAAAAAAGGGCCAAGAGTGGCTAAAGTGGGCGGGACCTGCGTCCTGAAGGCCAACTTCTGAGCAGTGAGTCTTGACCCCTAAGAAGAGGGGAAATCAGAGGACTCGAGGCTATGGAATAGCATCCTGATCCACCACATAGCATAAGCTCTCTGGCCGGAGGCCTCAGCCTCTGGAGAAAATATGTAACAAGGGAGTGTCTGCCCACTGACTGGCCACCAAGAGGGGCGCGGTAGGTCAAAAACGCCAGCACGTAGACTTTCAGGGTGGAGTGGGTTAACCCTACAGAGGAACAGGTCTGCAAGAACTCCAGAACTGTAGCAATCGGGCAGTTGACTGGGTCGAGCTGGCGACCTCTGCACCATGAAGTGAAACTTTCACTTCATGGTGTACAGTTCCCTCGTGCTCCGGCGAGCAGAGGGAACTGCTAAAAAAACTCTCTGTAGTGAGAGGACGCCTGACGACACTCGCTGAAACAGTCGGGCTCTTGGAACGGAGTGCTCAGCATGACGACTCTCTAGATCGAGAGGAGGCCTACTACACTCCATACACTGGGCATCCTGTGAGGAGGTTCACCTACCACTCACATAACTGCACCAGCGGAGCTCTGGTGAGTGGAGGACTCAAAAACTCTCTGTAGCAAGAGGAGGCCTGACGACACTCGCCGAAACAGTCGAGCTCTTGGAGCGGAGGCCTCAGCATGACGACTCTCTGGATTGAGAGGAGGCCTACTACACTCCATACACTGGACATCTTGTGAGGAGGTTCACCTACCACTCACATAACTGTCCCAGCGGAGCTCTGGCGAGCGAAGGTCTCAATAACTCTCCGTAGCGAGAGGAGACCTGACAATGCTCGCAGACTTTGGCGAGTGGAGGCCACAAAAAAACTCTCTGTAGCAAGAGGAGGCCTGACAACACTCGCCGAAACAGTCGAGCTCTTGGAGAGGAGGCCTCAGCATGACGACTCTCTAGATCGAGAGGAGGCCTACTACACTCCATACGCTGGACATCTTGTAAGGAGACTCACCTAGGACCTACCACTCACATAACTATCCAAGCGGAGCTCTGGCGAGCAGAGGTCTCAATAACTCTCTGTAGCGAGAGGAGACCTGACGACGCTCACCGAAACATTCGAGCTCTTGGAGCAGAGGCCTCAGCATGCCAACTCTCTAGATCAAGAGGAGGCCTACTACACTCTACACACTGGACATCTTGTAAGGAGACTCACCTAGAGCCTACCACTCTCAAATGCTGTCCAAGTGGAGCTCTGACAAGCGGAGGTCTCAATAGCTCTCTGTAGCGAGAGGAGACCTGACGACCCTCGCTGAAACGGTCGGGCTCTTGGAGCGGAGGCCTCAGCATGACGACTCTCTAGATCGAGAGGAGGCCTACTACACTCCATACACTGGGCATCCTGTGAGGAGGTTCATCTACCACTCACATAACTGACCCAGCGGAGCTCTGGCGAGTGAAGGTCTCAATAACTCTCCATAACGAGAGGAGACCTGACAACGCTCGCAGATTTTGGCGAGCCGAGGCCTCAAAAAACTTTCTGTAGCGAGAGGAGGCCTGACGACACTCGCCAAAACAGTCAAGCTCTTGGAGCGGAGGCCTCAGCATGATGACTCGTCGAGTGCACATCACAGAGGATCTCACCTGGACCACCAACGTCACGTCACTCAACAAGAAGGGACAACAGCGCCTCCACTTTCTCCGCCGGCTGAAAAGGGCAAGTCTCCCTCCACCCATCCTCACCACTTTCTACAGGGGCACCATTGAGAGTGTGCTGACCACCTGCATCACTGTCTGGTATGGGAACTGCAGTGCTGCTCACCGCAAGACCCTACAACGGACAGTGAACACTGCTGCAAAGATCATCGGTGCCCCTCTCCCCTCCATCCTGGATATTTTCCTTTCACGATGCTCCAACAAGGCCACCAGCTATGGGTTATTTTATATGCTATTTGTGCAGCAGCAGTATATCTTAATTACTCATGGCACCGTATCGCCATATGCATTGGCAGTAGCAAGTTCCTGTACTTCCTTTCAGCAGCAGCAATAATATAAAACTACAGCAATAACCAACAGCAGCAGCAATTCAGCAGCAGAATAGCAGATTTATTCCGGCAAGATCAAATATTCAATTCAGTTTAATTCAATTCAAGTTTATTTGTATAATGCTTTTCACGATACAAATCGTTGCAAAGCGCTGTACAGAAAATTAAGATTCTACAATATATTTAGTAGTAGCTTATCATTGGTGACTGTCAGTTAATGTACATATGGCAGAAATGTACGGAAAAATCAATTAAAGACGTAATCAAACAGACGATGAACACTATTAACAGCAATTATTATATGTTGAAATCAAACTTATAGCAAGATTTGGTAGTTCTGTATGTTGTATCAGGGTTGGCATCGTCTGAGGTCCTCTGAGGGGTTGGCATCATCTCTTCTCAGGTGTTCTGGATCCAGACTGAAGCTTTATCCCGTGGCAGAAACAGAGAAACAAATAGAGACATAATTAGTGAAGGTGTTGTTCCAACCAAGCAAAATTTATTTGTTTAACCCAAGCTAAAGAATAATATTGTGCATTTGATTAGATATAACTGCAGTACAGGATTATGAGATGCATTATTTGAAAGCTTGGCCAAAGAGATGTGTCTTTAATCTAGATTTAAACAGAGAGAGTGTGTCTGAACCCCGAACGTTATCAGGAAGACTATTCCAGAGTTTGGGAGCCAAGTGCGAAAAAGCTCTACCTTCTTTAGTGGACTTTGCTATTCTAGGTACTACCAAAAGTCCAGAGTTTTGCGACCTTAGGGAGCGTGATGGATTGTAGCATGGTAGAAGACTAGTTAGGTACGCAGGTGTAGTATCTGCTTATGATCCTTGATGGTCGTTGGGACTTTATGTCTTAAGAGACCCTTTTAGCCTTTTGACATTTGCATATAATTTACAGACCTGGCCCCACATTCTACGTTTATATGGGCGCTAAATTGCCAAAGGTTGTCCCCCCACTGTCAAAAAGATGCTAAACTGATCGACTCTCTGTTCTCTCCATCGGACTTCAAACACATTCCAAAGATAACTAAATGACCCTCAATACCAGGCACCAACGGCCTGGCTGACCAGTGGACTACCTCCTTGATTACAATACACATAACACACACACATAGAGACATTTTCTTTATTTAGACCATAATTAATCAGTTACAAATGTATCTGGTATATGCAAGTGTTGTTTGTATGTTTCCTTATTATATTAGCATAGTTACCACTCGTTATTCATATTAGTAAGCTCTAAACACTCATATTCAGGTGTATGAATGTATCTCTGGTTTAATATCTTCTAGGTGTTTCTTTCTAGGTATCAAAATGATCTGCTCTTTATTCCTCAAACAATGATGTACACTATGTGATCGTGAAATGCATCATACTATTTTTACTGTACTGTGGAAAAACTACACCGATTCTTCAGACCAGTCATAAAACATGCAAATGAGGTGTCAAGTGGGACAAAGAAACACTTTCCCGCTGAAACTATGCGCCTTGTTATTGGTCAAACTAACCAAAATGGGTGTCATAGGGAAACCAGATAAAACTTCTCCCACACCCAAAAGGCGAGGTCTTTTCTTTACTTTTGGTGCCCTGGAGACACATTTATCACCTTGGAAATCTCGCGGCTCCCCTTCCGGGGGGAGTCCGAGCTTCTGGTAGTTTTAAATTCAGTAACTTTGTCGATTCACTTCGGACCAATCAACCCATGGCTGGAATGATGAAGCTTTCACTCCTAAAGGAATTCATCAAGAATCTATGCATTATACATGCACCAGGACACTTTACTCAGCACCAACAAAACCAATGCAAGTAACCGCTTGTTAACTATTTAGATGTGCTTCTAGGCTTCGACCCCTTTAATTAAGGTGATGTGATTCTCTGATGGTTCTTAACAGGTTGTAGTTAGCTGATGTGTAAATCCTGCCATTACACTCTATTCTCTTACGCACAACCGCTCTCTCTCTCTCTCTCTCTCTCTCTCCATGCCTTCCTTGCGTTGGCATTTATGTTTAATGTTTGTATGTTTGTGTCTAGTTCGATGTTGCATGTTCCCCTGTAGTGTAGTTTAATAAACATCCATATGTATTCACACTTGGTTGTCTGTGTCTGCTGCTCACAGACCGAGGTCACTTTAACGTTCCGGTTTTGTTACATGCTTTGTATGTACATGTATGTTACATACATCTTTGAGCAATGTATTAGTAAGGAAATTATTTTTCGTGGCCAGAGAAATAATTTTCCTTAGAGTCAATAGACGATTAAAACTGTCCGTACTGCAGACGAACAAATCATTCTATTGTACTATTAATGCTACAGTTAATTCCTGAAGATGAAAATATTTGATAACCCGTTATGATTAACTACGTTCATCTCACTTTGAGCTAATTTGCTACACAGGAGCTAACCCATTAAGGGCCTTATAGGTAAGTAATAATATTTTGTAACTGATACAGAACTTAATAGGTAGCCAGCGCAGAGACTGTAAAATTGGGGTAATATGATCATATTTTCTTGATCTGGTAAGAACTCTAGCCGCTGCATTTTGGACTACCTGTAGCTTGTTTATTGATGATGCAGGACAACCAGCTAGCAGTGCATTACAATAGTCCAGTCTAGAGGTCATGAATGCATGAACTAGCTTTTGTGCATCAGAAACAGGTAACGTTTTGTAGCTTGGCAATGTTTCTAAGATGGAAGAATGCTGTTTTTGTAACATGGGAAATATGATTTTCAAAAGACAAGTTGCTGTCTAATATAACACCCATATTTTTGACTGTAGGGGAAGTAACAGTACATCCGTCTAGTTGCAAAATTGTAATCCAAGAGATTCTGTGTACTGTTTTTTTGGTCCAATAAGTAATATCTCTGTCTTATCTGAATTTAACAGGAGAAAATTATTGGTCATCCAATCTTTTACATTTTTAACACACTCTGTTAGCTTAGATAATTTAGAAGTTTCATTTGGTCTTGTTGAGATATATAGTTGAGTATCATCAGCATAACAGTGGAAACTAATCCCGTATTTTCTAATAATATTACCAAGGGGCAACATGTATACTGAAAATAGCAGAGGACCTAGGACAGATCCTTGTGGTACTCCATACTTTACTGGTGATAACTGAGATGACTCTCCATTTAAATAAACAAAGTGGTAGCGATCAGACAGGTAGGATATAAACCATCTTAAATCCTGCTCTTGAATACCTGTATAGTTTTGTAATCGATCTATGAGTATGTCATGATCTATGGTGTCGAATGCAGCACTAACATCAAGTAAAACTAGCAATGATATGCAGCCTTGGTCTGACGCAAGAAGTAAATCATTTGTAATTTTAACAAGTGCGGTTTCTGTGCTATGATGGGGCCTGAAACCTGACTGAAATTCTTCATAGAGATCATTTTTTTGCAGGAAGGAGCACAATTGAGCAGACATAACTTTTTCTAGAATTTTAGACATAAACAAAAGATTTGAAATGGGTCTGAAATTTGCCAGTTCACTAGGATAACCATCAGCTTGAATGGTTTTGGGACGTGACCTAAAGATAACGATGAGTTAATAATATTGAGAAGCGGTTCTTCTGCTACAGGTAACAACTCTTTCAGTAATTTAGTGGGTACAGGATCTAATAAACATGTTGTTGGTTAAGATGCAGTGATAAGTTTATTTAGCTCTTCCTGTCCTATAATTCTAAAGTACTGCATTTTTTCTTTGGGTACGATGAATGAAGCTGAAGTATTAGATGCTGTAGAATCTACATTTGTTATTGTATTTCTGATGTTATCTATTTTGTCTGTGAAGAAATTCATAAAGTCATCACTACTAAACTGTGAGGGAATATTTAGATCGGGTGGCATCTGGTTATTTGTTAATCTAGCTACTGTGCTAAATAAAAACCTTGGATTGTTTTGGTTATTTTCTATGAGTTTGCGGATATGCTCGGCCCTGGCAGCTTATAGAGCCTGTCTATAACTGGACGTACTGTTTTTCCGTGCAATTCTAAAAAATTCCAAGTTAGTTTTTCTCCATTTGCGCTCAAGATTATGAGTTTCTTTCTTGAGAGAATGGGTATTACTGTTGTACCATGGCACAGTACGTTTCTCTTTAACTTTTTTCAATTTGATGGGTGCAACAGTTTCTAATGTATTAGAGAAGATAGTGTCCATGTTGTTAGTCATTTCATCTAGCTCATGTGTATTTATGGGTACACAGAGCAGTCGAGATAAATCAGGCAGGTTATTTCTGAATCTATCTTTAGTGGTCGGAACAATAGTTCTTCCTGGACGATAACGCGGAGCCATATACTGCCATCCAAAGGCAAAGCGCAATAACTACACATCTGGTCAAAATTGAGTTAAGTCCTAAAATGGGCTTTGTGACATCTGATCTGTCTTGTGACAAAGTCTCCTGGTTCTATTTTGTCCCGTTTCAGAGAAACAAGAGTGTCAAAATTGCAGCAACTACAAAATCCAAGCTAATACCAAGGCAAACTGCAGTAAGTGAAGTTACTGCATTCTGGCTTTGCTTTCCCGTTTGACACCGCAGATACTGCGCGGTCTGCCTTAGTATCCCGCGGCCAAATGATGGTTGAACTCACGTTAAAACGTAAATATCCAAAGATGTGTAGGAAAGATAGCAAAATATTAACTCCTAGCAAGGCAAATGACAGTTTTATAATCAGTTAACATTAACTAGCCAGCCGCTAGAAAATTAAACAGCCTACCTGCACTGCTCCATATCCACTCTGACAACGTAATGATAATCTGATTTATAATCGCGTTGATGTTTGTTGATTCGGACATCTCTCCACGTTTCAGGCAGCTTATCCAATTGTAGTAACTAATCCAATTGTAGGGGGTATTCTTTCAAAAGTTATCTGGCTCCGGTAAAGTTATATAGGCTTATTCATCAAAGAACCGTTCTGTATGAAAGTTATACAGAACGCAGTTTGTCCCCTATTCACAAGTATACGCCATGTGATATGACTACCAGACAATGCAAATAACAATTTTTTTAATTGATAAGTAATCATTCGTTTTGCACAAATCACCATTTCACTTGTTAACACAGCCGTTCGAGGAAGACTTTATGACCAAGCGGAATCCTCTGACCCCTGGTGGCTCCCGGTTCACAGCGAGCTGAACTCGCGCTGACTGCAATTCCCCTCACCGTCCGCGTTTTGATTTCGGCAAATCAGTTTGGGTGAATGCAAACAACGTGATTATCATGAGTACAACATTCAGCTAGGCAAGAAAACATGCACTCTACCTGAGGGATGACTTCTTTCACTATTTCACAGGCCATTGGTTTGTGTGTAATGTGTGTAATGTGTAATGACATTTTTTGTATGACATTACAATTCATTTTAGAATAATTGTACATACGTTAAGCAAACAAATGAGATTTTTTTCTGAGAACCTTTTATACACCTTATATACATATACTTAACTGTAAACATGGAAATGATTTACAGGATGTGGTACAGTACAAATATTTTGAGCATCTCTTATTCTGTCCCTTATTTTCCTATAAAGAATCACAATTATCCCTTATTTTCCTTTTATGGCATCCCCTAGTTATATTGTTAGGCAAAGCTTAAATTGTGTTAATTTTTAACTACTGTTTTAACTACTTGGTCTGTAATGAATTACTTTTTAAATAAAATGAGAAAAACACTCTTTGCGGTGAAAGGAGCATTGCGATAAGATGATCTTGAGGCTTACTACTGAGCAATTTTAACATTCACAACATGCAAACATCAATACAACTATTAAAGTTATTAAAAACAATCAACATGTAGTAAGAAACACAACAAGAAAGCTGGATGAACACATTTAGTTTGTAGATACTGCACTTTGCTTTTGCAATAGTGTTTTAGTTGTGTAAGGTCATCCAAAGGCAGAGTGCAGTATCTGCATTTTGGTGGTCAAAGGTCACTTCAGTGGTCATGGTTTTTATCTATAAAAAAATTTAATCCTAAGAAGGCTTTAAATGAATACATTGCCACTAATGTACCCACAACACGTTTGACTGGCTGATGTAAAAACTTTAAAGGCATTTTTCTCAGTTTCAGTGTTTGCGTAGTCAGTACTACGCAGCATGCACAATAGAAGAAAATGGTCAGTAACATCATCAATTTGAGGTACGATATCTATATCAGTAAGACAGATTCCATGCGATATAATTAAATCTAGCGTATGATTAAAACGCTGAGTGGGCCCGGTGACGTTTTGCTTGACTCCAAAAGAGTTTATTGGGTCAGTAAACGCAAGTCCTAATGCATCATTTGTATTATCAACGTGATTACCATCTCCAAGATGGTGGCGCGGTCAGACGCAGCGGCTACTCTGGGTCCCAAAGACAGTGCTTTTATGTCTTTTAATGTCGTCTGTTCGTCTCCAAATAGTGTCAATTTACCGCTAATTCATAAGAAAATCACTCCAAAATACATCTATGATAGCCAAAGCCTTTTGGATATCGGCAACACATACAGAAACCAACTCTCACCGGCGGCTACTGAGAAGCTACGAGGCCTTTGTTTACTGCTGAAGCCGGACCTCGAGACCGCGGCCTCGCCTACTGACGCTAACCACACAGGGCGGCATCGCAAGCGGTGTGAGAGAGGACGGAAGCGCGGTAAGCGCAGAGATATACGAGCTAGGCTAAGGGCTAACCCCACAAGACCGGCTCTTCCAACACTCATGCTCTCAAACGTTCGCTCTCTGGAAAACAAACTGGACTTAATTCAACTCTGTCGGTCTACACAGCATGAGACAAGGGATTGTTGTGTGTTTGTTTTCACTGAAACATGGCTAAACGACAACATCCCGGACTCCACCATTCAGCTGCACGGACTAAGCTGCTACCGAGCGGACAGAGATTCATCACTGTCTGGTAAGACTCGCGGGGGTGGCTTATGTGTGTATACCAACAAAGAATGGTGTAACAATGCTGTGGTAGTGACAAAACACTGTTCATCAGTGGTGGAGTTTATGGTTATGAAGTGTTGACCGTTCTATCTGCCGTGGGAGTTCACGGCCATTGTTATTGTCACGGTTTACATTCCTCCGTGTGCAAACGCTAAGGACACGCTTCGTGAACTGTACAGCGCCATCAGCGAACAACAAACAAATAACCCCGAAGGCTTTTTCATCATAGCCGGTGACTTCAACCACACAAACCTACAGACAGTTTTCCCAAAGTTCTACCAACATGCAAAACGGTCACATGCTCAAAAAATCACCAATCACTTCACAAACAGAAGAGACACACGGAGCCTGTGGCAAGCCATTCAGACCATCACTGACTACAAGCCCCCGCCACAGGCCTGTGATGATGACACATCCCTCCCAGATGCACTCAACCACTTTTATTCACGGTTTGAAATGCAGAATGACACACCTGCACAAAAACTGCCCACACCTCCCAACGACCAGGCGCTCTGTCTGTCTCCAGCCAATGTAAGGAAGACCCTATTCAGGATTAACCCACGCAAGGCTGCCATACCTGGCCGTGTACTGAAAGAGATATCTTCAACACCTCACTGAGCCAGGCAGTCGTCCCCACATGTCTCAAAATTCACAACAATCATACCGGTACCAAAGAAATCACCTGTGTCCTGTCTAAATCACTACCGTCACATAGCACTGACTCCAATCATGATGAAGTGCTTTGAGAGGTTAGTCATGCACAACATCAAAACCAGCCTCCCCAACACACTCGATCCGCTCCAGTTTGCATACCATCCAAACCGCTCTACGGACGATGCAATTTCCTCCACCCTCCACCTGGCTCTTACCCACCTAGAAAACAAAGACTCTTATGTTAGAATGCTGTTCATCGACTTCAGCTCAGCATTCAACACAATAATCCCACAACAGCTCATTAATAAACTAAACCTGCTGGGCCTTAACAATTCCCTCTGTAATTGGATCTTGGACTTTCTAACCGGAAGACCTAAGTCAGTCCGTGTCGGCCACAACACCTCGAGCACTACCACACTGAGCACTGGTGCCCCACAAGGCTGTGTGCTCAGCCCGCTGCTCTTCACGCTACTGACCCACGACTGCACTGCCAAGTCCAGCTCCAACCACATCATCAAGTTCGCTGATGACACAACAGTGGTAGGTCTCATCAGCAACAATGATGAAATGTACTACAGAGAGGAAGTGGCAAAGCTGGCTGAATGGTGTGGCACTAACAACCTGTCCCTCAATGTGGGGAAGACAAAGGAGGTTGTGATGGACTTCAGGAGAAACTCCATTGACCACCCCCCACTGACCATCGACAGCACGACTGTGGAGAGAGTCAGCAGCACTAAATTCCTGGGGTTGCACATCACAGAGGATCTCACCTGGACCACCAACACCATGTCACTCTCCAAGAAGGCACAACAGCGCCTACACTTTCTCTGCCGGCTGAAAAGCGCAAGTCTCCCTCCACCCATCTTCACCACTTTCTACAGGGGCACCATTGAGAGTGTGCTGAGCAGCTGCATCACTGTCTGGTACGGGAACTGTACTGCAGAAGACCGCAAGACCCTCCAGCGGACAGTGAACACAGCTGCAAAGATCATCGGTGCCCCTCTCCCCTCCATCCTGGACATTTTCCTTACATGATGCTCCAGCAAAGCCAACAGTATCGTGAAGGACTCCACCCATCCCTCCCACAGTCTCTTCCAGCTCCTACCATCAGGAAGACGGTACCGGAGCATCAGAGCCCGCTCTGCCAGACTGCTCAACAGCTTTTTACCCCAGGCTGTGAGAGCTCTGAACTCAAATCACCCCGCCCCTCTCTGAAACCCCATACAAACCCCCTACCTCCTGAAACATGGACCATCTCACCCCCTTCCAAACACCCCCCAACCTTACCACATCAAAGTAAAAACCGTATGAAAACTTTTTTTGTGCAATTCGAAGTGTGCTACACACAGGTGAGTGGGCCTGTACAAACCACCTGTAGTAACACACTCTCCTCCTCTATGCACACTAGTCACTTTTCACACACACTGCTGTGTGTACACAATCCCACAAAAGACTCAGTAATATATGTATGTTTACATGCTCATGTACTACAAATCATCCTGCACTGCTCCCCAGCCAGCTGCTTGACTCACAATGTTTCTCTTTGCACATGTACAGTATTTATCTGAAGCATTCGTATAGTTTGTATAGTTTGTATTTTTTTAGTTTAAGTATAGGTAAACATTTATATATAGTATATTTATAGTCATAATCTATCAGTAGGTTAGTTGTGTATAGGTTTATACTGTTTTACTTCATTGTTGTAAGTCTGTATTTATGTAGCATCGTGGTCCTGTGAGGCATGACATTTCGTTCCACTATATGTCCCCACATGTAGCGGAATGACAATAAAGCTCAACTTGACTTGACTTGAATGTTAAAATCTCCGACAATTAGTGCTTTATCAAAAGTAACCAATAGGTCTGAGAGGAAATCTGTAAATTCCTTTAGGAAATCTGTATATGGCCCTGGCACTCTATTACACAGTAGCCAGAGCAAGAGATAGGAGAGATTACTTTTGCATATCTGACAGTGTAACATTAAGCAGAAGTATTTCGAATGAGTTAAACCTGTATCCTGTTTTCTGAGTAACATTGAGAATATCACTATATATTGTTGAAATACATTTACATTGTCATATCCATCACTATGCTAAAATCTTCCGAGAGTTGTCATGATTGAATTAAAGTTTCTTAATGGTGAGTTCACACTACACAATTTTAGCCCTTTCATTTTCTGACAGGTTTTGCTAAATCACAGACAAATGCCCAAAATCAGAGGCAAATTGGTGCTCATTCACACGAGTGACAATCATAATGTGTGAATTATTAAAGACGTGATCTGAATTGCCAGTGCGTTGCAGACGCCCGTGAAATATTTGGCATGCTAAATATCTGGATCTGTCAGTGATTCAAAATCCTGCTGTGTGAAATGAGTTCTGACTGAAAAAATACATCTGCAATGACCTACAGCCAATGAGAGAGCAAGATACAGGGCAGCGGGAAGTTCGGGGAGGAGTTATAGACCACAATATCAGAAAGCATGGCTTCGGTTCTGAGAAAGGCTCCTTCTCTGTCTATTTGGACCCAAGAAATGGAGGAAAGTTTAGTCAAACATTTGTGTCACAAACTTCTTGTGGGCTACCATTTTTATAACATTTTCAGTCTTGCATGAAAATTCTGATTTCACGCGTGATCTTGCATTATTTCCTTATCACTTCTCCTGTGCATTTGGTTGTGAAACATAGTTTGCGGATCAGACAGTGGTGCCACCCTGAAAGTGCCACCCTATTCAGTGCTGCCCATGAATTGGCCAGACTTGCAGTAGAATGAGACACCAGGTTTGCTGGAATTGGTAAGCTCTGGGTAGAATATGCTTGTGCAATAGTGTTCACTATTCAATGTGAGAGACACTGTTTCGAGACTGGTCATCCAATGATTTTTTTAATCAAAACACAAACAACTGAGTGTGTGACTGTCGCTAAACCTGTATGCACTCAATGTATGTGAAAAGTCCTCTTACTGGGCACACTTTAGAAAGATCAAGTCCTGTAGTTAAGGAATCTGGGTCAGGTTGAAAGGCTGCAAGTTCAACCACCTGATTAACTGTGCAAGGATTGATAACCTTGGGAAGAAAAGCCAGATTCGGCCAAAGAGAGGCCCCTAAGCAATCTGCTTCCCATTGCTTTCTATTGATCCACATTTGTAAAACTGCATTTTTTCATCTCAAAAATATATCTATATTACGACCTATGCTCTCAATGTCAAATGCAGAAACGTTAATTCATGTGTTCATGACCTCAAGGTTAGATTATTTTAATGATTTATTGGGTGGTTGTCCTGCATGCTTAAAAAACAAACTTCAGCTGGTTCAAAACGCAGCAGCTAGAGTTCTTACTAGAACCAGGAAGTATGATCATATTAGCCCGGCTCTGTCAACACTGCATTGGCTCCCTATTAAACATTGTATAGATTTTAAAATCTTTACTAATTACTTACAAAGCCCTGAATGGTTTAGCACCTCAGTACTTGAGCAAGCTATTATCGCATTATAGTCCTTCATGTACATTGTGTTCTCAAAACTCTGGCAATTTGATAATACCTAGAATATCAAAATCAACTGCGGGCAGTAGATCCTTTTCATATTTATCGCCCAAACTCTGGAATAATCTACCTAACATTGTTCGGGAGTTAGACATACTTTGTCAGTTTAAATCTAGATTAAAGATCCATCTCTTTAACCTGGCTTACACATAACACACTAACACATTTCTATTATTCAAATCCATTAAAGGATTGTTAGACTGCATTAATTAGGTCAACCGGAACCAGGAACACTTCTCATAACACCTGATGTACTTGTTACATCGTAAAAAGAATGGCATCTATGCTAATATTAGTCTGTTTCTTTCTTATTCCGAGGTCACCGTAGCCACCAGATCCAGTCTTTATCCAGATCAGATGGTCACTGCAGTCACCCGGATCCAGTCCGTATCAAGCCCAGATGGTGGACCAGGACCTAGAGATGACCTCTACAGCCCTGAATGTCAGCAGAGATCAGGACAACTAGATGAGCCCCAGAGATAGATCCCCAGAGAAGACCTCGTCACCTAGACGGCCATCGGGACAAGACCACAGGAACCAAATGAGTCCTCTGCACAATCTGACATTGCTGCAGCATGGAAAAATCTGCTGGTTTGTCTGGCCAGAGGAGAACTGCCACCCCCCCCCCCAAATGAAATAAAATATATCCATGTGTCATACGGCGCTATTGTGGCTGTGGTGTGTCACATGACAAGCATGACGTGTCGCCATGGAAACAATAAGGCCATACATTCTAAAAATAATGGTCGCATGAAAATACTCACGCTGGGGGCTCAGCTAGAATATTTTAAACTCACGTGTGAAAGGGTTAATTCATTCATTCATTCATTTTCTCACAGTGCTGAAAGTAATAGGCTATTAAATTAGAGTAGACATCACTTGTATTCTTTTATGGCAAATTTGTTTATTTTTCACGTCAACATGTATTTTGACCAAAAACAATGCGTTGTCACTTTAATTTGTGCCACTGCCACTTCTGTGTCTTGTGTGAATGCTTTAATTTGCTGACACGGGTACCATAAAATATATGCGGTACTTAAGCTCTGCTTACACCTCCAGTGTGAAACCGGCTTAAGAGAAATTGAAGAGTTCTGTTGTTATGAGTGAAGATGTCCATGCTGGAATTAATAGTTTTGTTTTACCTTCCTATTATGCGATTAGGCTACAGTGGCAGTTAGGCTACTTTCTGCAGCTGATCATTATTTCTTCTCTCGTGATCTCTACATAATTAAACTCTGTAAAAATCATTTGTGAATGGAAAAACTACCAAGGAAGATAAATGGTACAAATAGTTTACATGACTTTGTAAAACATCACAAATATTAGACTATTATAAAGTAATGTTATATATAAAATCGTATTTTATTCGTATAACTAAAACTCAAACACGCTAAATAAAACATATCTATAATTACATGTGTAATTATAAAACTATTTCAATGCAAATTTATTTTGAATTTATTTTTAAGTTTTATGTTTAAACTAATTTTGGAACAGTTTTACAATATACAGTGTATGTTTATTAGCACATGTTAGCATAAACATGTAAAACAGCTATATCAGGTGATGTGAAATTTGACACATTAAAATAAAAATGTCTTATCAGTTAAACAGTTGGCATGAGAGCTGTGTGTGTGCACCTCAGAGGGCTTTTGATGGTACTTTACTCATTAAATGTTTTTTGGTATTCTGCTCTGGTCTAAAAACTATAATGAAACATTTAGGAGCGAAAATACAGAGAATCAGGCCAAAGCTTGAAGCTAAAATAGCAAATATCTCCACAGCTACTGTAAATTTCCCAGGAGAGCTGACATAAGCTGGAACAAATGTGATCCATACAGCACAGAATATGAGCATACTGAATGTGATGAACTTAGCCTCATTGAAGTTATCGGGCAGCTTTCGGGCAAGAAAAGCTAAAACAAAGCAAAGGAAAGCTAAGAGGCCAATATAACCCAGTACAGCCCAGAAACCTATGGCTGATCCTAGACCACATTCTAGAATAATCTTTTCTTTGTAGTGTTGCATATTGCTGTAAGGAAAAGGGGGGGATATTGTTAACCAAAGCACACATATAAGTACCTGTACAAGAGTGAAACCCAAAACACTGAGTCTCTGTTGAGGAGGCCCAAACCATTTCATGACATTACTTCCTGGAAGTGTAGCCCTGAAAGCCATTAACACCACTATTGTTTTCCCCAGAACACAGGAGATACAGAGGACAAAAGTGATCCCAAATGCTGTGTGACGCAACATACAGGACCACTCAGTGGGCCGACCAATAAAAGTAAGTGAACAGAGAAAACACAGAGCCAGTGAGAAAAGCAGTAGGAAGCTCAGCTCTGAGTTGTTGGCTTTTACTATCGGAGAGGTCCTGTTTTTGTAGAACACTAAAGCCATGCTCAAAGCTACTAAAGCTCCAGCTACAGAGAAAACAGTGAGGATGATACTGAGGATCTCATCCCAGGAGAGAAACTCCACTGGTTTTGGAAGACATTTGTCCTTCTCTTTGTTGGGCCAGTACTCAGGATGGCATGGATAACAATCTACAGAATCTGGAAAATTTAATTAATAGTTAAATTGCACACAGACGTTTTAGCCCTGTGATGTATTGTGAAAATGGAAAATTGATTGATAAATGCCTTGGTGGAGCAAGGTTGCTTTAAGCCTAAAAAAAAGAAAGAAAGAAAGAAAAACAGCACCTGTCTCATTGCTGATCTCTCCTTCAGCACAGTTAATGCAGTCATAACAGCATATAGGTCTTCCTTTCTGTGCAGCCTTCCTAGTACCTGGAGGACAGCTCTCACTGCACACAGACACAGGCACCTGCAGGTGACAAGTACACACAGCACTCACAGATATTCACAATTAGATAGACACATAACAAAACATTGTATACCGTTTCTTTGCCATCATTCCAAATGATAGCTCTACTCAGACTGAATTCTTGGCCTTTAGGTTGGGATGCATCATAATGGCCCACTGTCACAAAATCAGCTGAACCGTCTCTCTGAAGCTGCCAATTCACAAGTTCATAGGTTGCCACAGGGTCTCCGTTGGCGTCAAATGAAATATGATAATTATTTTGAGTGAAGTTTACTTGCTTAAGCTTATCAAAAACCTACAGGAGGGACAAACAAAATCCAGATGTATTTTGTGTGTATATAAACACAAACTCATACACACACATTTACACACACACACACGAAGAAACGTTTAATTAGATTAAACTTTTATATCTCTTTGTTGATCGTAATTTAAAAGTCAGTTTGCTCCACAACTAGACAAAAAAAAAAAAAAAAAAAAAAAAAAAAATTACCTGCCAGGGTTCAACTTTCACGTTTTTGTCACATTGTTTTTTGTTACAGACAATAGCATCGAGGGCATGAGCTATAGCATATGTGGCTTTGTACACCATGTTAGTGATCCGCAACTGGGACGTGTCTGTGTACGGGTTCTGTAAAGCGCGCAGGTCCTCTGTGCCATCACATGCTGGCATACCATTAGAAGAACCTGTCTGCCGTTTTAGACTACAGCTGAATGAACTTTCCCAGAATTCTGTCAGCAGGGGAAATTTTAGCACTTGTTCTGGAGACAGATCAAGTAGAAAATTACGAAAGCCCGGGATAACAGACCGCGGGATTCCAAAGCCCACAGCACCAATACACAAATTAAAACGCAGCATTTCGGGGTCTGTAACCCACGCCTCGCTGCCAATCCACTGCATCGGGGGAGGAGGCTGCTGGCTCAACTCTTCTAAAAGGATTCTCATATCACCTGAGGCCAGGAAGGCAACAATTACACGAGCCATTGATCTGCGAATGACATCCGCGACTCTTTTCAGTTTGCTGAGCGGCTGGGTCCTGTAGTAGGCCTCAGAATACTCCACACAAATTCCCTCCTGCTCAGCAGCTTTCAGGAATGATGCCATGCCATTGTTCCCATAGTCTGAATCACTGCGCACAGCTCCGATCCACGTCCATCCGAAGTGCTTGACCATCCGTGCCAGTGCTGCTGCTTGATGGTGATCGCTGGGGATGGTCCTGAAGAAAGTAGGATACTGCCGCTTGTCACTGAGACACGCGCACGTTGCGTAATGACTCACCTATTGTGCACCGTGAAAGAAAAGGGGAAAAGTAAGCAATCCATCACAAAACACCAAAGTTAATTGCATACGCTACATTCTAAGGGGCAATCCACATAGGACGCATATTTAAGTTCTCTCTGCGCTGTTCTTAACCGTTATTTGTACAGGTGCGCTAAACAAACTATTTCGGATATGGCGCTCATTTGTGTACTGACATAGTCGACAGCTGTTAATGCACAATTACCAATTTAATGTAGGTCCAAAAACGTACAGGCTATCTATCTATCTATCTATCTATCATGAAAATAATAAATAAAATAAAATAAAATAAAATGAATTAACCCGCACCTGTGGAATACCAAATGGACCGAGAAGTCTTGAAATGCTTATAGACGGCGTGGAGCCAGATTCTGCGACTACTGCTGTAACAGCTGCAGATTTTGCACAGGAATCAGTGTCGTTAAAAATTAGATCTAGTCCGTTGGCAAGCTGAAAGGCTACTTTGACTGCCATTGGCACAGAGGCACAAGAATCATATATATGATACCCTAAAGTGACGCCCGGTAAGAGATCGGAGCTGTTGTTGATCTCCTCGATGGCGAATTCAAAGGCACGAACAAAGCGCATCTCTCTGAAACCCACGCTGTTGAAATAGACAAAAAAATAAATAAATACATAAATAAAAAAAAAAAAAATGCACATCTCATTTTTCATAATCATTTCATAAGATTGCAAACAACAGATCATTGTAAATTCTCACAAACTTTGAACAGATTATATATGCAATATCATGCTAAAAATATGGTATCCCTTCCTACATGTATATGCTAACCTCCCACTGCACTCTAGTGGTTGTGGCTGTCTAGTGTACGTGTGCGTCTCTGTCCTCAGATAGTCATGAATGGAGAAAACCCCCCCAATAACCAAGTCTCCACTCTTGAAGAGTGCAGGGGCCTGAGCGTTGCCTTGCAGGATGCAGGTGCCAAAATTAACTCCACACACAGCAGGACAAAGCCTGGCAATGCAAAGTACTGTTATGATTGAAACATGCATGTCTCCTGCTAGAACAGCGAGCTCCCCAAATATCAAGTGAGCATTTCACCATGCTTAAATAGCCATTATTGTTTTCTGTGACAATGAATTTGCAAGAAAAAAAAAAAAAAAAAAAACGGAAGAGGGCGTGGTTAATATATTTTAATACTCAAAAAAAACAAACAAAAAAAACAACAACAACTTGCTTTCATCAAAGTCACTCCACCCCCTGTCAATCCCAGGAGAAATGCGTTACTTTTAAAATGCATTTTTATATTTCTGTCTGTCACTGTACTACTTATTTTAAAAGTTTACAGTCTTATTCAACTCTGACAAATAGGTCATATTCTGCACCCTGCATTTTTTTGTCCTTTATTATTATTATTATTATTATTATTATTATTATTATTTATAAAGAGCATGGATGCACTGTCCCAGTAGAGACGTATAATTGAGTTTGGCCTGTGTTGTACCTTAGGGTCTCTCCAAAAGATTCTGCAGGAAAGGAAGATCATCAATGTAGTGTCCAGTAAATTAATACACTAGCACACACTGCTAAACCATTGTGTGATAGCTACTTGTATAATGTCTCATTGTGTATGAATGGTAACAATAAGAAATTAACCCTCCTATGGTGTTTGGGTTCCCTGTTTGATGTTTCCTTCATTGAAATACATGGTTACCTTAATTTCATTTCTTCAAATTTTAGTGATTAAAATATAAATATGATAAAGTTAATTTTGTATTAATCAATTAAATAATTTACATTTGGTTTATTGAAATAAATCATTTGTGAATACACTCTGACATTTTAGTTATATTTTTGAAAATTATGTGGCACTATTTCAAAAACAATGTCAAAGAACAAAATAAATAAATAAATAAATATTTGACAAAAATACTGATTTTAATGAATTTTATAATGTTTAATGTTAAATGTTTAATGTTAAATGCGTAACACTTTTATCCAAAGTGACTTACAAATGAGGACAATGGAAGCAATCAAAATCAACAAAAGAGCAATGATACACAAGTGCTATAACAAGTCTCATTTAGCTTAACGCAGTACACATAGCAAGTTTTTTTTTTTTAATTATATAATAAATAAAAAAACAGATAGAATAGAAAAAGAATAGAGCAAGCTAGTGTTGGGTGTTTTCTTTTTTTAAGAAAACAAGCAGTTAGTAAATTAATAGAGTGCAAGTCTAAAAGGGGCAAGTTTTTTTTTTTTTTTTAAGAATAGAATTAGAATAGAGAGTGGTAGAGTTAGAGGGTCAAATAAAGATGGAAGAGATGTGTTTTTAGTCCATTTTTGAAGATGGCTAAGGATTCAGCTGCTCGGATTGAGTAGGGTAGGTCATTCCACCTATCTATATATATATATGTATATATACACAGTGGTGGCCGAAATTATTAGAACACTAGTATTTTCACCAGCTAAAAAATGGTTCTAAATCAATAGGAAATATCAGTTTACATTTTCAAACATTAATTTTGCCATTAATTGTAATAATCCAGTGAGATTTCTGTTTGCACAAGGAGTCTGACAGTGCTCCACACAGAGATCTGATCTCATCATCATCCAGTCTGTCTGGAATGACATGAAGAAACAGAGACAAACTAAATCCAGAAGAACTGTGGCAACGTCTCCAACATACCTATGTCATGAATATATACAGTGTATATATATATATATATATATATATATATATATATATATATATACAGTGTATATATATATATATATATATATATATATATATATATATATATATATTTGTTGGGACTGAATCTAACTAATCTAACTCCAAACATCATAAGTGTTAAATTAAAATGAGGAGATTATGGCATTTGACTCCTACTCATAATAATAATAATAATACAAATCTGTGTTGATTTAATAACTGTTGCTATTTTGGTAATTTAGATATATATTGTATGTTGCATTTTAAGGATTATTTCATTTCATTCCTTTTGTACTGGGCTCACAACATGGTGAATTGTATTATTTGTCTTTTCCCATTAGATGCTGTTTGGTGTTTTTCTGAGGCTTTAATAAAATTATATAAACCTTGGGGGTGAACAAGCAGAAGAGGAGACCAAAACTAGATGCTAAAATGGCAAAAATTTCCACAGCAGTTGTAAATTTACCAGGTGAACTGACATATGCAGGTACAAATGCCAGCCACACTGCACAAAATATAAGCATGCTGAAGGTGATGTATTTGGCCTCGTTAAAATTGCCTGGCAACTTCCGGGCCAGAAAAGCCAGAAAAAAACAGACACAAGCCAAGAGGCCAATATATCCCAACACACACCAGAAGGCCAGATCAGAGCCCACACTGCAATCCAGGATGATCTTGGACTGTTGATATTTAGTGTTTCTATAGGGGAAAGGAGGGGATGCTACAAGCCAGGCGGTACATATGACCACCTGGACCAGAGTGCAGCATAAGATGATTATTCTCTGCTGTGTGGGGCCCAACCATTTCATTACATTGTTTCCAGGTCGGGTAGCTGTGAAAGCAGCCAAAACCACTAAAGTCTTGCCCAGGATGCAGGAGATGCAGAGAGAGAAAGTGATGCTGAAGGCAGTGTGTCGCAGCATGCAGGACCAGGATGTAGGTTCCCCAATAAACACCAAAGCACAGAGAAAGCATAGAGTCAGCGATAACAAAATGAAAAAACTGAGTTCTGAGTTATTAATGCGTACTACAGGAGTGTTTCTGTAATAGAGAAATACAGCAAACACAGCTAAAGTTAGGCACGCCCCAATTAAAGCTATTACTGTTAGGGTCAATCCCATTGCATCATGGGACAGGAATTCGATCACTTTTGGAATACACACTGTTCCATCAGCATTTGACCAGTAATCTTCAGAACAGGCCATACACTCTACTGAATCTAAAGAGAGGGAAAGACTATAAAAATGAGGATGAAGATCACTTTTCATGAGATTTATTGCTGCATTATTGAATTTATTCTCCAACCTGTCTTATTACTGATTTTGCCACTGTCACATGGTACACAGTCAAAGCAGCACAAAGGCTGGCCACGACGGACAGCTTTCCTGAATCCTGGAGCACAGCTGTTGCTGCACACAGACACCAGCACCTGCTTAGCCAACAGATCCACATAAATTAGAAATGTATATTAGTGTACATTTCAGATCAAAAGCAGAAATAATTATTGACAAGAAACAAACTAGATAGTATGAAACTAATCAAAATGAATTAATGAGCATGTGACATACTTTGACATGGACTGAAAAAAAAGGATTACAATCGCCTTTTGCGTTTCCTTTCCATAGATAGAACTGCCATCTTCAGATGAGCAATTCTTTTTTTAAGACACTTACCTCCATTTGACCCTACAGAACTTCAGAACATGGAATCTCATGTACTGAAATACACTGTGAGAACAGCTTGCCTCAGTCTGATGGCCGGGCCACATGATAGCCTTCTCCTGGATGACCAGTTCTCGGCCAGAATCTTGTGCACCGTCAAACATGCCCACATTAACAAACTCAATATTCCCAGCTGAGCCCCTCTGCCAGTTTATAAGGTCATAAGATGGAATAGAATCGCCTTTCATGTCAAACTTCACTGTCTCTCCTGAAATAGTGAATGACACCTCTTGGAGATACTGCTGTAACTGTGAAATATAGCGTTGAAGAGATAAAAACAAGATGGTTTGTTTACAATGGTTCAAGTCATGACCTGGTACACAGTTACTTTAACATTAAATATTTAAACACTCCTTATTTTGAGTACCTGCCATGGGTAGACATTACGCAAGTTTGCACATGTGGAGTTACTAAATGGCCCTTTTCCAGGTGTACAGTGAATAAGATTATGCAGGGAATAAGCTATGGCATAGACTCCTTTATAAACATTATAGGAAATGCGGGGGCTGGAAGTGTTAAAATAGGCAGAGTGCTGCACCCTTAGAGTCTCCTTCCCTGTGCAGGAGAGCAGATGACTATTCAAGCTGGAACTGGAGGGGGAGCAGCCATATAAAGCCCCCCACAGCTCATGAACCAGAGGATTTGAGGGGTACCTTTCTGGGTTGACTGTTGTGAGATACTCTCTAAACCCAGGGATTTGGCCCTGTCGTATACCAAATCCTATGGTCCCTCCCAAGAAAGGGTAATATTCATTTCCTGTGAACACAGAGGCTGTAACCCATGCCTCACTAGCAATCCACTGTATCCCAGTGACATTCTGTTCCATGTAGTCTCTCAAGAAGGGTGTGAGCTCCCCTTCAGCTGAGAACACCACTACCACCCGAGCAGTCGAATGGTTCATGACACGAATAATTTCCAGTGCTCTTTGACGCTCGTATAAGAGAGGAATCATCTCCTGATAAGCAACACATATTCCTGTACCCTCCAGCTCCTTCAGTAAACCCTGAAGAGCAAAGCGACCATACTCGTGATCTCCTCGTACCACTCCTACCCAGGTCCACTTAAAATGCAGCAGGAGTTTTGCAATGGCCTTTACTTGATAGGCATCACTAGGAATGACTCTGAAGAATGTGGGGAATTGTCGCCTGTCACTCAAACAGGCACAGGATGAAAAATAACTGATCTGTCAAGAAAAAAGGAAAACAATTCTGTAATAAGAATATTATTTAATCTTAGGCTTTAGTGCACAGGTTTCACTGTCAGTCGATCAGGCTGTTAGACTGATAAGACTGCTGGAAAAAAAATACAAAAACAAAAAAACAGACACACACGCACACACACACACACACACACACACACACGTTTGTTTTGTTATCTTAGTGAGGACTTTGCATAGACTTCCAATGATTTTCTATCAGGTTATTTTCTATCCCCTAACCCGACCCCTACCCCTAAATTTACACATCATAGAAACATGTGCAGAACACTAGACCTACATAAAAAAAAAAAAAAAAAAAAAAATATATATATATATATATATATATATATATATATATATATATATATATATATATATATATATAATATTTTGGCTGATTTATAAGCCTTTTTAGCTAGTGAGGACCAGTCAAATATCCTCACTAGTGGGTTATCATGATCATTCACTAAATAAGTGAGGGCATTTTGTCCTCACAATTATAGTTAAACCAGTACACAGCATAATGCACTTAAATAATAATAATAATAAAAAAAGGTTTCACTTTAGACTCACCATTGGTATCTTGAAAGGCCTCAACATTCTTGAAACTACAATAGACTGAGCTGACCCAGATTCTCCGATGATAGCAAGCAGTGGACCAGCACCTTCACACATAGGACTATTTTCCTCATTTGGCCCATTTAGAACAGCTACTGCTGATCTCTGCCCTGTCAGAGGGTATGCACATGAGTCAAATATTTTGTAACCCAGACTGTAGTTAGGCAGGAGATCGGCTCGTTTGTTTATTTCCTCTACAGCAAGTTTCATAGTAAGGGCCCAGCGGAAAGCTCTCGGATCAAATCTACAGATGAAGAAAACAGAGATAAGGACATAAAGGGCATTCAAACTTAAACAAGTTGTACACAGGTTCACATATTTCTAGCAAGACACACATTCAAGATGTTTATATTCAAGATGTTCTCTATACAGCTAAAAAAAATAATAATAATAAAATAAATAAATAAATAAATAAATTCAATGAATTAATTAAACTTTGTTACTCACCCATTGCATTTGACTGGCTCCGGTTTGTAAGTACAGTTAAGGTCGGGCATTTCCTGATTATAGTGCAATGGAAAAATACCACCTATTATATAATCTCCATTTGCCATGAGGCCTGGCTCAAAGTCATTTCGCAGGATACATTTTGAAGCATATGCAGGAGTGAGTGTACTGAGATGATGAATCAGAAGCCATGGGAGCAGGACAGTCATGCTCTCTATACCTGCATCCCTTAGCATGACTACAGTGGATAAGACACCCTGTTATATATACCAGACACAGGTCTCAATGCATCTCATTATGCGTCGCAGTCATATGTCATCAGTAGGATTCAAAATACTCATATTTATAAATATGCTTTATTAATATGCTTCCTTTTTACAACACTAGCACAACCCATGGCCATACATATTGTTTTCATTAGAAAGGCAAAATTTAGTTTTAGTGTAATGCAGTGTATGTTAGTTTTAGCATATAATAATTTATACAGGCTGATTGTTTGCTCTATATCTCTACATGAACATATTACATTAGAGTAATCATAGCATATCATATTAGATGAGCTTTGTTAATTTAAACTATATTCACATCCTTTTTTTTTTTTTTTTTTTTTTTTTTTTTAATACAACAGCCCAAACACCTTATATCATTTAATAACTTTTCCCATGAGATGTTGCTTGGTGTTCTTCTCAGGCTTCAGTAAAATAATATAACATTTGGGGGCAAATAAGCAGAGAAGGAGGCCAAAACTGGAAGCTAAAATAGCAAAAATTTCCACAGCAGTTGTAAATTTACCAGGTTGGCTGACATATGCAGGTACAAATGCCAGCCACACTGCACAAAATATAAGCATGCTGAAGGTGATGTATTTGGCCTCATTAAAATTGCCTGGCAACTTCCGGGCCAGAAAAGCCAGAAAAAAGCAGACACAGGCCAAAAGGCCTATATATCCCAACACACACCAGAAGGCCAGATCAGAGCCCACACTGCAATCCAGGATGATCTTGGACTGTTGATATTTAGTGTTTCTATAGGGGAAAGGAGGGGATATTGTAAGCCAAGCAGTACATATGACCACCTGGACCAGAGTGCAGCAGAAGATGATTATTCTCTGCTGTGTGGGGCCCAACCATTTCATTATATTGTTTCCAGGTCGGGTAGCTGTAAAAGCCGCCAACACCACTAAAGTCTTGCCAAGGATGCAAGAGATACAGAGAGAGAAAGTGATGCTGAAGGCAGTGTGTCGCAGCATGCAGGACCAGGATGTGGGTTCCCCAATAAACACCAAAGCACAGAGAAAACACAGAGTCAGTGATAACAAGATGAAAAAACTGAGTTCTGAGTTATTCACACGGACTATAGGGGTTCCTCTGTTGTACAAAAATATCAACAAAACTGTGATAGTCAGAAAGGCTCCGACAACAGCTATCACAGTCAGGGTGATACCCATTGCATCATGGGAGAGAAACTCAACAACTTTTGGGACACACGCTGTTCCGTTTGCATTGGACCAGTAGTCTTCAGGGCATGGTATACAATCTATTGAATCTATAAAAACAAACAAATAAACAAACTAATAATAATAATAATAATAATAATGGCAACACATGTCAATGTATTTAAAGTTACATTAATGAGAACATAAACAAACCTGTCTGATTACTGATCTTGCCACTCTCACATGGAACACAGTCAAAGCAGCACAGAGGTTGCCCACGACGGGCAGCAGTCCTGAATCCTGGGGCACAGCTATTACTGCACACAGAGACAGGTACCTATGAAAATAAAGTGTATATATATACATATATATATATACATATATATATATATATATATATATATATATATATATATATATATATATATATATATTAGTGCTGTCAATCGATTAAAAAAATTAACTAATTAATCACACATTTTTCTGAAATTAATCGGGATTAATCGCGATTAATCCTGCCTAACATTAAAGTTTTTAAATATACCTTTATATTGCAATAATTTCACATTCAATCTTCAAATTAATGTGCAAACAGCATATTTTCTATATTTGTTTAATGGCATCTTTTTTTTTTATGACTGAAGGCCAGTATTACTGATACCAAGTAATACTGATTTCCCTATAAAAAAATAATAATATTCCCCTAATATTTAACCATTGACTATAGCCATTAAACATTGCATGATAATTAAGAGCTATCAATTTTAACATTTATTAGATTTTAAAAATAACTTTTAATTTAAGTGAACTCAATCTTCACATAAACCCATTATATATATATATATATATATATATATATATATATATATATATATATATAGCTAGGCTACCTGTGCCTCTCAGCAGAAATATACAGAAATTGAATAAAGTTATCACTAAATAACAATAAATTCTAAACTAAATACAGATAAATGCTTACAGCTATATAAAAGTTATTGATTTCCTCTTTTTTTCTTTTATTCTTGATTAACAGACATCACAGCAGCTAGTTATTAGGTTGTTTTTGGCTGCTATTTCTTTAAGAGCTGCCGCTGCTGAACGTGGCGCAGATCTGACACGCATCATATTTTCTCTCAACTCTCATCAGAAAGTGTGTGTGTTAGAGTGTGTTAGATGAGGGAGACCGTGCTGGGATGCTCCAGGACGGTTTTGAAAACCATTTCAGAGACATGTTCTTAATGTAACTCATATATAACATATTACATGCACGCACAGTTTTAAGGCAGCTTTAACTGCCTTTTTGGTAACTTCATGCCTTAAAGCTATAGCGTGCGCCGGTTTCCGCGCTTGTTTGACTCACGCCTGCAGCTGAAGTGAAGCTGGAGCGTGCCTCTGAAACGACTGAATAAATGCACTTCTTGTCAAAAAAAAAAAAAAAAAAAAAAACAGACAGAAACAGCGATTATGAGTGGGGTGGCCAACCCTAGGCTCCGCCCCTGCGTTAACAGCGTTAAATAATTTTAACGCGTTAAACTGAAAAAATTTAAAAAATAATAATAATAATCGCCTGCATACATACATACATACATACATACATACATACATACATATATATATATATATATATATATATATATATATATATATAAATATAATTTCTTTATCAATATAATTTCTTTATCAATTGCTGTATATTAACTTAATTAAATCAACATTTCATCCTTTTTGTTTAAAGCAGCTTTTGCCCTAGGGGCACTTGCGCATAGTTTTTCAGGTAGCTTTGGAAATGTAAACTGATATTTCCTACTGATACACTACAGCAAAAGCTAGAGATAACTGACTTAAAACCATTTTTTAGCTGGTGAAAATACTAGTGTTCTGCAAATTTTGGCCACCACTGTGTATATATATATATATATATATATGTGTATGTGTGTGTGTGTGTGTGTGTGTGTGTATTTATTTATCAACAGGGGCACAAGGACTATATACTATAGTGTCAGTTGTATTATTAGAACAACAGATGGCACTGCAGTGCACAGTCAACACCTTGCCTTGTTATGTTGGTTAGACCACATAATGGCCTGCTCCTCAATCACCAGTTCTCTCCCAGAATGCTGAGCACCATCATAGAGGCCTACTTTAACAAATTGAATATCTCCACTTGTGTGTCTTTGCCAGTTTATCAAATCATAATATGGAACTGAGTCACCATTATTATCAAATTTAACATTTTCTCCAGCTATTGAGAAGGAAACATCCTCAAGGTAATTTTGAAGCTTTGGAATATGTTTTCAAAAATAGAGAAACAGAGACACAGTTACATTTGCAATTAAAAAAGGTAACATCATTTGAAAATTTTTCAAGAAGAATATTTGAACATTTAATATAATTAGGCAGTTTCAATCAGAGCATAAAATAGTTTTACCTGCCATGGAAACACATTGTTGGGGTTTGCACATGAGAAATTCTCAAATGGTCCATTTTCAGCTTTACAGTGAATGAGATTATGTAGAGAATAAGCAAAGGCATACACTGCTTTATATACATTGTAGGCCACACGAGGGCTGGATGTGTTCATGTAGGCAGAGTGTTCTTGTCTGAGAGTTTCCTTTCCTGTGCAGGAGGGCAAATGACTGTTCAAGTTGGATGTGGAGGGGGAACAACCGTAGAGAGCCTCCCACAACTCCTGAACTTGAGGGTTAGAAGGGTACCTTTCTGGGGTCACCGTTTTGAGGTAATCCTGAAGACCTGGAATGTGTCCTTTACGTATTGCAAACCCAATTGTGCCATCTAAGAATGGATATGTTTCTGCTAATATTGAAGCTGTAACCCAAGCCTCACTTGCAATCCACTGAATTCCTGTGATATTTTGAGTCACAAATTCTCTTAAGAAAGGATAAAATTCCCCTTCTACTGAAAAAACAACCACCACCTTAGCTGTGGATTCTTTCATTACTTTAAGAATCTTTAGGACACGTTCCTGAGTATAGTCTTTAGGGATCATTTCATGATAGGCCAAACAAATGTTAGTATTCTCAATTTCTCGCTTTAAGCCTTGTAAAGCAAACCTGCCATAGTCATGATCTTCAGTCACCACACCAATCCATGTCCAGCCAAACCTTTTTAAGAGTTGTGCAATAGCTTTGACCTGGTAATCATCATTAGGAACCACTCTGAAAAATGTTGGGAACTGCTTCCGATTACTTAGACAAGAGCAGGTTGAAAAATAGCTTATCTATAAAACAGAAAATAAAAATCCTCCATAAAATTGCATCAAAATAATGTATATACATTTTCAGAAAAAAAAATTAACCCTATGTTTCTAAGATACAGAACATATAGCATGCTATTAGAATGGTTAAGGTAAAGAATAAGAAGAAAAAGAGAATGAAAAACACTCACCATGGGTATTTGGAAGGGTTGCACAGTTCTGGAGAGAACAATGGACTGTGAGGATCCGGATTCCCCTATTAATCCTAATAAGGGGCCAGCCCCAGAGCACATAGAACTTTGAACAACATCCTCTCCATTCAGTACTGCCAGGATTGCTTTCTGAGCAGTCACAGGAGTGGAGCAAGAGTCAAAAATTCTGTAAGACAGTGTATGATTTGACAGGATGTCTTTTCTGTTGTTTATCTCCTCCACTGCAAGTTTCATAGAGAGAGCCCAGCGGAAAGCTCTTGGATCAAACCTGCATTTAAATTCACAAAAAAATAGCTTTGTAAAATTGCTTAGAACATATGGAATTACAATTAAACAGTTTATAAAATATTAAACTGCACAGAAATTATTTGAAAATAACAAATGTCCTTACCCTCGACACTGTGCTGCTAAAGGTCTCTTTATGTAGTCTGTTGGAGGAAGCTCTACTCTATAATGTAAAGGAAAAATTCCTCCTATTGTGAAGTCTCCACTAGTCATGAACACTGGCAGATCAAAGTCATCATGTGGGGAGCAGTTTAAAGTAACAGCTGCACTGGAAAGGTGAAATAAAGAGACAAAAATGTAAATCATTGTTCTGTCAAGCTCTACAAAAAAAGAGCTAAGAGGAGTTTCTATCTCCCAAGGTTTTATAAAGTTACTCAACTTGCATATCATTATGTATGACTTCTTCTTGGGTCATGTGAAGTGTAATAGCACCCAAGATGCAGCAAAGAAATGAATATGTAAAACCTCATTTAAATACTATCCCTCATCAACCATTAAACCTACTCTATGTAACTTTTTTCTTCAAAATTAAACAAATTTAAATAATAAGCAAACACATAAAACAATCTTCCAATAAGTGTTTTTTTTTTTTTTTTTTTTTTTTTTTTTTTTAACTGATATTACAGTGTCAAGCCTAAAACTATTTATACTTTTGTCGGGAGAAATTTCCTAGGAAATTGAGTACTTTATGATTTTTTCTGTGCGTTTTTATGTCATATCCGTGAATAAAAAATGATGTGCAAGTATCCTACCCACAACAGCTGAATCTCAAGCTGAAAATAATTTGCAAGCATAAAGGGGCAAGCATTAGTACCTGTAATTAAACATGAATTCACATTTGCATAACATCACATTTGCTGTGCATTGACTAGGTTAACAACAAAAGGGTTTATGTTGATGACAATGCAAATGTCTAAACCAATTGTTGTGTTCTACAATATTTGCCTATAAATATCCTTGCCAAGTTTTAGTTTCCATCGTTGTCTGATATGAATAGCAATCGTTATATCTAATATCATTTTTTTAACGCTATTTTAAAACACTGGATTTCAACAATTCAAAAGAACAATGGCATTGCCATGAGTCCGGTCCCTGTTGTTCCTCTCACATGCCATTAGAAGGCTCCATCGCCTTTTCCTCCCCGACTCAATTTCCCATATTCCCCTGTCTAAGAACTAATTACCCTCACACCTGTTTCCCATCACCCAGACTATTTAAGCAGCTCCTTCACCCATGTTCAGTGCTAAGTCTTGTTTTGCTCTTATTAACATTTCTCAGCGTTTACCCTTGTTTCTTGTGATTTTGATTTTGAACTGTCTTCCCGTTTTTTGATTGTTTTCTGCCTGCCCTGACCTTTGCCCTTTTTTGTGGATTGCTCTTTTGCCTTGCCTCTGCCATTTTGTTTTGCTGGTGTTTGACCCTGCTTGTGTTTGACTATGCTCTTTATTAAAGCTGCATTTGGATCCCATTTCTGTTGTCTCATTCACTGTTACAAAAGACTTAGCCATACCCAGATCCAGCAGCTTAACAGAAGACTATACCAACATGGATCCAGCAGAGAGAATGTTGCTCCTCAGGCAGGGCTCTAAAGCTATCGAGAACTACACAGTGGAGTTCTGTACTCTGGCTAACTCTTTCATATCGTCGCTGTCGAGCCGAATCCTCGCATCTCCAAAACCATTATTTTTCAGGAAATTAAAAAAACGGCATATTTTTTGAGTTATTAAACATTGTATCGTTAAAGTTGGTATTATAACTTATATAGCTATCATATACTGTTGTGTACCAACATTAAGACAACATTTCCCCAAAATCATGTTTAATCGGAGATACGAGATTTATGACTTGGGAGCAGGGAGATACGAGATTACGCTGTCATTGATAAGAATGGTACGAACACAGACGTCGCTGCTGCCAGCAGTGTTCATCAAAGTCTGCGGTCGCGTTGAGCCTTTTGACAAGAGACAAGGCTTTAAGAGCTAATCAAAGCTAATGATTGTGGTTACATACATCTTCCTAAACTCTATTTTAAACGTTAGAGCTATGAGTGATGCAATACCAAAATAAAACGATAAACTAACTAGGCTGTCTAATAGGCGGAAATTAATCTGCACGCAAACAAAGTCGGCGGTCGCGTTGAGCCTTTTGACAAGAGAAAAGGCTTCAGTAGTTAACCAAAGCTAACGACTGTGGTTACATACTTCTTCCTAAACTCATTTACCTCAGAGGACGTGTTGCTCAACAAGGATTCGTTGCGACTATCAATCCTGAGGAGCAGAGACGTGCAGAGAGTTCCTCAGGGGCAGGGGCTCAAATGTAAAATAGGGGCAATGTAAAAAAAAATAAAAATAAATATATATATATATAGGTCAAAAGTTTGGATACATTACTATTTTATATTTTTGTAAGAAGTCATTTATGGTCATCAAGCCTGCATTTATTTGATCAAATTTTTAATATACTTTAAAATACATTTTATGCAATTCCGATTTATTATCAATATTGGAAACCTGTGATACTTTTTTCAGGATTCTTTGATTAATAAAAAGTTTAAAAAGCAAAGCATTTATTTAAAATATATATTTTGTAACAATATACATTGAAAAGCTTGAGGTTTTGAATAAATGCTGTTCTTTTTAATTTTTTTTATCAATGAACCCCAAAAAAGGTTCCAAAAAAAAAAAAAAAAAAAAAAAAATTAAATAAATAAATAAATAAGCAGCACAACTGTTTCCAATATTGATAATAAATCAGCATATTATATCTGAAGGATCATGCACTGAAGACTGGAGTAATGATGCTGAAAATTCAGCTTTGATCACAGAAATAAATTACATTTTAAAGTATATTAAAATAGATAAACATTCTTTTAAATTGTAATAATATTTCACAATATTACAGTTTTTCTGTATTTTTGATAAAATAAATGCAGGTTTGATGAGCATAAGACACTTTCATAATGCTGCATAATTATCAAAAATGGTAATATAATAAAATCCTTTCATGTCACCATTTCGCCAGCCTACACTTCACATAATAGGCCTGTAGGTGGCACTTGGGCTCCATTAATTTATGATAGTTTCATGAAATAGTAAACGGTGCTTCATACACAAGCATCCATTTTCTCAGCGATGCAATTTGATTTATAAAATGAGACAAACCGCAGATCCAGATCGCTCTACAAATAAGCTTGTCTGCCCCATGTCATTTTCAACCGATTTATGAATAAGAACGGAAAATGTCTGCTCCAATTCACATTATTGTCCAATGAAATGTGTCAGATCATGATTGGTTGGTGTATTATACATGACAAACGGGCATTGATGAATTATGTAATATTCTCTAAACTATATAATATATGGATTTTTAATTAAATCGACACACTAACTTTGATTACTGATGGGAAAAAAAAAGTTTAAAATATTGTTTGGTTTATTTTCTTTCCTTCCCGTTGATCTATTCACTGAAAGAACCATATATGCTTGAGAGTCTATGGTTTCCAGACAGACTGCGGAATATCAGTCAGTCGAGCAAAACACACGCAACCCATAACAGCCTCAGATTGACAGATATCTAAAAATAAACAGGAATTTTCCGACTTTTGAGCGATTAGTTACCGTTCTGTGCACATTGTCATGTTAATTATAATTCAAATTCATTTTGTTATATTGACTACAATATCATTGCTATTTGTCTGAGAGGTTCACTTTTGAATAATTTTGATAAAGGGCAGGGGCTTGAGCCCCCAAAGCCCCCCCTTCTGCACGTGCCTGTTGAGGAGACATAATGCCGCGAGGCTCCCGCGGAGTGAAGAAGAGGTGGAGTTACGAGGATTCTCAGACAGTTTAAGTGTCCAATGGAGTTAAGAGATTTGCGATCAAGCTATTTTCAACACTTTAGATTGGTTAATAATTTGTAAAAATAACAGACCCACGTGGGGACTGACCAATAGCATCGATTTGTGAAAAAATATGAAATTGACAAAATTTGGACATAGGAGGTTTCCGCCCGACAGCGACGATATGGAAGTATACTGTTATAAAGGACTTCTATTGTTATGGCCTTAACAAGCCCATAAAATCACTTCTACCAGTTATTAGGTTTAGGAGGCAAGCACTTTTTAACACAGGGCCATGTGGGTTTGGATTTTGTTTTCCCTTCATAAAAAAAAAAAAAAAACTTCATTTAAAAACTGCATGTTGTGTTTACTTGTGTTATCTTTGATTAATATTTAAATGTGTTTGATGATCTGAAACATTAAAGTGTGACAAACATGCAAAAAAAAAAAAAAAAAAATCAGGAAGGTGGCAAACAATTTTTCACACCACTGTACATACAGTGTACCTATCAGTTCAAATGTCCTGGGGGTCCAACCCCAACTGTGAAGGAAGAACAATATAGCAAATGTGCATGGTCAATATACTGTTCCAGGGTAAGGGCATTCATACCTTTAGGTATGAATAAAATCACTTAAAATCACTTCTGCCTAAAGGTATGAATGCCCTTACCCTGGAACAGTATATTGACCATGCACATTTGCTATATTGTTCTTCCTTCACAGTTGGGGTTGAGGAGGACCCCCAGGACATTTGAACTGATAGGTACACTGTATGTACAGTGGTGTGAAAAATTGTTTGCCACCTTCCTGATTTTTTATTTTTTTTTTTTGCATGTTTGTCACACTTTAATGTTTCAGGTCATCAAACACATTTAAATATTAATCAAAGATAACACAAGTAAACACAACATGCAGTTTTTAAATGAAGTTTTTTTTTATTATGAAGGGAAAACAAAATCCAAACCCACATGGCCCTGTGTGAAAAAGTGCTTGCCCCCTAAACCTAATAACTGGTTGGGCCACCCTTAGCAGCAACAACTGCAATCAAGCGTTTGAGATAACTTGCAATGAGTCTGTTACAGCGCTGTGGAGGAATTTTGGCCCACTCATCTTTGCAGAGTTGTTGTAATTCAGCCACATTGGAGGGTTTTCGAGCATGAACCGCCTTTTTAAGGTCATGCCACAGCATCTCAGTAGGATTCAGGTCAGGACTTTGACTAGGCCACTCCAAAGTCTTCATTTTGTTTTTCTTCAGCCATTCAGAGGTGGACTTGATGGTGTGTTTTGGATCATTGTCCTGCTGCAGAACCCAAGTTCGCTTCAGCTTGAGGTCACGAATGTGGGTTTGGATTTTGCTTTCCCTTCATAAAAAAAAAAAAAAACCTTCATTTAAAAACTGCATGTTGTGTTTACTTGTGTTATATTTGATTAATATTTACATTTGTTTGATGATCTGAAACAATAAAGCGTGACAAACTTCCAAAAAAATAAAAATAAAAAAAAAAATCAGGAAGGGGGCAAACAATTTTTCACACGACTGTATGTATATAAGATGTATAAGATTTTCTTATTACTACTTTCTGAAATAGAGAATGATGCATGTCATGTCAATGCCAATTCACACCTTTCTTTCAATAATAAAAAAAAAAAAAAAAAAATATATATATATATATATATATATATATATATATATATATATATATAAATTAATAAAAAATACATTTTTAGAAAGAGCTAGGTCAGAAATGTTTTATACCTGTTACTGTGACCAAGTTTACACCTTTGTGTGTATGTATGATTGGATAAGTCATCACTAAATACAGTGCAAACAGGGTCATTTTATTTATTTATTTTTTTTATCAGATCACTGACACCACATAAGAAGATGCATGTAGAAATGCATGTAGAAATGCATGTTACCACTTTGCATGTGTAATGTAAATGCTCATGCATTCTAAATGTGTTAGAATGTGAGTAGAAACATCTACTCACCATCCACTCACCTAACACATGATAGTACTATGATGTGTTATAAAAGAGTACCAAAACAAGCATTTCAAACTTTGTGTTGTACAAAAAAATAAATAAATAAATAAATAAATAAAATAAATATGCATATTTGCTTAGTTCATTTTATTTGTGAAAATCATCACTCCTCGAAAGTGATGTGGAGTTGGATAAAATAAGTGGGTAGGGTCATGACAAAATCCAGTGACAGGAGATGTATTTAAAATGCACATTAAAATCAGGTGGAAATGGCAATGTGGTTTGGCTGACCACCTGTGATTGGATCACTGAAAACACATCTTTATTCCAGGTGTAAAAGACAAGAGAGACACCAAAAATATGCAGTCTTGGGAGTTCTGCAGGAATAGGATTGGAAACCACTGATCTAGCTCATTTAGGCCCTTCCGAGCCCAATCCTGCCATGGAGTCTATCCTTGAGGTTCCTCCATAGCTCCTGTATGTACTTCCCTAGCCAATGTTACTGTGAGAGCCACATTTTCCAGCCAGTGACTGCCAGCCTCAGACTAAAATCCCCCCCAAAAATCCAAAATCCAAAATATACATCTGGGAAATTAGAAGTGGAACTTTCTTTGATATTTCAAAAACAGGTCTCTATGTAATATCCACATTCACAATTTAATATATAAAAATTAATAAATATAATAAATATATAATCTTAGAGAATATAGAATGTTCTTTAATATTAATTTTGAAGAATATAGAATGTTACAGATATAATTGGGTTATTTGGTTTCCACAGTTACTGTATGTATACCTTGAAATTGTACAGTTTTTTGACATTCATTAAGTCTCAAATATTGTATTAATGCAATTACACAAAAAGTATTTTACTTTGTAATTTTCCCCATTAAATGTCGCTTTGTGTTCTTCTCAGGCTTTAATAAAATAATGTAACATTTGGGGGTGAACAAGCAGAAGAGCAGGCCAAAACTAGAAGCTAAAATAGCAAAAATTTCCACAGCAGTTGTAAATTTACCAGGTGAACTGACATATGCAGGTACAAATGCCAGCCACACTGCACAAAATATAAGCATGCTGAAGGTGATGTATTTGGCCTCATTAAAATTGCCTGGCAACTTCCGGGCCAGAAAAGCCAGAAAAAAGCAGACACAGGCCAAAAGGCCTATATATCCCAACACACACCAGAAGGCCAGATCAGAGCCCACACTGCAATCCAGGATGATCTTGGACTGTTGATATTTAGTGTTTCTATAGGGGAAAGGAGGGGATATTGTAAGCCAAGCAGTACATATGACCACCTGGACCAGAGTGCAGCATAAGATGATTATTCTCTGCTGTGTGGGGCCCAACCATTTCATTATATTGTTTCCAGGTCGGGTAGCTGTGAAAGCCGCCAACACCACTAAAGTCTTGCCAAGGATGCAAGAGATGCAGAGAGAGAAAGTGATGCTGAAGGCAGTGTGTCGCAGCATGCAGGACCAGGATGTGGGTTCCCCAATAAACACCAAAGCACAGAGAAAACACAGAGTCAGTGATAACAAGATGAAAAAACTGAGTTCTGAGTTATTCACACGGACTATAGGGGTTCCTCTGTTGTAAAGAAATATCACCAGCACTGTGACAGTCAGAAATGCTCCCACTACAGCTATCACAGTCAGGGTGATACCCATTGCATCATGGGAGAGAAACTCAACCACCTTCAGGACACATATTGTTCCATTCACATTGGACCAATAATCTTCAGGGCATGACAGACAATCTACTGAATCTATAAATAAAGAGAAATGATAAAATCAGATCAATTAAGGCAAATGTGGAAAACAAGAAGACAAATTTAATAAGAATATGAAGAAATGATGGGAGTCTTTATATTTTCTTGTCAATAGGAAAACATACAGCAGGATGCTCTCACCTGTCTGATTACTGATCTTGCCAATATCACATGGAATACAATCAAAGCAGCACAAAGGTTGCCCGCGACGGACAGCCTTCCTGAATCCTGGAGTGCAGCTGTTACTGCATACAGACACAGGTACCTAAAAAAAAAAATACAATAAATAAATATTGGCTCAAAGATCACATAGCGACAGTGTTTTCAATAGAACAATAGATGGCAGTGCAGTGCACAGTCAACACCTTGCCTTGTTCTGTTGGTGAGACCACAAAATGGCCTGCTCCACAATCAACAGTTCTCTCCCAGTTTGCTGAGCACCATCATAGAGGCCCACTTTAACAAACTGAATATCTCCACTTGCATGTCTTTGCCAGTTTATTAAATCATATGATGGGATTGAATCTCCCTTAACATCAAAACTGACTTTTTCTCCAGAAACAGAGAAAGAGATTTCCTGTAAATAATGCTGAAGCTTTGGAGAAGAAAAAAACAACAAGAAGGGGGGAAAAAATAGAGGGAGAGGCCAGACATTTACAATTAAAAAATAATTTTAAGAAGAAAAAGATGCAACATATAATCACTATTCTGTGTGAAAATCAGTTCTCCTTAAACCCTTAGGGACTTTTACCTGCCATGGAAACACATTGTTGAGGTTTGCACATGAGAAATTCTCAAATGGTCCATTTTCAGCTTTACAGTGAATGAGATTATGTAGAGAATAAGCAAAGGCATACACTGCTTTATATACATTGTAGGCCACACGAGGACTGGATGTGTTCATGTAGGCAGAGTGTTCTTGTCTGAGAGTTTCCTTTCCTGTGCAGGAGGGCAAATGACTGTTCAAGCTGGATGTGGAGGGGGAACAACCGTAGAGAGCCTCCCACAACTCCTGAACTTGAGGGTTAGAAGGGTACCTTTCTGGGGTCACCGTTTTGAGGTAATCCTGAAGACCTGGAATGTGTCCTTGACGTATTGCAAACCCAATTGTGCCGTCTAAGAATGGATATGTTTCTGCTAATATTGAAGCTGTAACCCAAGCCTCACTTGCAATCCATTGAATTCCTGTGATATTTTGGGTCACAAACTCTCTTAAGAAAGGGTAAAATTCCCCCTCCCCTGAAAAAACAACCACCACCTTAGCTGTGGATTCCTTCATTACTTTAAGAATCTTCAGGACCTGTTCCTGAGTATAGTCTTTAGGGATCATTTCATGATAGGCCAAACAAATGTTAGTATTCTCAATTTCTCGCTTTAAGCCTTGTAAAGCAAACCTGCCATAGTCATGATCTTCAGTCACCACACCAATCCATGTCCAGTCAAACCGCTTTAAGAGTTGTGCAATAGCTTTGACCTGGTAATCATCATTAGGAACCACTCTGAAAAATGTTGGGAATTGCTTCCGATCACTTAAACAAGAGCAGGTTGAGAAGTAACTTATCTGTAAATTAATTAATAATTAAAAAAGAAACAGAAGAAAAGCAACAAATGTTAGCCAACTTCATATATATATATATATATATATATATATATATATATATAAAACAGGAAAAAAAAACATGTTTATTTATTCATTTACATTTTTTATTTTTTTTTTATTTTACCATGGGTACTCTGAAAGGCTCCAGAGTTCTGGAGACAACGATGGATTGTGATGATCCAGATTCCCCTATTAATCCTAATAAAGTGCTAGCTCCAGAACATATTAAACTTTGAACAACATCCTGTCCATTCAGCACCGCCAGGACTGCTTTCTGAGCAGTCACAGGAGTGGCACACGAGTCAAAGATACTATAAGCCAGAGTATGGTTTGGTAAGAGATCTTTTCTGTTGTTTATTTCCTCCACAGCAAGTGTCATAGTGAGAGCCCAGCGGAAAGCCCTTGGATCAAACCTGCATAAAAGTATGTTATGAAAATACCTTCTTGTAAAACAATAGATGGGTTTCTGATAATTATTCTTCAGAAAATTAATAAAACGTAAACAACAGATTTAAAATTACAGCTTGGGAAAGATGTAAAGAACATATACGACATGTCCTTACCCTCGACACTGTGCTGCTAAAGGTCTCTTTATGTAGTCTGTTGGAGGAAGCTCTACTCTATAATGTAAAGGAAAAATTCCTCCTATTGTGAAGTCTCCACTAGTCATGAACACTGGCAGATCAAAGTCACCCTGTGGGTTACAGCTTGAAGTTACAGCTGCACTGGAAAGATGAAATACAGAGACAAAAATATGAATCATTATCCTGTTAACCTGCACAAGAAAAAAAAAAGGCAATGAGATGCTTGTCTTAACTTTGCTTTTATATGTTAATCATGCATATTATTATGCATGACATCATCCTGAGTTATATATCGAATCAGGTGCACTATTATCGTTCCCATGATGCCTCAATCTGAAACTATTGTTAGTGTCTGTGTTAGACATATTACACATTACAAAATCAACAATTACAATATCAACAATGCTTTACTTAGTAAATAATGGTGATGAATATTGTGATTAACCTATGATGATTAATTAAGCAAATTAACCATAATCAGTTGCATTAAAAAAAGCCCCCAAATTAAGAAAGAAAGATAAATTGGTTTCCAGTAAATGTACAAACTAATAAAAAACATATTTCAAATGATTAAGTTTATTTAATAATTAATAGAATAAAAATTAACTTTCCTACACTCCCCAAGTAAGCAATTGATTGATTGATTGATTGATTGATTGATTGATTGATTGATTCATCGATTCATTCAGTCAGTCAGTCAGCATATCTGAGATAGGTTTAGGGGGATGTTTGCGTCATCACTATTTTATGATGGTCTATACTTACTGAATGTAAATATACAATTGTAAAATGAGTAGACAACACTGTCAATGCTACAGGTCTAACCCCCACAAAATGTTTTATGCATACAGTTTTTACAGCCCACAGTAAAATGTGCACCAGAATAGCTGTGGTGGAATGAACTGACACAGAAAATAATTATAATGTGACCATTTATTTATTGACTGATTTATTTATTGATTGATTGATTGATTGTGCCAGAATTGCATTAAAGATTACAAACATTGTAATCCTTTAAATTAAATGTTTAAACGTTGTCACATGGTTGAATGTCTATCAGGTGTGCATTATCATTGGCTCAAAGAAATAATTACATTCACAAGGGCTTGCTACATGAAAGATTGACAGCAGGAGGGGCATATGAATTTTTATTTATTTTTCCAGGTGAAAAGGCCATCCCTCAATCACAGATTATCTATATATATGCTGTACCCATTAGATTCATTTGTCTCTGTCAGTTATCAGTTATGACACGGCTTAATGCAATTTTGCTTTTGTATTTTACATGTTGGCCTCTGTTGTGTATTGGTTTGCAGAGTCAGTATAAAAGCAAGATTAAGTGTGTCTTTCAGGGAGATGAAGATACCTACAGCTTTTACCAGGGAGGAGATGTCGTTTTGGGAGGAATTTTTCCTTTGCATTCCAGCCCCAAATCATCTTTTTCTTCTTTCAAGACCAAACCTGAGCCAACCAAGTATAAATTGTGTGTCATGCTTTCATAATCTGATTGATGTTTTGTAATGATTAGAATTATTTATTTATTTAATTATTTATTTTGCAGTGCATTGCACAGTTAATAACAATATATTAAATGTGTGCATTAAATACAATAATGGCCACATTTAATACAAGTGAGTGTGTGTGTGTGTGTGTGTGTGTGTGTGTGTGTGTGTGTGTGAATTCTGATGCAGCTTCACTCCTCGAGCCCTGAGGTGGATGCAGACGATGATCTTTGCTGTGAGAGAAATAAACCAGCGGCAAGACCTTTTGCCAAACCTATCTCTGGGCTACCACATCAAGGACAGCGGTGATGACATACCTGTATCTGTGAAGAGGTCTCTTCTCCTGGTCAATGGACAGCCAGAGAAGGGCAGTGAACAAAGCTGTGAAGATATACAAAAGCAGCCAAGCCCTGTAATTGTGGGAGATGCTGCATCAGGAGTCTCCATGGCTGTTCTGAGAACTCTAGGATCCTTTAAAATACCCATGGTAAAAGAAAATATTTAAAATTATTTTGATTTAATCTCTTGCAGTTGCATTCCCTTTGTCTTGGTAATGAAAGCTGTAATGTTGTATTGATTGGTGTTATGTTGATTTTCTTAATATGAAATATAAACAAAAGTTAAGGAAAATTAAACAATCTGGTGTGAGTGTGATGTGTGTATACATGCATACACAAATTGTCAATTAACAGTGTTAGCATTCAGTTGGTTGTAATTTATTAGTTTACCTATTAGTTACTTTTAATCTTACTGAAATATTGTGTTTTCATATTTTAGGTGAGCTACTTTGCATCCTGTTCATGTCTCAGTAACAAGAGAGAGTTTCCAGCATTCATGAGGACAATGCCAAGTGATCTATTTCAGATTAAAGCTTTGGTAAAACTTGTTCATTATTTTCAATGGACATGGGTCGGGGTGATCGGTGTGGAATCAGATTATGCTCGCTTTGCTATCCAGCTGTTCTTAAAGGAGTCCGAAAGATTTAATATTTGTCCTGCTTATGTTCACTTCTATCCTGTTGTACTGATGCAAGATGCAGTGGAGGAACTTGTGAATATTTTAAAATCTTCCTCTGCCACAGTCATAATAAACTTCTCTGGGGAATCAGAACTACATAGTATACTAAAAGAGTGCAGATGGCAAAATGTTACTCATCTTCAGTGGATTGCCAGTGAGGCTTGGGCCACATCAAAAGCCCTCTGGGATGATTTTGGTGATTTGTTAATGGGAACATTAGGTTTTGCAATAAGGAGAGCTGATATCTCACATCTTGGTAGTTACCTCAGAAGAGTAAATGTTTCCGTTGCTCAGAAATCACATTTTCTCTCAGAATTTTGGGAAGAGACTTTCCGTTGCCGGCTGAATGGGTCCTTAAATACTCATGTACATGGAGAAGCAGAACAGAACTGGCCACCTTGCAATGGCAGTGAGAGTCTGGACGATGTATACACTCCTTATTCAGATGTGTCACAACTCAGAGTCTCTTACAATGTTTATAAGGCCGTGTATCTCATAGCACATGCACTACATGACATGAGCACATGTGAACCAGGAAAAGGCCCCTTTCAGAATGGGACATGTGGGAGTCTATCTCAAATTCTGCCATGGCAGGTGTGTGTTACTCACCATTTTACATTCTCTGCCTATATTGTGCTAATAAGAAATTATCAAACACTGTACACATTTTAAAACAATGGTTAAATATTATATCAATGCATCTATATATTGCCATCCATGCATTTTAATGATTTGTTTTGCATCATCCTATCTCCCAACATTCACCTAAGCTCCTGTACTATATGAAAAGAACACATTTCACAACACTAGGGGAAGAGGTCAGATTTGATGATAATGGTGATCCCATTGCATCCTATGACCTGATGAACTGGCAAAGAGAGTCGGATGGCTCCCTTCAGCTAGTGAGGGTGGGATTCTATGATGCCTCCCTCGAAGATGACACTGACCTAGTAATAGATGAGCCAGTAATTATGTGGCACAGAGGAGAGAAGGTGTGTGCCATCCCACTCATCACCCGATATTGCTTGCTTTGTCTGTTTTTCCTTCAACTGTACCCAGTAGTTATGGCAGAGCTAAATAAAATCCAGTTTTTTAACTTGAAATGGCAATGCACTATTGATTTTAATTTGTACTAAACATTTTAGATTTTTAAGTCACATATTTATTTATGAAATGAAAATATGTCATTTAGTATGTAGTGTTATGTAGTAACATGCACTCTCATTGAGACTATGTAGTGTTTTTCTACTGCTTGCTCTGCTGTGGTCATTAGGCACCAGAATCATTGTGCAGTCAAAGCTGTCTGCCAGGCTCCAGGAAGGCCAGGCAGAAAGGAAAGCCAGTCTGCTGCTTTGACTGTATACCATGTGCTGAAGGAGAGATCAGTAATAAAACAGGTGTGAATTTCCTCAAAGCTTCTCACTTTTTAGTATTTTGATAAAAATCAAAATATAAATACATTTCATGCACCCCATTTTCACCAATTTTTCCACAGATTCAAATGATTGCCTGACATGTTCAAAAGAAACATGGCCAAACCAAGCCCAAGACCAGTGCATTCCCAAAACTTTAGAGTTTTTGTCCTTTCAGGAGCCCTTGGGAATAATTCTATGGGCATTTTCTGCATTCGGAGCCTGTGCAGCATTAGCAGTGATTGTTGTGTTTATAATGTATAGAAAGACTCCAGTCATACGAGGAAACAATATAGAGTTAAGTTTCTTTCTCCTTCTGTTCCTCTGCGCTTGCTTTCTGATTGGCCTAACATTTATAGGGAAGCCCACTGACTGGTTATGTCAGATTCGGTATCCAGCCTTTGGAATCAGCTTTACTCTATGTATTTCATGCATCTTGGCAAAAACTGTAGTAGTTTTAATGGCTTTCAGAGCCACTCTTCCTGGCAGTAATGTCATGAAGTGGTTTGACCCTGTCAAACAAAGATCAAGTGTAATCTTGTGCACTTTGGTGCAAGCACTAATTTGTATCATATGGTTAACAACTACGCCTCCTTTTGCATCATATAACACCAAGTTTATGAGTGCAACTATAATTGTTGAATGTGCTGTAGGATCTGAAGTTGGATTTTGGTGTGTTTTGGGTTATATTGGACTCCTAGCTTGTTTGTGTTTCTTAATGGCATTTTTGGCCAGAAAATTACCAGACAACTTTAATGAGGCTAAATTCATCACATTCAGCATGCTTATATTTTTTGCTGTGTGGCTAACCTTCATTCCAGTTTATGTGAGCTCTCGTGGAAAGTATATGGTTGCTGTCCATGTGTTTGCTATTCTAGCATCTGCCTTTGGTCTCTTGCTGTGTATATTTGCTCCTAAATGTTATATTGTACTTCTGAAACCTGAGAAAAATGACAAAAAGCACATGATGAAAAAATAAAAAAAAGAAGAAAAAGTTTTAAACATTTGGAATAATACACTACAGTTAAAATACAGTAGTAGTCTACATTTTATTCAACTGAATAAAGACAAGTTGCCTGGTTATGACAATTATCTTTTTATATTAACTTATATACACTTTTGTGATACTACTACTACTACTATTATTATTATTATTATTATTATTATTATTATTATTATTATTGAATTTCCAGATCACTGTAATCAATTAATTAATTTTCAGTTGAAGGATATATTTGCCTTTATCTACACAGCAAAGACACAGAACACAACAATGTAAAAAAAAAAAAGAAAAAAAAAAAGGTAGATAAATGGGGCTTCATTTTTACTGTGCATATAATAAACACTTAAGTACTTAAGTATGACATGTGAAAATGTGGGTATTTTATAATAAAATAATACTAAAAAAAATGCCTCTGTATGTTGCAGTATATCATTGACTTTGCAAATATAGTTTTTTTAATTAAAATAAAATAAAATAAATTAAATTTTGTCAGTTGAGCCCAATTAGATTTTTCACATTTAGATATATACTGTATATAATGCGTCATGTGAGTGAGAAAGGAGTATGGGGTGTATGGGGGTTGAAGTCTGGACTATTTTTATATTTTGTTTAAGATAAGTATCTACTAAACAATATACATTATCAAACACCCTAATCATTAGCAGAAATAAAAGTTAATTAGCAAGTTTAAAGTTTAAGTTGTCTTTCCTTGCCATCTACAAGTAATTTTCCCAATTATAATTATGTTCTTACGTTGGTTTGATTGCCTCATTTCTATTTTCCTCATTTGTAATTTGCTCTGAATAAAAGCATCTCCTAAATGATTAAATGTAATGAAAATGTCTTAATTTGCTGATTAATAATGCCATATACAGATAAAAAAATAAATAAATAAAAATAAATAAATAAATAAATAAATAAATAAAAAATCCTGATTTGAATGGTTCAGATTCATAGGACTGCTGCATTCACATTTTCTGAAACAATTCTGAGCACTTGTGGTGTGAACAGCTCAGCTGTTTTAAGGTGCTGCTCACTTTAACTCCTTAAGCTCTGGGGATTTTTTATTTTATTTTATTTTTTATTTTTTGTATTTTAACCTAAATTTGACATACCAAAATTCAAATGTTTACCCTACACACATACAATGGAGGAAATGAAGAAGAAAAAAAAACGAAAAAAAAAAATGGTGTCATTGTATAGAAAACCCTTTGAACTACAAAATATGATTGCAATTCTTATTACAATATTATTACAATACAACATTTGGAACAACATGATGGTGAATAATTTATGACAGAATTTTAATTTTTGGGTGAACTATCCCTTTAAGGATGCATGCTTCAGAGTATATTCAAGGCTGCTTATCAGCCATAGGCAATCATGACTCAAAAATCCCATAGTGCCACTTTCTTTCACTGAACAGGAGATCACGGGGCAGTAAATAGTCAGGACTCAGGACCTGTTGACCTTGACCTTGCTTGTTCTTATGGTTATTGTAACGGGGCTGATGAGACGTGAGACGTGCGGATCCATATGCAAGCTTTTATTTTGAAACATGGTCAAATCACAGGCAGGGTCAACTGTTCAAAAGCGGCCTCCGTGGCCGTGATAGGGCAGGACGAGAGTTCAGGGGCAGCCCTTCTGGCTGTGACAGGACAGGATGAGGATACGCAGACGGCCTCCATAGCCGTGACAGGACAGGATGAGAGTTCAGGGACAGCCTTCATAGCCGTTTCAGGGCAGTACGAGAGCTCACAGACGGCCTTCATAGCCGTGACAGGGCTAGACGAGGATTCGCAGACGGATACCACTGACACCTCTGGAGGTTCTGCAGCAGTTGCCGCCACCTCTGGAGGTTCTACAGTGGTACCGTAGGAAACGAGAGAGAGTTCTTTGCTGGGCGCCACCACCATAAAAGGGTCTAAAGCGAGCACCGCTGCTTCAGGAGGTTCTGCAGCAAGTGCCACCTCCTCTGGAGAAGCTGCAGCGGGTGCCATCGCCTGGGGCAGTTCTGTGGTGGTATATGCAGCCCAAATGCAACATAAAACGATCCCCATCATGGGAAGCGCTTCGGACAGGGAACTCAGTTCAGGGACAGGAGGGCTAGAGTGAGTGGGTTTGGGGATACCAGCTGCACGTGCAGACACCAGCGGTGTATCACTCACACTAGACATCAACCTGGGAAATCGGAGCACTGACCTTGAATATCTAGGTGTGGTGGACAGGATGTCACAAGACTCTGGATGATCAGTGGTGACGTAACGTGGTTCTGGAGGGTCAGTGGTGTCGTGAAGGGACTCCGGAAGATCAGCAGTGACGTGAAGGGACTCCGGAAGATCAGCAGTGACGTGCTGGGACTCTGGACGATCAGTAGTGACGTGCTGGGACTCTGGACGATCAGCAGTGACGTGCTGGGACTCAGGAATGACAGTTGTGACATGTCGGAACGTCGTGGTGGCCGCCATTTTGTGAACGGGCTCTGCTACGACCGCCATCTCAGTCATAGACACGGTGTCGCGTTCCTCTTCCGCGACACCCACAGTAAACGAAGAGTCAGCACACAGCAAAGCATAGTCCATAAAGTCCTTTAAACTACAATTAAACTTCCCTTCAGGTAAAAATGACTTAATGGGCTCATTTAATCCGTAACAGAAAATGTCTTTTAATATGACCTCATCAAGGGGTATCCTATAAGATAACTCACAGAACTGAGTGACATACTCCTCAATAGATGAATTCCCTTGTCTCAGGTTGAGCAGCTGGTCGAATGGGTCCATACTTGGCCAGGGTTCCTTAGAAAAGCCGCTGGATCCTCGTGTGGCCGAGTATTCTGTAACGGGGCTGATGAGACGTGAGACGTGCGGATCCATATGCAAGCTTTTATTTAGAAACATGGTCAAATCACAGGCAGGGTCAAACAACGGTAAACAGGTATGGCAGGGACAAGACAAAGAGTAATCCAAACAATATCCAACAGGGCAAGGCAGAGAGAGTAAATCCAGGTACACAGCAAACAGAGTTCGAACGGCAAGGCAAGGGTTAATCCAGGAAACACGGGCAGAAATCGAAACACGAGAAAACAGGCAAGACTAAGACAACTCAGAGGGCCGAGTATTGTACGCAAATATCCTAGTGATAGCTACCCTACGAAGCCCTCTGAGTTGTCTTAGTCTTGCCTGTTTTCTCGTGTTTCGATTTCTGCCTGTTTCCTGGATTAACCCTTGCCTTGCCGTTCGGACTCTGTTTGCTGTGTACCTGGATTTACTCTCTCTGCCTTGCCCTGTTGGATATTGTTCGCCGATCATCGACCCACGCTTGTTCTAGGATTACTCTTTGTCTTGTCCCTGCCATACCTGTTTGCCGTTGTTTGACCCTGCCTGTGATTTGACCATGTTTCTAAATAAAAGCTTGCATATGGATCCGCACGTCTCACGTCTCATCAGCCCCGTTACAGTTATACTAGAGGCACAAAAATGTAAACTAAATTAATCAGGAATTTAATATAGTAAATAGTAGCTTGACCAACATAATATCTGCTAATTCAGTATTTATTTTGTTAAATAAGTGTAAGTGTACCATTTACACATGAACTGCTTAACTGATTATTCAGTTAACACAAAAACTGTTGCAGCTGGATGAAGTCAATTTTTAATCAAGAAATGTTAGCATCATTGAGCTATTGAAAAAAATACATTTGAATGTGCTGAAAGGCTGCTTTCATGCAAGAGCTTTTGGTGCATTCCTTAGTCTGTTTGCATTCAGAGTCAGGTAGCAAACAGACAATACAATTCTTGTACACAGGGGTTAAACACCAATTTCTGCATCAAGAATGGCATGGAGATAGGGGAAAGTTAAATAATAATAAATAGAGTTGGCAAAACCAAATGAACGAATCCAACCTGGCCAAAAATCTATCCCCTCTGGAGCCATGCATTTCAGCCTGAGCCTGACAGGGCCTGACTTATAAGCTTTTCCACTGTTGGTCCAGTGCGAACCAAGATTAACAACTAGCTTGGTGCGGCAAGCCTCGCACCTCAAGCCGCAAGCCCAAAACCAAGCTGCGTTGCCTCTGTAGCACTAGAACTACTCTAAAACCCACCTTTAAAACACCTCCCTGAAGCAACTGTCACACAACCACCATTTTACCAGCGAGGGGAAAATAAATAAAAACTAAACCGCAAAACAAACTTGACAGAAGCGGGCGTTTGGTCCTTACATAAAGAATTATGAAAGATTCCAGTACTGAAATTTTACATGATTTATGATTAAAAAAAGTAATTCATTAATTTGTGTCAGCAGTACATATCAGTCATGCTAAATGAAATTGATATTTATCATTATTTTACATAAAAATAAAATGCTCTGGTTACTGACGTAACCTCGGTTCCCTGAGATAAAGGAATGAGCCTTCCGTAGAACGCATATGGAGAAAACACCTGTTTTACTCTGTACTGAAGCCTGATTTGTTCACGTTTGTGTAGCTTCACAATCCAATGGCACTTTAGCCCACTAGAAAGGGCTGAGCCGACCACTATATAAGTCAGCTCAGAGCGCCATTCATCAGAACATTCGACTGAACTGACAGTCATCGATTCACATGCAGCTTATAGCGCGGCAAGTGACGCAACGCTCGTTCCCTTATCTCAGGTAACCGAGGTTACGTCAGTAACCGGAGCGTTCCCTTTTGAACAGTCTCTCTTGTTGCATAGAACACATATGGGGAACGCATCCAGTCATGCCATGCTATGAGCAGATACAGAACAATCTGCTCTGCGAGCCCTGTCTCTGATCGCTACAATAGGGGGCCCCTAAGTACGTGAGCACATTGTGCCCCAAGCTAGTAGCTGAGAAACACGAACATAACCAGCTTCACCCAGAGGGGAAGAATGGCGATTTAAACAGAAAGAACCCACACCTACAGGGCAGGGATGTCTAAGAAGTAAAATCTGGAAAACGTGGATGGCAACGACCAGTCGGCGGCCGCACAAATCTCACCAATAGAAATTCTGATGGACCATGCCCAGGAGGAGGCCATTCCCCTTGTGGAATAGGCCCTCACACCTATAGGGCATTGTAAGCCTTCTGAGGCATAAGCCAAGGCTATTGCATCTACAATCCAATGAGAAAGTCGCTGCTTTTTGGCCGGCAGTCCCTTATGGTGGCCTCCAAAGGAAACAAAGAGATGCTTTGACTGTCTAAACAGGCTAGAGCGCTCTAGATATCCTTTCAGTGCCCTCACTGGACAGAGCAGATTTGGTCACCATCTGCAACAGGGAGCGCCAACAGGGTGATCACCTGGGCTCTGAATGCAGTCAAGAGCACTTTAGGAACATAACCATGTCTTGGTTTTATAACGACTTTACAATCGTTAGGTCCAAACTCAAGGCATGAGGCGCTGACTGACAGTGCTTGCAAGTCACCCACTTGCTTAACAGATACCAAGGCTAGGAGGAGGGCCGTTTTAAGCGATAATGGCTAAAAATCGACCGAACCGAGTGGCTCAAAGGGGGGCCCTCGTAGGGCATGTAAGACTATAGAGAAGTCCCAAGACGGCTCAGTCTGAGGACGAGGAGGGTTCAGCCTCCAAGGACCCTTCAAGAACTTAATGATCAGGTCATTTCTGCAAATCGATTGGCCAGCTTCGAGAGAATGGTTCGCTATGATAGCTGCCACATATACTTTGAGCGTGGAAGGGGCACGCCCCTTATACAACAGCTCCTGCAAAAAGTTTAGCATGTGTGACACGTCACATGATACCGGTCCGAACTACGTGCAGAGCACCAGTTAAGGAAGACTGACCATTTTAGGCTGTAAAGGCGTCTTGTACTGTAGATGGCACTGTCGCCTCTAAAATGGTATTGCTTACTCTCGCTGGGAGCTGACTAAGCTCCCGTCAAGGCACCATACACCGGCTGGGGGATACCAAATCATGCCTTTCGCATATGTGAGAGAAGATCCCTCCTCAGTGGAATCGTCCACGGGGCTGCTGCTGAGAGCTGCACTAGCTCTGGGAATCAGGGCGATCGGGGGAAAGCACTGGCAAGTACTGGGCCAGTTGTTTGCCAGAGCATCTTGCTGTATCGAGAAGTATGTTGGGCAGTGAGAGTTGTCTTCTGAGGCGAAGAGGTCAAACTCTGCCTTCCTGAAGACTGACCAGATTTTATGAACCATTTGAGGATGTAGCGCCCATTCGCCCGGGGCTACATTGCCTCTGGACAGCATATATGCGCCAAAGTTAAATCTGCCCGTCACATGAACCGCCCTTAACGAGAGGAGTTCTTTCTGTGCCCAAAAGAGGAGGTGACGAGCCATCCTGTAAAGAGAGTGTGACCTGAGACTGCCTTGGCGATTGATGTAGGCCACCGCCGTCGTTCTGTCCGACCGGACTAAGACATGTTGCCCCCTTAAGGCCAGTAGGAAGGCTTTCAGGGCTAACAAAACGGCCAAAATCTGTAGGCAGTTGATAAGCAGGCGCCGCTCTGGGGCTGACCAGGAGCAGAATGCTGGATTACCCTCCAACAGGGCACCCCAACCCGAGATGGAGGCATCCGTTGTAACTACCTTCCTTCTGGAGGTCAGCCCTAACCTCACACCTGCTTGAAACAGGCAAGAGGTCGTCCGGGGGGCCACAGCTCTGACACAGCGATGGTCTACCCTGATAGGAAGCCGTCCCAGGTGCCAGGCATAGGATGGAACATGGGCTTTGAGCCAAAATTGAAAGGGCCACATGTGAAGCAGGCCCAGAGGTATTGCAGTGGTGGCGGCTGCCATAAGGCCGAGTAACCTTTGGAAAACCTTCAGGGGACACGTCGTCCCCGGATTGAGAGATGCCAACATTCGGATGCAGTCTAAAATCATTATCAGAAAGACAGTTCGCTGTCTGGGCAACAGGTGACTCTTGTGCAGGTTGATAACCAACCCGAGGCGCTCTAAGTGGCTGAGTAACAACTCTCTGTGAGCAGCCAACTCCTGTTCTGATCCGGCTAGAACCAGCCAATCGTCGAGATAGTTCAATATGCGGATTCCCTTCTGCCTCAGAGGGGAAAAAACTGCATCTATGCAATTCGTAAAAGTGCGTGGGGCCAGAGACAGTCAAACGGAAGGACCGCATACTGATAGGCCAATACCTCGAATGCGAATCTTAAGAACGGTCTGTGATGGGGGGGGGCTATGTGGGTGTGACAGTATGCATCTTTCAGATCCACTGTCAAAAACCAGTACTCGGGGCAAATGTGCACGAGGATCTGTTTGATAGTTAACATCTTGAACAACCGGTGCATAAGCGAGCGGTTCAGATGTCTGAGATCCAGAATGGGTCTGAGCCCACCATCTCTCTTTGGAACGAGTAAGTAGTGGCTGAAAAAGCCTGAGTCGCTGTTTGCTGGGGGCACGATTTCCACAGCACATTTTACAAGCAATGTCTGTACTTCTTGTCGGAGAACGAGAGTTTTGTTGTCTGGAACAGAAGTTTGAATAACACCTCTGAAGCGAGGTGACCTGTGAGAAAGCTGAAGTGAGTAACCTCGTTGAATTGTGTTCAGAACCCAACTCAACACTCCTGCTGTGGCTGCCCAAGCCTTGAAACAGGAGGTGAGAGGGTCTATTTTTGCGAATGAAAGCTCGTCGTGAGAAGGCGGGGACCCTACATTTGTGTGAGCGTGTGAGAGAGTGCGAAGAGGAAATTTGCTCTTTATTGTATGTGGGTCCGCTATCACAGCAGTAAAACATTCGGGTACGCACTGCACCTGCAGGACGTGACTCGCTGTAAACGAAACTCCATTGCTCAGAGGTGCTTGGAGGGATGGAGGATGAAAGCGAACTGTTTTTGGGGGTGTTCCGGCCAAGGCGAGAATTGAGCCCCTCTTCTTCCTCTCTAACGGATCAGGACAGCTTAGTAGACTCTGGGTCCAGCACTACTCGAGGGCGTTTCACGTTTCACCGTCCGGGGGCGCTGCTGCAGCCCAGGCTCGGTTTTCCACTGAGGCTGCACTTGCTTTGCAGGCTGAGTGGTGGGGGTCTACTGGCGCGCAGAAGCAGATCTGTTGCTGTGTGCAGCTCCTTGAAAGCCTCCTGGTGTTGTTGGCCAGACTCGTCCATACTACAGAGAAGTTTAGCTTGAAACACTTGGATTACCACCATTGTATGCAGCACTGATCCGGCCTGACTGGCCGCTGCATAAGCCCTGTTGGCCAGCGCCCTCTGGATGCGCTGCACGGACCTTCAAACCCAGGGCAGATGGTGGGCACAGATGAGCAGCAACCGCTTCCTCCAGAGGGGGGAGCTTGCTGTATCTCTTGTCGTCAGCACTGTCAACGGTGGTGAAAAGGGATTAACCCGGGCCGAGTAAGGGGCGCGCCACGTCTTGATTAGTTCATCGTGAACTGCAGGCAAGAACGGGACGGGGCATTGGCAAGAGGACTGTTGACGGATTCCCGGCAGGTACCACTTGTCCAATAGGCCTTGGGCGGGCTCTTCCAGAGCTGACCACTTGAGGCCCAGATACTCTACCGCCTTTGACAGGATACGGATGAGTTCGGCGTCCGGTATCGGCCTCACAGGTTGAGAAAGAGGAATGGCTTCGGGCTCTCCGCCGGAACCTCCCCACTCTTCTGCATCAGATGCCAACAAGGACATGGAGTCATTGGGGGTGACGTCCTTGATGATGATGTCCTCCTCAGACTCGCTGAATAAGAACAAGCCGCTCACAGCCGAAGAGGGGCGCTGGCCTTCTTGTGTGAAAAACACAGGCGAGATGGAATGATGTGGGGAGGGTGGGACACGCGGGTGCTGAGTCGACGTGACACAGCTCGGACCCGCTGAGAAGGACCCGCTGCACCGCTGTTTCTTCCTCTTAGGAGAGAAAGGAACCAGGGGAGCTGAACGGGGGTCCGCCTCTATGAAAGAAGGTGATCCGTGAGTGGAGACGGGAAAGACTCATACTCCTGCAGTGGGAGCATGAGGCTTCAGTGAGCGCAGCCTCTGTGTGGGTGTTGCCCAGACAGGTGACACACTCACTGTGCCTGTCCGTCTCATGCAAGGGATTCTTGCACAAACCACACTCACGGCGTGACATTTGAAACAATGTGCGCTGAATTTTGCTCTCGGAAATTTGCTCTTCACATGCCGAATGGAAAACCTTCACTGCTTGGGGGCTCTTCAACGGCGGCAGCGAGCAGAGCTGGAGCTTCTTCCTAGGCTTCTTCTTCTACTTGGCTTCCTTGCAGAGTCAGCGAAGAGATGATCCTCGTCGCTGAAGGAGAATGATCTGATGAATGGCGCTCCGTGCCGACTTATATAGTGATCGGCTCCGCCCTTTCTCGCGTGCTAAAGCGCCATTGGTTTGTGCAGCTACACAAACATGAGCAAATTTGGCTTCAGTACAGAGTAAATCAGGAGTTTTCCCCATACGCTCTATGCAACGGGAGAGACTGTTCGAAAGGGAACACACATCAATCATTCACAGCTGCTCCATAATGGCAACTCCATTTTAAAGGGGACCTATGCCCCTTTTTGCAAGATGTAATTTAAATCTCAGGTGTCCCCAGAATGTGTCTGTGAAGTTTCAGCCCAAAATACCCCACAGATCATTTATTATACCATGCCCAAAATTACCCTTTTTGGGGTATGAGCAGAAACACGCTGTTTTCGAGTGTATCTCTTTAACCCTTAAATGCATGAATGTTTCGCCAATCATTATTACATTTTCAGGTTTTTAACGACCCAGATCTATATATCCAGCACGGATGGGTCTCTAATTGCTGCAATAGAAAAAAAAAAAAAAAAAAAAAAACTCTCTTGATATTTTAAGAACAACTACAAAAGAATAAAATAAAGCATATTTCGTTATCTTTTGAAACTTAGAAGGGTTCAGTTTGAGCAGATGATTTTACCATCGCTGTCATCGTCAGAGCGCATTTCCACAGTACATCCAGCATATGGCTCATATTTACGATCTCAACCATATTCTCAAAACTATCGTTTTCAATGACTTCAAAATCAATATTTTGATCACTGGCAACTTATTCACCACATCCAACATCAAATGACAGTGACATTTATATTTCATTGCATAAAGTAATTGTTCTGCAGTAAATCCATTCAAACCAGTTCAATTTTTGCGGAAGATATTCTTTTGTTTTATGCCTGCGGTAATTATGAGTGAAACATCACATCATCATTATGTATCAAACAGTGTCACCTCGAGGAATAAAGATGCATTGCAAATATTGAGACATCAGATATGTAAATATAGTTCTGCAGGAAAAATATTCTTACACATTTACATACCTCAGGTCTCTAGTGACTCTATAAACCTTTTCCAAAAAAAAAAAAAAAAACCCCCGGAAACAGGCATTCTTTTATATATATATATATATATATATATATATATATATATATATACGGTATATATATATATACTTTTTTTTTTCTTTCTTCTTATATTGTTTATAATGAATAGATTGAAGAATGCTAAGAAACTTGATGTCCAACTTTAAAAAAATGAAGAAGGGAGAGGGTAGTGAATGACGTCCCGAGTCGCTAAAGACCCGAGGTATGCATTTAAGAGTTAAATGCAAATGAGCTGCTGCTCCCCACCCCCCTTCCAGAAAAGGGCAGAGCCTTTACAGCTAGTGCTTTGGATACTCCAGTAGTCTCACATAGCCAGACCTTCAGACTGACAGCAGAATGTCTGGGAACTTTGGTTGCTTTTAATGGCCAAAGACTGTCCAAGAGGCCATACAGGTAAAACAACCAATCAATCAGTTTTGTTTTGTGCTGCGTCATGTTTAGGGGTGTGGAAATGTCCCCACAATAACAGACCGATGTGTAAAACTCTTGGACGTATTTTAAAGAGTCTATACCAAGAACTTTACATATTTCAACAGCATTTTGTTGAACCTGATAAGCTTTCATTGTCACAGTTGTAAACACAATGGCTTTGTTCTTTCATGAGGGGCTTTGGCGCCACGGCATCTTTGTTTCCAGGCGGAATGTTAAAGAATGCTACACACACGTCTCCCAGGAACTCTGTAGAATTCAACTAATCAGATGATGACAATCAGAAACTCCTGAAGTGTTTCCAATTTTGTGTGTCATATGCATCAGACGTTCAGCCAACGGTCCATGGGTGTGACATCTGAGACTGAGACTAATACTCCAGTAACAAAACTGGAGAATGTCAGTCACACAGACAATAGAATTCTCAAATACGGATCAGTGTCAACTGTTCGTGTTCCAACTTCATATCCAGAACATGTAAGTACTTCATATTTTGTGAGTGTTTGCAAATCGCCTTTCTGAATGTGTTTGTCAGCATTCAGCATGGCTTATGTGGCTAAAGTTACCATAGTCTCTGATTGTATTCACAGAGACCAGAGCTATGTTGTTATATTTTTAAGAAGCAATAAAGGTGTGTTTATGAATTATACAGATTGTGAGCATTTTCGGGTTAAAAATAAAAACAACATCATAGCTCTGGTCTCTGTGAATACAGTAAGATACAACGTGCTGACAAGCATATTCAGAAAGGTGATTTGCAAGTATTCACAAAATATAAAGTAATGTACTTGGCATGCCCTGAATATGAAGTTGGATCACGAACAGTTTATAATGATCCATCTTTGAGAATCAACTTTTGTGCAAGTCCTGAATTTTAATGGCCCTTGATTGCAAAGCAGTCTTGTGATAATTTTCACCAAAATACAAATTTAGCTATTTTCTTGGACTCATTCCATGAATAAAATAAATCCAATGCATCCTCATTTGCTCAGAGGCCAGGAGTTTATGGAGAATATATGTTCATTATTACAGCCAACAACAGAGCAGTTATAATATTTACGTAGCTTACACATATCACTAGCTGCTCTAGCGATGATATAAACATGGCAGACTTTGTGCGGCTCACTCAGGGCTGTGTCTATGCTAATAGGGCAGATCGTCACCAGTTGTGGGCGGGGGTTTGTCCCTACTGTGACATCACAAGAACCGATCTTTTGGAGAGACTTTTTATGATTTAAGGGGATTATAAAAAAGAAATGAGTGGATTTTTACCATTATAGGCTTGTAAGGGAAACAGATCAATTTAGCTCAAAGGGAATCATTTATGATTTTATAGGGAATTTGAACAGAATCACAGTTTTACGGCTGATCACTTACGGCTGATAAGAGTCGGCCAGCGATTCACTGAATGAGCCGTACAACATCAACTCTGCACTGGATATTAAAATCCAAAATATAGTGAAAACACTATTTAATAGCACAGTAACAAGATTGGCAGTTTAATACATTAATTTGTAAGCACAAAACACAAGATACTTCTCTTTTCAATATAAATAAGACTTAACTGGATAAACCAAGACATGTAAACTAATCTAACACATGAACACACGCATTCACACAAGTTGCAGAAAGAGAGAAAGTTGAAGAAAGGATGAGTTTAGAGAATGAAAATGTGAAAAGTGAAAAGTTTATAGCAATATGTGCAATTGCATATAGACCTGAGCAACCATCAATCACTTAATTAACCCTCACATTGAGTTTCTCAATTAGGCTAAAATTTATATTAAATCTACCAGCTCAGCTAGAATCTGGAGTTGTATTACTTGCGTTGACTTCTGTTATTGTCTTTGCAGAAAAGGGGGTCTCCCGAGGTTGCTGATTGGCTGGAAGTTCAGTAGTCGTTGGAGTGACGTCTTGGGTGTTGGCTGACGAATGGTTTCGTAGTCAGTTGCTGTTTGAAGTTTGAAGCGGGTGCAGTCGGAGCTGGACTTTGCGGCAAACTTAACTTAGAAAACGAAACTCTCAACGGAAAGAAAAGAAAATAAAGTAAAAGAATAAAAGGATGTAACGAGACTAGGTGGTTTTTCTTTTCATTGTGGTTAGGTAGCAGCTGGCGTGCAGGCCGAAGCACGCTGGAACAACACTCAAAGAACGCAAAAAGTGATGACAAAAAGCATGATTAAAAAGCTGACAAGGCAAAAAGCCAAAATGCAAAAAGTATGGTTTGATGGTGTCCTGAGAATTTTTACTGGGCTTTTGGACACATCCAAAAATGGTGTGTTGACCAATTAAATACTGTCTTAGCTCGGGGTGTTGCTCTGTTTCTCCTCCCAATCCATAAATCAACATGTTATCTGGTCAGTCACATGGTCCGAATTTCCACGCTCTTGCAGAGTATAATTTTGGACATGATTTCTATAAGAATAATATGATACATCTGACAAAGAATTGATTGGAAGAAACGTTTCAAGCAAGAATTTTCAAACTCATACATACCAAACATGAATATGAACCCTTAAGCTATTCAATAGTTATTAAAAAGCAGTGATGGGCAGTAGCGTCGCTACAAGTAGTGACGCTACTAGTTTAATTACATTTCTCAGTAGCGTAGTGGTAGCGTCGCTGCTTTCTGAATCAAATAGCTTTTCAGTAGCGAAGCTCTATTTTTGATCAAGTAGCGCGGCAGCGTCAACAAAAGCTAACGTTACATTTTCCAAAGCATTTCTGAAACTCAAGCTCAAATCAGAAATATAACTTGCTACACATCACTGATCCTGGATCAGTAAGTGACGTCACCGCCACTAAAGCTCGTAACGCCATTGGCTCCTCAACCTGTCAATCAAACCTCATTATTCCTCCTGCCTCTCTCGTCAATGAAGTGCAGTTTAGAGCATCTCAGCTTGTTTGCCGTCTGAAGGTAAATAAAGAACTATTGATTGAATAAGTACAGCGTTTTCTTTACTCTATATTTATAAAGGCTAATGTTTTTTTTTTTGTATTTGAGGAGTGGAGAAGAGTGTCTTAGTCTAGCATTTTGTTGTCAAGTCACAGCCAAATAGCTCATGCGAACGCTGAATCTTTTATGATGCTTTGGCCAAATAACAGAAAAAACTGAGCGCCCACATAGTGACAGAAAACTGTCGATCTGCAAGTTCATGAAAATGTAAATGTGATGCCCGTACTACTGCCTTTGAGGTGGCGGTAATGACGGGGGGAAAAAAATGCTGGTCAAAAGCTTGAACTTGATTTTGGTGAAATGTTAATAATATGACACAACGATACAGATAGCCAGGCCTATACATCTATATGGTAACACTATACAATAAGATTTCATTAATGCTAGCTGTATTAACTAACATGAGCATACAATGAACAATACATTTATTACAGTATTTATTAATCTTTGTTAATGTTAGTTCAAGAAAATACAGTCATTCATTCATTAGTTCACAGTGCATTAACTAATGTTAACAAACACAACTTTTGATTTTACAGTTTTTCTCAGTCACTTTGGTGCATTTCTCGAATCATCCTTAATATTTGCAAAGTATGTGCATTTCTCAAAACAATTTGTACAAACAGCACCATACAATGGATTACCTGCTAAAGCCTGAAACCTATTCAAAATCTTTAGTTCATCTCTCAAAAGTATTTATGTCAATGAACATATCAGACAGTGCCATCAAAATGAAAAGTCCTTGTGTTATTGTTCACAAACAAGATAGTCAAAATGCTTAGTCATGTTGTCAATATAGGCCTAACAGTGCAAACTGTTCGTATTACCTGATATAAAGTCATGTTGTCAATATAGGCCTAACAGTGCAAACTGTTCGTATTACCTGATATAATCTATGGCAACAGTTTGAATGACAGTTACTGTATTGAAATGCAGAAGGCTGCACTTCTTATGTTTGCCAGATCCATTTCATAAGTATAATTTACATATTACTGTATGTGGGGATATTGATTGAAAGAGACTGGATAAGGATTCACAGTTACACTTTTACTAGTGATCTGACCAAAAAAACAAAAAAACAAAAACATTACAACGTCATTGTGATATAGAAAAGAAAAATAAATATGGGCACAAAGTTAAAAATACAAAATTAGAAAGACAAACACGGGCAGAGGTTTGCTTTTGCATGTAGCACTGTATGGAGGAATTTCAGAGAACTGGTTTGTCATTGATCTACATTCTCTTCATTAGTGAAAGTTAAGATTCACCTGCACAATCCATGGCATATTTACAAAAAGACTAATAGAAATGTTTAGAAAATATGCTTGACAGTTTATGACTACTAGATCAACCATTTTGCATTTAATGAATTATACGATGAACTAATGACTAGATGTTTTGAGGGGTAAGACAATTGCACAGAGAACTATATAATACATTTTGAGCAATATAACATTAGAAACTGATAATGTAGGAAAATGCAGACAAATGTACATAATCAGTTGCATGAATGTACCAAAGCAATTGCAACTTGTTCAAAAGAATGAGAAACTACTTGTATGATGTGCACAAGTGACTAGATGATGTGGAGGTTGAACAAGTAGTTTTGAGAATTTCATTTCTGATCTGAGAAATGCACCAAAGCAACTGAGAAAAACTGTAATAGTGCATTAGTACATGTTGAAATTAACATTAATAAATGCTGCAGAAGAATTGTTCATTATTAGTTCATGTTAACTAGTTAACTAATGTTAACTAATGAAACTTATTGTGAAGTGTTACCATTTATATAAATCTATCTGTGTACAATAAAGACACAATACCAACTACCAATAGGAGGTTTCCTACCGACAGTAAAAATTTATTTTGCCTATGTCACGATATGAGGTAAATCCGGCCCTGTACATGATACTGATTTTTGTTGCCAAATTGGTTTGGAACAGTTTTTGAATAAACAATTAAACTGAATGCCTGTCTCTCTATCTTGACTGACATTTTTATTGATCACTGAGAGAGCATTGACTTGGTATGATGTTGGTTCAATATAAAAATGATTAAAAACAAAAAAAATAGCTTAGATGTAGTAAACTACTTTTGCCATGTTGCTGTAGCTTAGCTTGCTACATTTCCCAGGGCTGTAGCTTTAGTGTAGTGAAGCTTAATTTAATGAGGAGTAACTGTTAGCTTAGCTCACTACATTTTCCAAGTAGCTTGCCCAACACTGTTAAAAAGACATACACAATGAGTGATTAGGACATGAAAGTCAAAAGTGTGGGTTACTTACATAATATGCAGTTATGCATAGAAATTATTAGTTGCTCATAAGTCCTTTTAAGATGATTTTAGGTGCATCTACATAGTTTCTGTGCCATTCTGTGGACGTGAGAATGTGTTCTGAGGAATAAAGGTCAAAAAGGGTTTAGAAGGAATTTCAGTCTGGTCTTTGTCCTGCTAGTTGGGGGAAGTCATTCTGAGGAAGCTCATGATTTCTATCATGGATTTACATGTGATGGCCATGCTGTGCATCTCTTTAACCATCAATCTTGGTTACTTGCCCCAAATTTGACAATGTCCTTCTTGAGTTGGAATTATCAATAAGTGTTCCTTTTGTTTTAATGTTGCAAACTGTTTTGTGAAAGAGGTGGTTGGTTAGCTTGCTTCAGACTCATGGCACCAGGGTATCGTGGACAGATTTATGATGTTGTCTTGTTATTCGGGGCCTCTTTGTGGAATTCAGCTCACTAGTCAATGTTCAACACCAATCTGATCGAATCTTAAATTGTCTGATTCACTCTGATATCCTACAGACTTCTTGTTTACGTGCACTGTGGATACACATAAGTGTTCAAACAACTTATAAAAATTAATTTTGCATAATAGGCCCCCTTTAAAGGTGACCTATTATGCCCCTTTTTACAAGATGTAAAATAAGTCTCTGATGTCCACAGAGTGTGTATGTGAAGTTTTAGCTCAAAATACCCCAAAGATAATTTTTATAGCTTGTTAAAATTGCCACTTTTAGGGTATGAGCTAAAATGTACAGTTTTTGTGTTTAACCCTTTAAATGCAAATGAGCTGGCGCTCCTGGTCCCCTTTTCAGAAGAGGGCAGAGTTTCAAGAGCTCATGCTCCGGCATAACAGCAACACAAATACATGACAATCTCACACACTGAAAATGTCAGAAACTCTCAGTCTCACTTGTGACAAATTCAAACAGTCGATTTTCAAGCAGTCGAATTTTTAACTACCACATTCCTATTTACAATCATTCTGGTAGCATGTGCGTGTTCAGAGAGGCTGTTTATGATTTATTGGAATTATAAAAAAAAATGAGTGGGTGGATTTTTACCATTATAGGCTGGTTGTTATAATTTTTCCATAATAGGCCCCCTTTAAGTTAAAATGCGTACACATTTAAGACAATAGAAGAATGTTGATAAACACCTGTATTTTTATGTCAAATTTCTTTAGAAAAAATAGCATGTAAATGAATTTTTCACAATGTATGTATTCTGAGGATGTTAGAGCACTGTCTCCTGTGTCACTATACTGTTATCATTTCAGCCAAAGCAACAGAGGAAGCTCACAGACAAAAAACTGTTTATATGAGTTAAACTAAGCATTTGAAATTGTGACCTGTACTGCCAAAATGAGTTGCAATGAGCACAATTTCAGAAATTAGTTCTTTTTATTTTCACAATCTTCATAAAATAATAATAAAAAATTAAAGCTGCAAGCAGCAATGAAAGGGCCCTCGCACCCGGGCTCACCACCAACCGGTGGCTTCAGGAAGACAGGGAATGGTGAGCAATATGCATTTAAAAAGGCAAATATAGAGGAATATGTCAAAGTCATTTATATGTGCCAAACCTGCTACCAGCTGGTGGCGCTATGTCTATAACTGAATATTGGCATGTAGGTGTCTTCAGGCCAGCACTTTTATCAAACATATGAAGTTTGGTGCAGATTGAACATGGTATGTTTTAGTTAGTGTAAAGCATGACATATCCTGTTATCAACAGGTGGCGCTATGATTATAACTGAATATTGGCCTTTAGATATCTTCATGCCAGTACTTTTACTAAACGTTGGTGCAGATTGGACATTGCATGTTTAAGTTAGTGTAAAACAAGTCATTTCCTGTTGCCAGCAGGTGGCACTATCACTATAAATCAATATTGGCCTTAAGATGTGTTCAGGCCAGGACTCTTATCAAATAGGTGAGATTTGGGGCAGATCGGACATTGCGTGTTTAAGTTAGTGTAAAACAAGTCATTTCTTGTTGCCAGCAGGTGGCGCTATGATTATATCTGAATATTGGCATGTAGATGTCTCCAGGCCAGGAGTTTTATCAAACATATGAAGTTTGGTGCAGATTGAACATGGTATGTTTGAGTTAGTGTAAAGCATGACATGTCCTGTTATCAACAGGTGGCGCTATGATTATATCTGAATATTGGCCTTTAGATGTCTTCAGGCCAGGATTCTTACCATATATGAAGTTTGGTGCAAACTGGACATTGCATGTTTAAGTTAGTGTAAAACAAGTCATTTCCTGTTGCCAGCAGGTGGTGCTATGATTATTATGGAATATTAGGGTTTAGATGTGTTCAGGCCTGGTCTCTTATCAAGCGTGTGAAGTTTGAGGTAGATTGGACATTGTATGGCTGAGTTACAACAACTTTTATTCCCATGGCGAAACATCGAACTTCGTGAGGCTGCCACGGACATGCCCTTTAACGAAAACTCAAGATCTTCACAATTTAACATTGCACAGGCCTTTAGACTAGACTTGCTAAATATAATGTTGATGTCATTAAATCTTTAGGAGGAGTTCGTTACAGAGTAAAACATGTCACTTCCTGTTGCCAGCAGGTGGCGCTATAACTATAACTGAATATGGTCACATAGATCTCTTCAGCTCAGGAGTCTTATCAAACGTGAAGTTTGGTGCAGATCGGACATTGTATGCCTGAGTTATAACAACTTCCTGTTGTAACAACATGTACGTTAAACAGAGCTCAAAGCGCACACCGCTGAAAGTGTATAGCTGGTGCTATCGAGCCATTTTGCCACACCCACTTCTCAAACCCATATCAGACGTAAATTTTCGCCAGTTCTTATGCGTGTGCAAAGTTTCATGACTTTTCGAGCATGTTTAGGCCCTCAAAAATGCGATTCATTTTGGAGAAGAAGAAGAAGAAGAAGGAGAAAAATATAGCTGCAAGCAGCGATGGCGGGCCCAAGCCGTCAGCGCAAACGGTGGCATCAGGAAAACAGTGCACAGCGAGCACATGCATTACAGTAAACCTCTGGCAGTTTGGATTTGAGGGATACAGCAATGAAAGGGTTAATCCTATCCATCATGACTGTGAAACATACACACACACACAACAATACATAAAACTTCGGTAACGCTTTCAATAAAGTTTCAGTTACTAACATCAACTATATTAATTAACATGAACAATACTTATATAGTATGTATTAATGTTAGTTAATACTGAAAACTTTAATTAAATGTTTTATTAATGTTTAAACCTAAACATTAATCAAATGTAAAGGTTTATCTGTTAACATTAGTTAAGCACTGTGAATTAACATGAACATTTTGATTAACATCAACAAACATTAATAAATGCTGTGAAAATATATTGTTCATTGTTAGTTCATTTTAGTTAATGCATTTACTAATGGTAACAAATGAGACCTTATTTTAAAGTGTTGCCAAAACCTTTAATGATTTATAAGCTTTTTTGAACTATTTTATTGATCTATAATATTCGTGAAATATTTTGGCCTACATTACAGCCTAGTCTTACTAGTCTTACAACTGTTTTACTGTTACATGTAAATTCGGATGAATATCATGTCACAGGATGCCATAGGTCAGTATCAAATGAGTGTCAAATTATTATTTGCAGCACAAAAATGTATAAGTCCACATTTATGAATCTTTAGATATTTTTTTAATGTTCTAATTAACATAATTATATAAAATTATGGGTAACACTTTGTAATAACTGCACACTATGAATCATTAGTTAAGCATTAGTAAACAGTCAATTCAACCTTTATAAAGAATTGTTCCAGCATTAATAGGCATTAGTAAGCAGTTTATAAATACAGCTATAAATGTTTTGTTCTTGAGCATGTATGTAATGTTTAATAATTGCATTTTCATACTTTATTAATGATCAATTTATCATTTCTAAATTATTATGAAAGGGACCATCAAAATAAAGTGAAACCCATTTTTTGTCCCTAAAACTGCCATAAAATGATAAAGCCTAAGACGTTTCTCAAACTGTAATGTAAAAAAAAAAAAAAACCACCAACAACAACAACAAAAAATAAATAAATAAAAAATAAAAAAATACTGATTTTATTTTCTTCTGGTGATTAAACAGATGTTTAAAAGTCCCTCTCTCTCTCTCTCTCTCTCTCTGTCTCTCATCAACCCCCCTCACTCACACTCACACTTAACACCCCCCACCCCACACACTCATAGAGAGTAGAGTGTGATCAAATGTCTGATAGTTTTTTAATTTTCTCTTATCCATAGAGTTTTCTAAAGTCATGAAACTAACCATATTTCCTCAGAATGACTTTTTCTATGTATATAAAAAGTTTTGAAGTGTTTAGAAGCTGAACTTTAAAGATACAAGAAAATTACTGCAATCTTTTTTTACTGTTATTTTAATAAATCACCATTGCCACACCGTTCGAGATATCCTAAATCCGTTCTCAATTTAAAATCTTCAGTATATTGGCATCATGTTGACACAGTTTGCTGTGAACTACTTGTTTCTGCTTGGAGGAGTATGAATTTATTTACAGCCTGTTTTCTCCAAAAACGAACATTAAAATAAATGTAGCCGGCTTCCTGTTGATCATAGCTAATGACTGTAAATTAGAAAGTTGTCCGGCTTGATTAGACCAATATATGTACCAAGTTTGGTGACTGTAGCTAAAACTAACCCCCCAACTTTTGTCAAAGGTGGCGCTATAGAGTGCCTCATCCACACCCATTTATGAGCTTTTGCCAGTGTCTCTCTGTTATTAATACTGATATGTGTGTTGAGTTTCATGAAATGTCATGAAATGTCGATATACATCAAGATTTCTGACTGTTTTCTAGGGGCCGCCGTAGAGCCCCTGTGCCATGCCCGGGTCCCAGCCTCGGCGGCCTCCTAATGGCCGCGGATTCCAACATCTGTGCCAATTTTCAAGAGTTTTTGAGCATGTTAAGGCCCCCAAAAACCCCCGGAAGTTTGAAAAAATAAATAAATAAAAATAATAATAATAAATATAGCTGCAAGCAGCGATGGTGGGCCCAAGCCGTCAGTGCAAACGCCACCCCGGTGGCATCAGGAAAACTGTGCCCAGCGGGCACATGCATTACAGTAACACTCTGGCAGACTGATTTTGAGGGATACAGCAATGAAAGGGTTAATCCAAACTATCAAGACCGTGAAAGACACGCACATACACACAACATTATATACAATTTTGGTAACACTTTCAATAAGGTTTCAGTTATTAACATTAACTATATTAAATAATATGAAAAATAATTATATAGCTTTTATTAATGTTAGCCTCTCTCTATCCTCTCTCTCTCTCTCTCTCTCGCTCTCTCACACACACACACACACACACACATAGAACTATGTAAAACTTTTGTAACACTTTTCAATAAAGTTTTTAGTTTTCAACATTATATAAGTTAACATGAACAATATTTTTATAGCATTTATGAATCTTGGCTAATGATATGTTCAAAATTGATATGTTCATTATTAATTACAATTTCTAGTTAATGTACATCAGTTACTGTACCATGAACTAACAAAGATTTTTTTTACTAACACAAAGAAATATAGTACAACATATGTTGTTCATACTTAGTTTGTTAGTTTTGAATTAACTAATTTTAAAAACTATATTATTGAACTATACTAGTTAACATGAACAATAATTATATAACATGTATTAATGTTAATTTATGTTAAGTTAAAAATTTATTAATACATTAAAAATATTAATTTTATTTTAATTCACAGTACATAAACTAATGTTAAGATACAACTTTAAATTTGAATAATGTTAGTATTAACTAACATTAAATAAGATTAATAAATGATTTTAAAATAAATTGTTCCTTTTTTAGTTCATGTTAATTAATGCAATAACTTATGTTAACCAAAGAGACCTTAATGTAAATTGTTACCAACACTTTTTTATGATCTATAACTATATATATATATATATATATATATATATATATATATATATTAATGACCTTATTGGAAATTGTTGCCAACAATTTTATGATCTATAACCATTTTAAATTTTTAATTATCTATAAGCATTTCTGAAACAATTATATAAAACTATATTAGCAGTAAAATACATATTAACTTATTTTATGTATATATTTCTTATTCTGTTTAACTGATATGAGCAGTAAATGGTCAAGACTTTAAATATTTCTTATCCTATCAGTGAGAGGATAAGATACATGAAAGTTGTAATGATTTTCCTTGATGAGGAAATGACCACAGACTAATGACCACAGATTCCAACGTGTGTGCCAATTTTCAAGAGTTTTTGAGTATGTTAAGGCCCCCAAAAAGCCCCGGATAGTCGAAAAAAAACATAAATAAATAAATAAAAATAAAAATAATCCTAAGGAAATCAATAGAGCCCTGCGCCTTACCGGCTTGGGCCCTAATAATCCCTAGGGAATCAATAGGGCCCTGCGCCTCACTGGCTTGGGCCCTAAATAATAATAATAATAATAATAAAATAAATAAATAAATAAATAATAATAATAATAATAAACAGCAGATTCAAGAGGGTCCTCGCACCACCAGTGCTCGGGCCCTAAAAATAAAATTTTTTTTAAAAACCTTCAAAATTATGTATGATTTGTTGGAATTGTACAAAAATGACTGAACAACATCCGTTTGAAGTCAATAAAGTCAACAAAGCCAGTTTTGAGAAAAGCTGAGTTAAAGTAGGCCTATTCGATTTCTACAGCGACTGATTTGGTGCACATCATTCCTATGACACCTGTAAATTGCATTCACCGGTTCTAACTCTATAGCAACACAAACTCTATAGCGGTTTACCCGAGCATTGCTATTATTTCGCACTTATTGGAATTCAATCAAAAGGCTTTCCCAACTCATTTTTGCTTGTGCACCACACATTATTTCTTCTGCACAGTCACTACACAAGAAGTGTGCAGCCGCATGCGTGCACAGCTTCGGATGTGTGTGCGACACTGTGTACAGAAAATTCCTCACACAGAGCTCGACAGTTCTGTCAGCTATCCCAAGCATCTTTTACGCTCACCTTCGGACATCGATACATCGTATCGTTAGGTTTTTGATCGATGTGTCGATCCATATTGATGAATTGTTACACCCCTAATAGTTAGCATGCGTAGCCTTTATCATTGCATATAATACATTTCCTAACTCGTACAAACTCTGCTTTGTTCATGACCACTCCTCGAGCCCTAGTTGGCCATATTCGGCAGGCCAAAAATCCCTGGCCGTTGTCCCTGAGGAAGCCCTGAAAAGCCCCAGAAGTGACAGTGAAAACTGTTGTGTATTACCATTTATTTTGGGTATGTAAATACTATACTGGAATACTGGTAACTTTGTTTAATTTTGACCTTGCTTCCCATTGGTTGTGGGAGCCCCTGATAAAAGGATGTGTGCCAGGTGGTGGCGCGCAGATCGAGAGATACATGTGAACTTGTATATCCTTTCTGATCCATTCTTTTTGTTAATCAGCAAAAATTCAAAAGTTCATCAATCAATTGATACCCTGTTATCGTATTTATTATTTTTCGGTAAATACATGTCAAAAATGCGACTGGCCCTAGACAAGCGCAAGCATGCTTGCTTTTGACCCGGAAATGCGTCTATTGATGCACCTAGGGCTGGACTTCAGGTCAATTTTTCTGTCATAGCTCACATGCTGTCTGGGCACTGGCCTGTTTTAAGCTTCTCCTTCGTTTTATACTTTAGACATCCATCAATTAAAGTTAACAGAAAAGATGTGCTGCTGGGTGGAAACAGCACAAAACAAGGCTACCAAGATTGTCAAGACTGGCTTGCACAGTGTTTAGTGTCCCTGCCAGCAGCTGTAGCAGTACTGTCTTCGGTGCAGCTGGAAGAGTTACCAAAGAATGGAGGACTAGGTTAAAACTAGAGCTGCCTCCGACAAACGATTTCTCTAGTCATCAAGTAGTCATTCATTTAAGCAATTAATTGGCTAATCACACATTTATATTAATTTAATTGCTTTTAAACTATAATGAGCCCTTAATATTAAGTGCTCAAGTGCATGCATAAAGCCTGATTCAAAGCACTGGCAAAAATAATGACTCATTCATAGTCATTTCTTTTGCCGGTGCTTTGAAGCAGACTTTATGCAAAAATAGTAAGGAGATATTTTAATAATTTATTAATAAACTAGTTTTTTTTTAGTCAGTGCAGGCTGCAAAGCTGAAGATGACAATGGCTCTATATCTCCACTGTATAGTGACAAACCTTTAGGGGGAAGTGTGTGTGTGGTGTGTGGCCAAGTATGGTGATCCATACTTGGAATTTGTGCTCTGCATTTAACCCATCCAAGTGCATACACACAGTAGTGAACATACACCTGGAGCAGTGGGCAGCCAATGCTGCGGCGCCCGGGGAGCAGTTGGGGGTTTGGTGCCTTGCTCAAGGGTCTCACCTCAGTCGTGGTATTCCCTGCCGGACCCGAGACTCGAACCCACGACCTTCGGGTTACAAGCCCAACTCTCTATCCATTAGGCCACGACTGCCCCCATTAGAAAGTAATGCCCCTTTCATTCAGGTTACATAATCAGAAAGTATTTTTTTTAGATTTGAATTTGTTTGCTTTAAAGTAGACATTTCAAGCTTTCTATAGATATATTTCTCCCATCTGTGTGGCAAGTAGCCAATACACTGTTCTTTTTTGTGACACACTCCAGTTCAAAGAGACCAAGATGGCAGAAAGTGCATCCTGCTTTTTTTTTTTTTTTGTTTGTTTGTTTTTTACAAAAGCACAATGCAGTCACCATAAGCTTGTCCAAATATGCACGTTATTCTTATAAGCATGCACATACAGTACACACACAAAGACCTCCATGTGCAAAAGCACATACACTTAAAATGTATTTCCTCACTAATGATGTCTCACTGCTTATGAAAGTTGAAGAAGCAATTCCTTTCAAAAGAAAAAGCATAGTATGTGCAGATATAGTATGTGAATTACTATTCTTATAAATGCATTAAGTATTCATGCAAAAATGCAAATACCCCCATTGAAAAAAAAAATGCATATGATGATTAGGTATGTTTTGAAGCATGGCAGCTGGTTTGAGCTATTTAAGCTGTTCCTTAGTTGGTTATGAGCTGTTTTAAGCTGGTTATGAGCTGGTTTAAGCTGTTCCTAAGTTGGTCCTAAGTAACTAGCTCCTGCTCAGGATCCCATTAGTACAATGTTGACTCAAGACAACATGCAGTTTTTTTTTTTTTTTTTTTTTGTAATTTCCCATGAGACATTTGATGATATGTAATGTAAAGTTTTTGAAAATACTTCTTTATTTACCAGTGAAGGTGACTCATATATTTGTAGGCAATGATATGGATGAAATTGATGATAAGTGCATTTTTCATTGGGAAAAAAAAAAAAAAGGAGTCATGTGACATCCCAGCAGGCACACAACGTCATATGACGTTAATATTAGGGTATATTTAGGTCGCGAAGCCAGCTGACCAAAATTCTATGTCAAGCCAACGTCTAATGACAATGTTAATTTGACGTCCAAGACCGACGTCAGCTGATGTTGAAATTTAGTTAGTTTTAGGTTGTGGCATTAACTAACCAAAATCCAACGTCGAGCCAACGTCTCAAGCCAACGTCAAGTTGACGTCAAATACTGATATTTAGTCGTCAGGTATGGCAACCAAAACCCAACGTCTACTAGACGTCATATTGATGACGTCTACTCAACGTCAAACTCTAACATCATTAGACGTTGAAATTTAGTTAGTTTTAGGTTGTGGCATTAACTAACCAAAATGCAACGTCTGTCCAACGTTGGAGATTGACGTCAATTTGACGTTGGGTTCTGATGTCAACCCGATTTTCATTTCCAACCAAAATGCAACGTCTGTCCAACGTTGAAGATTGACGTCAATCTGACGTTGGGTTATGACACCAATCTGACGTTGGGTTCTGACACCAATCTAACGTTGGGTTCTGACGTCAACCCGATTTTCATTTTCAACCAAAATGCAATGTCTGTCCAACGTTGGAGATTGACGTCAATTTGATATTGGGTTCTGACGTCAACCCGATTTTCATTTCCAACCAAAATGCAACGTCTGTCCAACGTTGGAGATTGACGTCAATCTGACGTTGGGTTCTGACATCAATCTGACGTTGGGTTCTGACGTCAACCCGATTTTCATTTTCAACCAAAATACGACGTCTCTCTGACGTTGGGGTCCAACGTCAATCTGATGTTATATTGACGTCCGGTGCCTGCTGGGATGTGCACATGCCCTGAAGGTGGAAACGGGCTGCATTCCACTTTACTTTTAGACACGTACTTGTGAACTTTCCTCAGCACTTCCCCTTACCGGAGGTCCCCCTGCCATTTTGAAGTGTGTTCCACTTCGTGAAGTGGACGAGGTAAGTTTATATGGACAGACCCTCAGGCCTCGACCCCTCGATTTTGACAGAGTGAGTCAGTCTACTTAATATGTACACTTCAGGTCGTTCCATAGACCACAATGCAACATGATTATGATGTCATCACAGATCGCATTTAATTTAAATGCGGGGGGTGTAAACAAAAAATCAACTCCATAGGGGATTCCAAGCGATCAAGGGCTTAGGACATTTCGATTCAACCCATTGCAAGGCTTCCACCAGTAGTCAGCACTCATGCAACGTAATCAATGATGTACATACCAAGTAAACAATATGGAGGGAAGTTAGCGAGTGAAGGGCATAAAAAAATGAACTGATTCATGGATTAGTATTTGAGTTCTCCTCCTCTGAGATAGCATTGATCAGTTTAATGGATGTCATTTTATAAAAATAAAAAAAAAAAATTAAATAGGCTATGTTGCCTGCAGGCAACACAGTGCCATAGAGAGTAAAAGGATTGGGAATTGGGAGAATCCTGACAAGCTGTGTCGGACAAGGGTCAGGCTAGAGCCTTACTCTAGTGGGCCTTTCCTTGATGTTTTGATTTCCTTGAGTTGTCGTCTGAGAGCTTTGCATTCATTGTGGAGATTATATGGAGATGATGTTAACTCTGTCCTTCTACTGTGTTAACATCAAAAGTCATTTAGAAAAGAATAACAGCAGGAACAGGAGAAAGAGTACTTTAATAGCATGTATTAATAACTAGTCAACTTCTATAGGTCATATTAATATTTTTCTAAGTTAAGAGTGAATTTTGCACACATATACAGACTGCAAACATTAATCATGGAGCACTGTATTACAAGCTAGACTTATAGTAGCTATATATAATACTATTTTTTCATCATGTGCTTTTTGTCATTTCTCTCAGGTTTCAGTAATACAACATAACATTTAGGAGCAAATATACAAAGCAAGAGACCAAATGCAGAAGCTAGAATAGCAAAGACATGGACAGCAACCATATACTTTCCACGAGAGCTCACATAAACTGGAATGAAGGTTATCCAAACAGCAAAAAATATAAGCATGCTGAATGTGATGAATTTAGCTTCATTAAAGTTGTCTGGTAATTTTCTGGCCAAAAATGCTAATAAGAAGCACAAAGAAGCTAGGAAGCCAATATATCCAAGCACACACCAAAATCCAGTTTCAGATCCGACAGCACATTCAACAATTATAGTTGCACTCAAGAACTTAGTGTTGTATGAAGCAACAGGAGGCTTTGTCGTTAACCATATAATGCAAATAAGTGCTTGCACAAAAGTGCACAAGATTACACTTGATCTTTGTTTAGCAGGGCCAAACCACTTCATGACATTACTGACAGGGAGGGTGGCTCTGAAAGCCATTAAAACTACAACAGTTTTTGCCAAGATACATGAAATACATAGAGTAAAGCTTATTCCAAAGGCTGGATACCGAATCTGACATAACCAGTCAGTGGGCTTCCCTATAAATGTTAGGCCAATCAGAAAGCAAGCACAGAGGAACAGAAGGAGAAGGAAACTTAACTCTATATTGTTTCCTCGTATAACTGGTGTCTTCCTGTACATTACAAACACACCAATCACTGCTAATGCTGCACAGGCCCCAAATGCTGAAAATGCCCATAGAATTATTCCCAAGGGCTCATAAAAGGACAAAAACTCTAACGTTTTAGGAATACATTGGTCTTGGGCTTGGTTTGGCCATGTTTCCTTTGAACATGTCAGGCAGTCAATTGAGTCTGTGGAAACATTGGGGGAAAGGGGGAGCATAAAACACCAAATTTCCTTTCTTCACAGAATAACATTAAGTGAGGAGCTGTTAAGAAATTCACACCTGTTTGATTACTGATCTCTCCCTCAGCACATGGTATACAGTCAAAGCAGCAGACAGGCTTTCCTTTTTGCCTGGCCTTCCTGGAGCCTGGAAGACAGCTTTGACTGCACAATGAATCTGGTGCCTAATGACCACAGCAAAAGAGGCAATAGAAAGCAGAAAAAAATACTACATAGTCTGTACTTTTTGAGAGTGCATTTCACTACATTCTTTCTATGCATAATGTATACACGAATATCTAAATAAAAAGAAAAAAAACAAAGATTAAACGTACAAGGATAATCAAAATTAGGGTTTAAATTGCTACTGGAGGGCTACCTTTCCAATAGTTACAACCATCTTCAACACACCTAGCTGAAAGTTTCTGGTGCATTCATGGGACTGTCACAATACCCACACTTGCAGTATTTGCACTTGGCCACTTGTCTACTTACAACATCTATTTCCTGAATTTGGTCTAAGTATTCAGTTGACATGATTCAAGTATGCCTCATTACCCAATGAGACACAGTTGTGAAAAATGTAAGCTTAATTTAGTCAATTTGATTTTCAATATTTTAAAATAAACATAGCAATTGTGGTGCTTCTAACTGAGTCAACAAAAAGTAGTTTCAGAAGTAAAAAAAAAAAAAAAAAAAAACATTCTCTGCACCAATAAATTGTGCAATGCTCTACTACAAAATTATATCCATCCATTTTTTCAAACTGCTCTATTGGAGGGTTGGAGCCTATTCCAGTGTCCCACAGGCAAGAACTTTCTTGCTTTGAGGGAACAGCACTACCCACTGAACTATTGGGCTGCCTTACCAAATGATATCTAATTTCAAGGCATGTGAGTTACTTCAAATGGAATTTGAGTTGAGGGTAAACTTTGCAGGACAGTGGCCCTCCAGGAGTGGGATTGGATGTATATATTATCAGTGTAAAATTACACATGTATAAATATATTCACGTGTACACAAAATTAAATCAACAGTGCATTTCCATTTAAAATTATGAAACTGTATTCTTCTTAGTTCAGCCATTAACTTTAAGCAGAGTTGAAGAAAAAGCAAACATAGTAAGCAATATCTGGTAATGCCTGGGATGGCACACACCTTCTCTCCTCTGTGCCACATAATTACTGGTTCATTTATTGCTAGGTCTTTGTCATCTTCGAGGGAGGCATCATAGAATCCCACCCTCACTAGCTGAAGGGAGCCATCAGACCCTCTTTGCCAGTTCATGAGGTCATAGGATGCAATTGGATCACCGTTTTCATCAAATCTGACCTCTTCTCCTAATGTTGTGAAATGTGTTCGTTTCATGTAGTACAGGAGCTTAGGAGACAGCATTATGCAAAGAAAAGCAAACACATTAAAATACATAAATATACATTTAGAGATTATTCCCTTTATATAATTGAATCGATTTAATATTTGTAAACTGTATGATAATTAATTCTAAGCATATTAGTGGGAGAGAGTGTAAAATAGAAAGTAACACACACCTGCCATGGCAGAATAGGATACAGACTCCCACATGTCCCATTCTGAAAGGGGCCTTTTCCTGGTTCACATGTGCTCATGTCATGTAGTGCATGTGCTATGAGATACACGGCCTTATAAACATTGTAAGAGACTCTGAGTTGTGACACATCTGAATAAGGAGTGTATACATCGTCCAGACTCTCACTGCCATTGCAAGGTGGCCAGTTCTGTTCTGCTTCTCCATGTACATGAGTATTTAAGGACCCATTCAGCCGGCAACGGAAAGTCTCTTCCCAAAATTCTGAGAGAAAATGTGATTTCTGAGCTACAGAATCACTTACTCTTCTGAGGTAACTGCCAAGATGTGGGATATCAGCTCTCCTTATGGCAAACCCTAATGTTCCCATTAACAAATCACCAAAATCATCCCAGAGGGCTTTTGATGTGGCCCAGGCCTCACTGGCAATCCACTGAAGATGAGTGACATTTTGTCGTCTGCACTCTTTTAAGATACCATGCAAATAGGAGTCCACAGTGAAGCTTATTATGACTGTGGCAGAAGAAGATTTTAAAATCTTTACAAGTTCCTCAGCTGCATCTTGTGTCAGTGCAACAGGATAAAGGTGGACATAAGCAGGACAAATATTAAAATTTTCAGACTCTTTTAAGAAGAGCTGGATGGCAAACCGAGCATAGTCTGTATCCACACCGATCACCCCGACCCATGTCCATTGAAAATAATAAACAAGCTTTACCAAAGCTTTAATCTGAAATAGATCACTTGGCATTGTCCTCATGAATGCTGGAAACTCTCTCTTGTTACTGAGACATGAACAGGATGCAAAGTAGCTCACCTAAAATATGAAAACACAACATTTCAGTAAACTTGGCAATGCAATACAATTAAAAGGAACCATCCAGATATTACTATTGTGTATGGACCTAAATGTTCAGTATATACTATAATAAATGAAAATGAAATGCAAATTTATGCATATGTAAAAATATGTATATATTTGAACGTAAGTGAATCTAAACGATAGGCTACAGTAACATTAGCCATCATATCAATACATCATCACAATAATTATTACCAAGACAAAACTATTTTATTGCTAATAAAGTAATGTTTAAATATTTTTGTTTTACTAAAGGTATTTTGAAGGAGCCTAGACTTCTCAGAACAGCCATGGATATGCCTGATGATGCTTCTCCCACTATTACTGGGCTCGGCTCCTTTTGTGTGTCTTCACAGCTTTGTTCACTGTCCTTCTCTGGCTGTCCATTGACCAGGAGAAGAGACCTCTTCACAGATACAGGTATGTCATCACCGCTGTCCTTGATGTGGTAGCCCAGAGATAGGTTTGCCAAAAGGTCTTGCCGCTGGTTTATTTCTCTCACAGCAAATATCATTGTCTGCATCCACCTCAGGGCTCGAGGGGTAAAGCTGCAACAGATTTCACACACTTAATGAATTACATAACTATTTGAGTCCAGACAGTTGATTTAACAATTTCTAAACACACACACACACACACACATGCATATACTTATGTATATACATATACGATTTTTGTTACACAGCATTTATAAGGCGACGAAAATGTAACACACAATTTATACTTAATTGGTTTAGGTTTGGTCCTAAAAGAAGAAATCAATGATATTGGACTGAAATGCAAAGGAAAGAGCCCTCCCAAAACCACATCTCCTTGCTGGTAAAAAGTGTATGTATCCTCATCTCCCTGATAGATGCACTTATTCTTGCTTTTATACTGACTCTGCACACCAATACACATCAGAAACCAAACTGTGAGGAGAGCTGAATATAGTAGTGCCATAATTTATACAGACAAATAAATCTGGTGAGTAAAGAATTTATAAACAATCTGTGATTGAGGGATGGCCTTAACATTTCATGAGGGAACACACAGGCCAATAGCATATGCAAATCCTGCTGTCTATCTTTTATGTACCAAGAGACTGTGAATGCAATCACTTCTCTGAGCTAATGGTAATGAACACCTGCTCTACATTCAGACCACTTTTAAACATTTCTAACATTTTGAAATTTTAGGCTTGCTAGTTTTATTGTGTTAATTTAACCTTAGCTGTTCTAGTGCAATGAAACTGTCAACGTTAAAGTGTAATATAGGATGCAGCTGTAACTGGCAGGAGCATGAGTAACAGCAATGATCTACATATTCTTAATTATTACATCATTATATGTTATTGATAAATTGATGTTATTGTTAAAGCAATTAAATGGTAACACTTTACATTCCCTTTTGGATCCCTTTGTAAAGGGTTTATAAAGGTGTTCATAGACAGTGTTGGGTAAGTTACTCTAAAAAAGTAATTAATTACTAGTTAATAATTACAGCTTCAACAGTGTAATTATATTACTGTACAAATTACTTTCTCCAAAAAGTATTTAATTACTTATAGGATTTAGAAAGTAATTAGTAATATCAACCTCGACAAGTTAATGATACAAGGATAGACATGAAACAGTTATGTTAATTCTTTCAAGTAACTACATAAATTATTCTGGTCACACTTTAGATAAGGGTCCAATTCTCACTATTAACTAACTATTAACTATGACTTTTGTCTCAATATACTCCTAATTACTGCTTATAACTGCAAAATAGTTGTTAAGAATTGGGTAGGATTAAGGATTTAGAATAAGGCCTTGCAGAATAAGACATTAATATTTGCTTTTAAGTAATAATAAACAGCCAATATGCCAGTAATATGCATGCTAATAACCAACAAGTTATTAGTGAGAATTGGACACAAAAGTGTTACCAATATTTTTATTAACTCACCAAGCATTTAAAGTGAGAAGGGTACATAAAAAGCATTAATTTTAAGGTTAGACTTAAATTAAACGATGTTAAATCCACTATTGTATTGTATTGTTTATAATGTTCTACAGTCTATACACAGTATTAAGTTCAATTACATAAGAAGTATCTGTAATTAAATTACAAAAAAATAAAAAAAAATAAGATTAATCCCTTACTTTACTTTTTTAATTGAAAAGTAATTAAATTACAGTAACTAATTACTTAGTAATTAGTTACACCCAACTCATGAGTTATTACTCATAAATGACTAATAACTCATGGGGTGGGGGGACATAAAAGCACAACCAAGACTTGATGAGATATTAATAATGAAAATTCTAATTCCAGTATTAGTTATCTGTGAACCTTAATGTAAATTAAACTACGGGGCCATTGAATGCTTGAATCTGGTTGGCTGACAAACGTTCTAAGGTGTGCAATTATTTTCAGGGAAACACACAGCGAACGTAGTTCCAGGCAGGTCTTGACCGCATTACATGTCTGCATCACTTCGCCAAATGATTTGAGTTATTTCAAAGGTCCTTAGAGCCTAAAACAGCAAAAGAACCAAAACCCACAATGACACTGGCCAAATAAATAAATATAGTAAACAAAAGGACAAAAACGACAGATCATAACTTAGTTATTAACTGTATTAATTGCATTAGTCTACTATCAACGGCTCAAATCTCCGTTACTAGGTTTAAAATGACCTTTTGGAAGTTGCAATGTAGGCGTTGGATGAGATCCGGAAGAAATTATAAATCTACTCACAATAGCGATTTAAGTAGAAAAACCAGACAAACGCCTTGAAATATATCATCTGATCGATGTCTTGAGTTGTGGTAACCATAGTATAAGCAGAATAATTGACTTCGGGCCGTTGAATTCTGCACACCCAAGGTGTAATGGCCACTTTGCTTCACATCGTGGCCGCATCACCACCTCGGGTGTGCATTATTTTCTAAGAATTCAATGGCCCGTTGGACCAGATGAGTCCTCTGCACATCTGACTTTGTTGCATCCTGGAATTAAACTGCTGGTTTCATCTGGAGGATAACGACACACTATTTTGACACACTATTTCCCTGTTTAATAGTGTAAATCTGCTTTGACAAAATTTGCATTGTAAAAAGTGCTAAATGGCAACTTGACTTGACCAAAATTGTCTATAAAACTCTGCTGGGAAACCTTCTAGACCAGGCATATGAATAAATGCTTTGGTGAGTTCATGAATGGATAAAGTTGTTGTTGTTTTTTATTTTTTTTATTATTAATTTTTTTTTCAATTGCTCTGATGGCATTGGTGTTACCTGAAGCAGGGAAACACCCTTCAGAAAAGATTCTGCTTCTTCCAGTGATTCATTTTGGTCTGTAGAATAGAGATTTGAGTTTTTTCTCCAAATGCAAATTGATGTTGTCTGAGTTTGAGAAGTATTTGCTTGTTTATTTGATTTAATATTTTCTTTAATTCTTCTTGAGTTCTCAGGAGTTCTTTAGTAATTGAATCTGTCAGCCTTTCAGAAGCCAGTTGATCCAGTTGCTTCACCTCTTCTTGTATTTTTTTTTTTTTTTTTCCATCTCAAGCTAACTGCTTTTTATTTTCATTCGAACAATATGAGAGGATTTTACCTCTCATGACAGATTTGGCTGTTTCCCACAATATGCATGCATATATTCCTTCTGTACTATAGCTCTCTACAAAGAAAGTCCATTCCTTTTTAAAGTATTTTACAAACTCTATATCATTAAGCAGAGAGGTATGGGATCATCTTCTGGGTGGTGGAAGTGGCTAGTGTTCTGCAAGAAAAGTAATACTAATTAGCACATGGTCAGAAATAGAGATAGCATGAATAGCTGGGTCAATAATTTTGTGTGTTATATAATTGTTTGTCAGAAAGTAATCTATATGGAAATAAGATTTGCGACACACCTTCAGTCTCTTCCATTGAAGAAAAGTGAAGCTGCCAGTGTCCCAACAGGGCACTGACATCTTGTGGTGATTCAGGACCAGAGTCTGTGCAGTAGTGAGCAAAGTGGAGCTGCATCCCGCCCATAAGTCCCATCCAGACTCCCGCAGAGTTGATTGCAAGCACACGCCCCTGAACCTTTTTTTAATTATCCTGACTGCTCCATTTTTTTGTCTGCTGATTGCCATAGAAGAGGCTTGTTAAAATAAGATAAATACAACTCCAGTCTTCTCCTGAAGATCCCAAAAAAGTCCATTGGTGCCTCAACTCGCTCAGAGAAACTTTCAGTTTCAGCTGTCAATCATGACGTCACACTCCCATTTTTATAGCATCACATAACTAACTAAACTTAAACTTGGACTTACATCAGCATGACAAAAACTACATAAAACTACAAAAGTCATATTTGGAATAATAAAAAAAAAAAAATATATATATATATATATATATATATATATATATATATATATATATATATATATAGATTTGAAGTGTAATTTAATTATTTAGTTTGTCTCATGTCCCATTAGATTACATGGAGAGGGCAGGGGGTTATGACTTCCTGTTTGTTGCTGCTGCGTGTTTTGAGTTTGAGCTCCGTCAAGTTAATTCTTTATCATCTATTTTCTAATCCTGAAATCTATTTTACACACCATCATTTTCATTTCTATAACGTTTGAATATATCCCCTATCGTATTCTACAACAAAAACAATCAACTCGCCTTGTTATCACTAGTTTTATTTTGATTTCCAGAGTCTGCTATTAGCTTATAGCCCGTTAGCATCGCCAGCGTGGTTGCATTAGCGGCAATCAAGGAAGGTTGCCGCTAATCTCGCTTACATTGCTAATACTCTTGTAGCAAATTAATCAATATGAGATGACATAATCAATCATAACGGGTTGTTAATAATTATATTCATCTTCAGGAATTAACTGTAGCATTAATACTACAATAAAATGATTTGCTAGTCCGCAGTACGGACAGTTTTAATCATCTATTGACTCTAAGGAAAATTATTTCTCTGGCCACGAAAAATACTTTCCTTACTGATACATTGATCACAGAGCATGTAACAAAATCGTACGTTAAAGTGACCTCGTGAGCAGCAGACACAGACAACCAAGTGTGAATACATATGGATGTTTATTAAACTACACTACAGGGGAACATGCAACATCTAACTAGACACAAACTTACATACATTAAACATAGATACCAACACAAGGAAAGCATGGAGAGAGAGAGAGATAGAGAGAGAGAGAGAGAGAGAGAGCACAGAAGAGAGAGCACGGGAGAGAGAGAAGGATCACTCGTGCGCAAGAGAGACGAGTGTGCTAGCAGCATTTACGCATCAGCTAACCACAACCTGTTAAGAACCATCAGAGAATCCTATCACCTTAATTAAAAGGGGTCGAGGCCTAGAAGCGCATCTAAACAGTTAACAAGCGGTTACTTGCATTGGTTTTTGGGTTGGTGCTGAGTAAAGTGTGCGTGTTCGATGTGTAGATTCTGATGAATTCCTTTGGGAGTAGAAGCTTGTCATTCCAGCCCTGGGTTGATTGGTCCGAAGTGAATCGACAAAGTTGCTTAACTTAAACTGCCAGAAGCTAGGACTCCCCCCCGGAAGGGGGGTCACAAGATTTCCGAGGTGAGATGCGTGTCTCCCGGGAATCGAAAAGTAAGGAGAGAGAGGGCGTACCTGTGCGTGCCCCCTTTAAGGTCTGAGAAGAGTCACGTCTTTCAGGATAGGCTTGTCCAATGAGAAAGGCTGAATTCCCGAGTGTGAGGTTGGAAATACTGGGGGGTTTTATGACCCTTTGTCTGAGAGCATGGTATTTTGCCCATGTAATTCGCTTGGATGTGTTGATGCAAAACTACAAAAGATTCTTAGATTCTATTATGTTGCATAGGTATCAACATGTAATATACACTCTCGCTTAGATCATCCGAAGACGAATTCATAGATACTAAACAGGGTATAGGTGGGTCACATGAAAGAGTAGTTCTATCATAAGCATGCATAAACAATATACAATACAAAAGACAATGTGCAAGAGCAGTAACAATATACACAATGACCTGAAGGATATGTGTGTTCATTCACAGAAAGGTTTTTCTATGGATTAATTAGAGAAGAGTCCATTTTTATATGCATTATGTGTCTTTCCTATGGAAAGTGTAGAGAGAGCGAGAACTCTCTACATGCCATTAGGTCGTAAAGTTCATCTGGCCTGGCAAAAGTCTCCTGGTTGCCATGGTAACCAAAGGCCTGGACTTTGTTCACAGACATATAGGCACCGAGTCTGGTGTTGGGTGAGGGGTCTGTGACTGTTTGTTAATCTAATGAATAAATGAGTGTCTGATTGGTCCAAATGCTACACTCTATTCACACACACTACCATTGTTTTACTCACTGCTACTTGCTTTAATGGCGGATGTGTGTCCACCTTTGAGTGCAGGCGAGGACACGTTCGAGCTGCATTCGATGCAACTGGAGCTGGAGGCCGTGGAGAAGCAGATCCGCGAGCTGGTGGAGAGGCAGGCCCAGCTGAGAGAGCGGAGAGGCGCGCTGGAAACATCCCGGGCTGACGCTCACAAGTCCGGGGTAAGTATACAGCGCGCCGATAACACTCCCACCACCTCTACTCCGTGTGTTTCTCTGCACAGACCCTGTGCACCCAGGACGCGATCTTCCCAGATGTCCTTCACTCCAGCGCCGGGACACCATGGACCCTGGGTGCAGCAGCAGCGGAAGACCCGAGCCAGGCCCCGCGCGAGGACCTCTACCCCTCTGCCGCCTCTGGTCTTCGAGATCTCCACCCGGAACCGCTTCGCTCCCCTCCGCGAGACGGAACGCGACGCTGTGATCGTCGGAGACTCCATCGTCCAGCACGTCCGTGCTACGTTAGCTGGAGGTAAAGCGCACACTCACTATTTCCCTGGCGTTCGTGTTCTCGATGTTTCTGCGCAGATACCCGCGATCCTGAAGGACGACGAGAGTATCAGCGTGATCGTGCTGCACACGGGGGTGAACGACACCAGGCTGCAGCAGACGGAGACACTGAAGAGGGACTTCAGGAGCCTGATCGAGACGGTGCGACGGTGCGGTGAGTCTACTCCACCAAGCTACTGTTATAAGCATGAGCCCCGTCAGACTGGCCGGTGTTGCAACAATATAGAGTGATATTCTCAATGTTACCCAGAAAACAGGATACAGGTTTAACTCATTTGAATTACTTCTGCTTAATGTTACACTGTCAGATATGCAAAATAAATCTCTCCTATCTCTTGCTCTGGCTACTGTGTATAGACCGCCAGGGCCGAATACAGATTTCTTAAAAGAATTTGCAGATTTCCTCTCAGACCTATTGGTTACTGTTGATAAAGCACTAATTGTCGGAGATTTTAACATTCACGTTGATAATACAAATGATGCGTTAGGACTTGCGTTTACTGACCTAATAAATTCTTTTGGAGTCAAGCAAAACGTCACCGGGCCCACTCATCGTTTTAATCATACGCTAGATTTAATTATATCGCATGGAATTGATCTTACTGACATAGATATCGTACCTCAAAGTGATGATGTTACTGACCATTTCCTAGTATCGTGCATGCTGAGTATTACTGATATTAACTATATGGCTCCGCGTTATCATCCGGGCAGAACTATTGTTCCAACCACTAATGATAGATTCAGAAATAACCTGCCTGATTTATCTCAACATCTAATTGCCAAATTTCCAGTGTCCTACCTATATTTAATTTGGCTGGACAAATATATATATATATATATATATATATATATATATATTCAGTTATACAAGACACTAACAAGTTGCTTGTGCAGTGATGGCATCATCACAAATGCCCTTCTGGACTTCACATTTCTCTAGATATCATCAATATAAGGAATAGTTAAGTCAAGTCACCATTATTTATATAGCACTTTTTACAATACAGAATGTGTCAAAGCAGCTTTACAGTATTAAACAGGAAAATAGTGTGTCGAAAGAACCAAAACCCCATCGTTATTCTCTGGCCAGACAGAATCAGCAGTTTAAGTCCAGGCTGCAACAAAGTCAGATTGTGCAGAGGACTCATCTGGTTCCCAAGATCTTGTGCCAGTGGCCGTTTGGGTGACAAGATCTTCGCTGGGGATCTCTCTCTGAGGCTCATCTAGTTGGCATGGTCTCCACTGACATTCAGGGCTGTCGAGTTCATCTCTTGGTCCTGATCCACTATCTTGACTGGATACGGACTGGATCCGGGTGACTGCTGTGACCATCTGATCTGGATACAGACTGGATCTGGGTGGCTACGGTGACCTCGGAATAAGAATGAAACAGACTAATATTATAGATGCCATTCTTCTTACCATGTTTTTGGGTTCTGGTTGAGCTAATTAATGCAGCCTAACAATCCTTTAATGGATTTGAATACTGTAATCTAGATTCCGTGTGTCTGCCTCCTGAACAACTCTAGGAAGATTGTTCCAGAGTTTGGGCGCTAAATAGGAAAAAGATCTTCCTCCCGCAGTTGATTATGTTATTCTAGGTATTATCAAATGCCGAGGGTTTTGAGAACACAGTGGATGTGAAGGACTATAATGCGATAAGAGGTACTGGTGCAGCTAAACTATTGGTTTAGCTCCACTCAAGTACTGAGGAGCTAAACCAATCAGGGCTTTATAAGTAATTAGCAAGATTTTAAAATGTATACAATGTTTAATAGGGAACCTGTGCAGTGTTGACAGAACTGGGCTAATATGGTCATACTTTCTAGTTCTAGTAAGAACTCTAGCTGCTGCGTTTTGGACCAGCTGGAGTTTGTTTATTAAGCACGAAGAGCAACCACCCAATAAAGCATTACAATAATCCAACCTTGAGGTCATGAATACATGAATTAACATTTCTGCATTTGACATTGAGAGCATAGGTTCGCAATTTAGATATATGTTTGAGTTGGAAAAAATGCAGTTTTACAAATGCTAGAAATGTGGCTTTCGAAGGAATGATTACTATCAAATAATAGAGCACTAATAAAGAGATACAACCATGATCGGATAATAAGAGTAGGTCATTTGTAACTCTGATGAGAGCAGTCTCAGTACTATGGTACTAAATCCTGATTGGAAATACTCAAAGATACTTTTTTTTCTCTCTCTCTCTAAGAAGGAACTACATTTTCTAGTATCTTTGACAGAAAAGGGAGATTCGAGATTGTTCTATAATTAACTAATTCTTTAGGGTCAAGTTGTTTTTTTTTTTTGTTTTGTTTTTTTTTTATTTTTTTTATTTTTTTTTTTTAATAAGAGTCTTAATAACAGCCAGTTTGAAGGGTTTTTTTGGGACATATCCTAATGACAATGACAAATTAATAATATTCAGAAGAGGATCTATGACTTCTGGAAGCACCACTTTTAGTAGCTTAGATGGTATAAGGTCTAACATACATGTTGTTGGTTTAGATGATTTTGCACAGAATGAGTGGAATTATTCCTCAGGGGAGTTACAGCGCTACTGTAGCTGATGGCTGCATGGTTACAATTTTATCTCTAATAGTACCGATCTTGGAAATAAAGTACTTCATAAAGTCATTACTGCTGTACTGTAGGGAAATGTCAAGGGTTTTTTTTTTTTTTAAATTTATTTTATTTTATTTTATTTTTTTCTGAGCTATTGGATATCCTGAGAATTTGTGACAAGCCAGGAAGATTATTTACAAAGCAGTCTTTTGTGGTAGAAGTGATGGATCTACTATATTTGTAACAAGGAGTTGAATTTATTGCTTTAGATATATGGAGTATACATGAGACTAGATAATGATCTGAGATAACATCGCTCTGCTGCAGAATTTCAACGTCATTAACATCAATTCCATGTGGTAGTACCGTATTGACCCGAATATAAGACGACCTTGATTATAAGACGACCGCCCTTTTTCAAGATGTACCTTTTGGAAAATGCTTTTGAAAACCAAATCTTGTGTTTTATTAAGATTTTTTTTTTCTTAAATTATTTTCATATTGCATTTTTTTTTCTTCCTATTTTAACCTCTTAAGACCCGAGAAAAAAAGTTTTAGGAAAAAAGTATTTTTTTTCATGTCTTTACGTTGTTTAGAGCATTAAAAATAATGTAAAAATAAATAAATAAAAAATATATATTTCATTCATAAGTTATGCTATGTTTTACCAAACTTTATATAAAGATGATTCTCAACTATGTTATAACAGAATGATTCAATATACCATTTTTCTTTCTGCAAAATGTGTGCAAAATGGCCATACATGGGTTTTCCATACATGAGTAATAATTGACAAGATTTTCATAGTAATATATAATATTTCATAGAATACTGAAATATAATTTCTTTCCCTATTCATTTGTTATGTCTCCCAAAATGTGTAATAAACATGCTTTTAGTCCCGGTGTCCTCATATGAGGACATGTATGAAATCAACGTCCTGTTTTATAACAGAAAGTCATATTTTGATTTGAAACCCCATAACATTTTCCTGAGATGTTGATTTATGACACAATTTAAAAATTATACAGATTTAAATGATAATTACAAAATATTATCAAATTTCCATAAGAGTGTCACTAAATTCATTTCAGACATGTTCTGAGTCAAGGAGAGTGAGTGGTCATGGTGAAACATCCAATCATTTGGTATCTCTGAAAAGCCCTGAATGTGCTCTGTACAGGACATCCAGACTTAAAACTGTGGCATGTAGAGTCTCAGAGAAATTCACTAAAATATAATGTCCTCATATGAGGCCGCAGGGTCTTAAGAGGTTAATTTTTGTTTGGAATGTATGGTAAATACTGGTAAAATGTACCAACAATCACATTTAAAATATACACTTTTTGATATACCATAAAAATAACAGCTAGCCCATCTGAATTATATAACAATTAGGCTATCCATCTCATAGTAGCCTAGCAAAATTTCATTCTCAGTAGAAGAGAAATCTTATTTTAGCCTTCAAATCTACGGAGCCCCTTATAGGACATGGTGGTGGAAAAAATCAGGGTGGGGGAAAAAAATATTTTTCAAATATTTTGCGTTCTCTCGCAAAACTTTTGCGTTCCCTCAAGAAACTTTGCGTTCCCTCGCAAAGATATTTGCGTTCCCTCGCAAAAATTTTTGCTTTCTCTCGCAAAGATATTTGCGTTCCCTCGCAAAGATGTTTGCATTCCCTCACAAAACTTTTGCGTTCTCTAGCAAAGATGTTTGCGTTCCCTCGCAAAACTTTTGCGTTCCCTCTTTTGCGTTCTCTCGCAAAGATGTTTGCGTTCCCTTGCAAAACTTTTGCGTTCTCTCGCAAAGATGTTTGCGTTCCCTCGCAAAACTTTTGTGTTCACTTTTTTGCGTTCTCTCGCAAAGATGTTTGCGTTCCCTCGCAAAACTTTTGCGTTCTCTTGCAAAGATGTTTGCGTTCCCTCTCAAAACTTTTGCGTTCCCTCTTTTGCGTTCTCTCGCAAAGATGTTTGCGTTCCCTCGCAAAACTTTTGCGTTCCCTCTTTTGCGTTCTCTCGCAAAGATGTTTGCGTTCCCTCGCAAAACTTTTGCGTTCTCTCGCAAAGATGTTTGCGTTCCCTCGCAAAACCAGTTGAGTTCAGACAGACGCTTCCTGCTTGTAGTGGTTCATACAGCTCCGTGCATTCACAATGCAGCAGTTCATAGAGTTTGATTTTGAACTTGGACTAAAGTATAAAGAAATACAGTCAGTGCTAGTTCAAGGCAAGGTTTTGGGACATTCTAAAACGCTTAATGTGGCTTAATGTTTTAAAACAGTGACATTGGAGGGCTTTCAATAATTACTGTCAATACTAATAACATTATTAATAATAACCTTATTAATAATATTACTATTAATAAAGCAGAATAGCCCAGAATATGAAGGCAACGTGCTGCATGTTATGCTTCCATAGAAACGCTTAGCCTAAGGTAGGCTTATGGACAAAGACGGTGATTTAAAAAGACCAAATCTGTTTATTAAAAATATATTACGCACAGAAAAGCAGAGAGTATGAGAATATGTCCAGAATATGAACGGAACGGGACATTCTAAAACGCTTAACGTGAGAAACGCTTAACGTGGCTTAATGCATTAAAACAGTGTTTTAAAAAGACTCAGTAAACACATTATTAAGAAAGCATTCTATTTACAGATAAGCAGATGAGTCCAGAATTACGCGTTAAGCGTTTTCCTCCTATAGAAAACATTACAAGGAAAAAGCATAGCTTAATGCATTAAATCAGTGTTTTTAAAATACCAAACTCAGTAAACACATTATTAATAAAGCATTCTATTTACAGACAAGCAAATGAATCCACAATAAAAAATACAACGAGTTTAATTAAACATTTTCCTCCCATAGAAAACCGTTATAAGGAAAACGCTAATGCTTTAAAATGATGCGTTGCTTTCTTATTCTGGACCCATATGAATATATGAGCAATCTGTTCATCACTGCACCACCTGCAGCTAATGGTATACATCCTTGGGGAGAACACCATGATAGCTCCCTGGTCAGATGTACCTTATTAACGAGATGAAACAATAATACAGGTACCAACCATAATGAATAATAATAATTCAAAATATAGTATTTTCAGTTTATAAGTAAAACAATGATATTACGCAGAGAGTCAGGAAGGAAATAGTCTGCTTGATTGTACAATATTGCAATAATTGCATGGTCTTCAGTGAACACACACAAATAAATAAATAAAAATAAAAAATCAAGAGAACATGATGATGCATTAAGATTTTAAGATTTTATCTCAGCAATCTAAAATAGTAGCCCTTACTAATATAACAATTTGAAACAAATTGAAATATTTGTTTGTTCAGTAATGTCTAATTTAGTTATTAATTAAAAAATAAAATAAAAATAAAAATAATAAAAAAATAAATCAATTATCATTATTTTATTATATAAAATTCTTATACATGATTGTATATGACACTGGACATGAAGTAAACACTGCAGGCTTTGCTTCTGAATGAGAGATCACCTTGCAAAGCAAAGGCATATATGCATTCTGCAACAGTAAAAACATAACTACTGAACACATAATGCTGAAATGCATGCTGAAGACTTAGTTAAGACAACTATATTGTCTGCTGAGACAATATCTGAGGGGAAGATTTTTTTTTTTTTTTTTTTGTAATGCAATTGCATGTTTACAGTCTAAGGGACAATAGTGGTTTGTGAGGTTCCAGATTCATCTTAATCAACAGCCAACCCCAATACGTATGGTTCATGTTTATATACCCGTTCAACACTGCCAGAAGTAATTTGTGAGGCAGGAGTGGCTGTTGTTCCGTTGTTTATATCCTCCACAGCCAGCATAAAATTGACAGTATTAGAAAAATACATTGAATGTGTATTCTGCATTGGTATACTGCATACTGTTCTGCAAACAAAATAATAATAATAATAATAATAATAATAATAATAATAATAATAATAATAAATAATAAAAAAATAAACCTTGATACTGGTAGCCTCTTAATGTAGTCTTTTATTGTGAAGTATCTTTGAGTCATAAACACTGGCTGATTAAAGTCTGCAGTCTGAATAAACAGCTGCTTGAAAAAGGTGTAAATAATAAAATGTGCATCATTATCTTATTATGATTTACAAGACAAACAGCAGGAAGATGCTTCTGTTACCCTTTGTTTTATATGTTGGTCATGCTCCTTGCATATCGTGTATGATGTCCTCCTGCTAGATATCAAATTAACTGCCATCTTTACCCATGTGCCCCAAACACTTAAATAATTATTAATAATTATAATTAAATAATATATAATTAAATAATAATAATAATAATAATAATAACAATAATAATAATAATAATAATAATAATAATAATAATAGTGTAATATAATAAAAATAAAATTAGTTCATAATTTACTCATATGTAATACAGACGACCCCAGTGAATGAATCAATCAATACTGTCGTCATATTGCCCCCTCCTTTTAATTTCTGTTGTATGAAAAAAAAAAAAAAAAAAGTTTCATGTCAAATTTATATCTTACCTAAGGTGAAATTAATCGAAAAGGCAAAAAAATAAAATAAAATAAAATAAGCATTTGAGAATGACAAACATCTTTTTACATTAAATGTGTAAAGGTAGTCTTATGACTGAATGTGAATATGCATTACCATTGGGTCAAAGAAGCTTGGTACAAAAAAAAGATTGACAGTAGGAGATTCACATGCTATTGGTTTGTGTGTTTCCTTGTAAAAACTTAAGGCCATCCCTTGATCACAGATTTTATATATATATAATGCATGTGGTACCCAGCAGGTCCATTTTTCTGTGTCAGTTATGGCACGATTTTGTGTAACTCTTTTCACATTTTGGCTTCTGGTGTATACTTGTGTGCAGAGTCAGTCTAAGAGCAAAGATACATGCATCTATCAGGGAGATGAGGATACTTACAGCTTTTACGAGGACGGAGATGTGGTTTTGGGAGGAATTTTCCCTTTGCATTCCAGCACAATACCATTAGTTTCAACTTTCACAACCAAACCTAAGCTAATCAAGTATAAATTGTGAGTCATGGTTTCATCTTTTGAAAGATGTTGTATAAAAGATTAATACAATAATTAATAATTAAAATCAAATAAGAATGATTAACAGATCTATTTGGTCTCATTTTAAAGTCTTTGTTGCATCATATGTTTTATTGCCATTATGTAATGAATAATTTATACAGGTGTGTGTGTGTGTGTGTGTGTGTGTGTGTGTGTGTGTGAAATCTGATGCAGCTTCACTCCTCGAGCCCTGAGGTGGATGCAGACGATGATCTTTGCTGTGAGAGAAATAAACCAGCGGCAAGATCTTTTGGCAAACCTATCTCTGGGCTACCACATCAAGGACAGCGGTGATGACATACCTGTATCTGTGAAGAGGTCTCTTCTCCTGGTCAATGGACAGCCAGAGAAGGACAGTGAACAAAGCTGTGAAGATATACAAAAGCAGCCAAGCCCTGTAATTGTGGGAGATGCTGCATCAGGAGTCTCCATGGCTGTTCTGAGAACTCTAGGATCCTTCAAAATACCTCTAGTAAAACATTATATATTTTAGCATCATATCACTTAACAATTAGAATGTTGTCATATTATTAGATTTAATTATAGTCAAATAATCTGTGCATCACATATTGATTTGTTCCATTGGCAGTGTTATTACAGTGATACCTGGTTGATTGTATTGCTAATCTTACTGAAATATTGTGTTTTCGTATTTTAGGTGAGCTACTTTGCATCCTGTTCATGTCTCAGTAACAAGAGAGAGTTTCCAGCATTCATGAGGACAATGCCAAGTGATTTATTTCAGATTAAAGCTTTGGTAAAACTTGTTCATTACTTTCAATGGACATGGGTCGGGGTGATCGGTGTGGAATCAGATTATGCTCGCTTTGCTATCCAGCTGTTCTTAAAGGAGTCCGAAAGATTTAATATTTGTCCTGCTTATGTCCATATTTATCCTGTTGCACTGACACAATATGCAGCTAAGGAACTTGTGAACATTTTAAAATCTTCCTCTGCCACAGTCATAGTAAACTTCTCTGTGGATTCATATTTGCACGGTGTCCTGAAAGAATGCAGACGACAAAATGTTACTCATCTTCAGTGGATTGCCAGTGAGGCTTGGGCCACATCAAAAGCCCTCTGGGATGATTTTAGTGATCTGTTGAAAGGATCATTAGGGTTTGCCATACGGAGAGCTGATATCCCACAGCTTGGCAGTTACCTCAGAAGAGTAAATGTTTCTGTTGCTCAGAAGTCACATTTTCTCTCTGAGTTTTGGGAAGAGACTTTCCGTTGCCGGCTGAATGGGTCCTTAAATACTCATGTACATGGAGAAGCAGAACAGAACTGGCCACCTTGCAATGGCAGTGAGAGTCTGGATGATGTGTACACACTTTATTCAGATGTATCACAACTCAGAGTCTCTTACAATGTTTATAAGGCCGTGTATCTCATAGCACATGCACTACATGACATGAGCACATGTGAACCAGGAAAAGGCCCCTTTCAGAATGGGACATGTGGGAGTCTGTATCCTATTCTGCCATGGCAGGTGTGTGTTACTCACCATTTTACATTCACTGCCTCTATGCACATACGTGTATTTTAATGGGTTTGCTTTACTTTGCATTATCTTGTCTCCCTAATTCATCTAAGCTCCTGTACTACATGAAGCGAACACATTTCACAACACTAGGAGAAGAGGTCAGATTTGATGATAATGGTGATCCCATTGCATCCTATGACCTGATGAACTGGCAAAGAGGGTCTGATGGCTCCCTTCAGCTAGTGAGGGTGGGATTCTATGATGCCTCCCTCGAAGACGACAAAGACCTAGTAATAGATGAGCCAGTAATTATGTGGCACAGAGGAGAGAAGGTGTGTGCCACTACACCCATAACCAGATATTCTTTTCTATGTTTGCTTTTCCATCAGCTCAACTTAATGTTCATGGCTGAACTAAGAATCCAGCGTTTTAATTTTAAACAAAAAATCACTCTGGCTTTTATTTTGTATTAAACATTTTGAATATATTTATACATGTGTATTTTTTCACTGTTTTTATAGATGATCTAGCAACATTTTAGATTTTCACACTGCCCAATTAATTAAATTTGCAAACACTATACATACAAACAGTGATTATATGTTGGATATTTCTCTATGCAAGGAAAGTATTTATTGATTTGCGCTCTCATTGAGTTCAGACTGTGTAGGGTTTCTTTTTTTTTTTTTTTTACTGCTTCTTTTGCTGTGGTCATTAGGCACCAGAATCATTGTGCAGTCAAAGCTGTTTGCCAGGCTCCAGGAAGGCCAGGCAAAAAGGAAAGCCCATCTGCTGCTTTGACTGTATACCATGTGCTGAAGGAGAGATCAGTAATCAAACAGGTGTGATCCTCATGGCACCTCAATTAATGGTATTTTGGGACGAAAGAAAAGGAAAACTAGTGTTTTATGCTCCGCTTTTTCCACAATTTCTCCACAGACTCAATTGATTGTGTGACATGTTCAAAGGAAACATGGCCAAACCAAGCCCAAGACCAGTGCATCCCCAAAACTTTAGAGTTTTTGTCCTTTCAGGAACCCTTTGGAATAATTCTATGGGCATTTTCAGCATTCGGAGCCTGTGCAGCATTAGCAGTGATTGTTGTGTTTATAATGTACAGAAAGACTCCAGTCATACGAGGAAACAATATAGAGTTAAGTTTCTTTCTCCTTCTGTTCCTCTGCGCTTGCTTTCTGATTGGCCTAACATTTATAGGGAAGCCCACTGACTGGTTATGTCAGATTCGGTATCCAGCCTTTGGAATCAGCTTTACTTTATGTATTTCATGCATCTTGGCAAAAACTGTTGTAGTTTTAATGGCTTTCAGAGCCACCCTCCCTGGCAGTAATGTCATGAAGTGGTTTGGCCCTGCTAAACAAAGATCAAGTGTAATCTTGTGCACTTTTGTGCAAGCACTAATTTGCATTATATGGTTATCAATGAATCCTCCTGTTGCATCAAATAACACTAAGTTCATGAGTGCAACTATGGTTGTTGAATGTAATGTGGGATCTGAAATTGGATTTTGGTGTGTGCTTGGATATATCGGTTTCCTATCTTCCTTGTGTTTCTTACTGGCATTTTTGGCCAGGAAATTACCAGACAACTTTAATGAGGCTAAATTCATCACATTTAGCATGCTAATATTTTTTGCTGTGTGGATAACCTTCATTCCAGTTTATGTGAGCTCTCGTGGAAAGTATATGGTTGCTGTCCATGTCTTTGCTATTCTAGCTTCTGCATTTGGTCTCTTACTGTGTATATTTGCTCCTAAATGTTATATTGTACTTCTGAAACCCGAGAGAAATGACAAAAAGCATATGATGAAGTAATAGTACTCAAATGAAATCAGCTAAGATGCCAACCCATCAATTAAAAAAAAATAATAATAAAATAAAAAAAATAAATATATTAAATATATATTAAACATATTAATATACACTTTGTTGTTGTTGTTGTTGTTGTTATAATTATCATTCCAAATTATATATTTGATACAACTGTTCACAGTTGTTTCTCAAAATGTGTACTAAATGCTTTGTATTTAGGATTAAGGGAGAAAAATGTTTAAATGATCACTGTCAGACTTGTGTTCCATGTGTCTTGTGTTTTGTTCCCCATATGCCCTTATTTGGTTCTTTTCCTGTTCCTGTCCCAGGCGTGTCCCTTTAGTCCCCTGGTTATGTTTATTATAAATGTCCTGTGTATTGCCTTCTTCCCTGTCCGGTATTGTACGTCTACCCCTCGTGCTGCATGTATGTTCCTGTCTGTTCCTTGTTCCTCATTCCCTGGATTAATAAAGACTGGTTATTGTGAATCTCCTTCGTCTCTGTGCTCCTTCGTTCCCTCCACAGCAGCCCGAGCGTGACAGAATACCGGACCAAAAAAAAAAGTAAGCGATGCTCCCTTTCTCTGTGTTTTTTTTTTTCCATTTTTGAAAAGTTTTTGTTTCTGTTTTTATTCTCCCCGTGGCATGGAAACCGCCACTCACTCAAGCCCGCCGTCAACCTCACATGTGCCCCTAGGATTGCTTGTGGAGTATAAGGGGATGTCGTGGGCTCCAGCCGCAGAGCGCCCTCCAGTGCCAGCTCCTCGAAAGCGCCTGCTGGGCCTACTCCTCCTGAGCGCCTTCCAGTGCCCGCTCCTCGAAAGCTTGCTCCAGTATCAGCTCTAGCCCCTGACCAGAGTCCAGTGCAGGCTCCAGCCCCAGACCAGTGTCCAGTGCAGGCTCCAACCCCAGACAAAGGTCATGTTAGAGCTGCAGATTCTCCAGTCCCCGAGTTCAGCCCCGTATATTTCCCCAAGGATTTTTGGGGAAATATACGGGGGGGTTGTAGGGCTCCAACCGTAGAGGTGGAGTCCTGAGTCCTGAGTCCTGAGTCGCCTAATCCGCCATGGCCTCCCGAGTCCCCTGATCCTCCATGGCCTCCCGAGTTCCCTGATCTGCCATGGCCTCCCGAGGCCCCTGATCCGCCATGGCCTCCCGAGTCCCCTGATCCGCCATGGCCTCCCGAGTCCCTTGATCCGCCATGGCCTCCCGAGTCTCCTGATCTGCCATGGCTCCCTGAGCTGCCTGCTCCAGCATGGGTCCTGGAGCCAGTATCGCCCTGGAGGCCTCCCCATCCCATGGAAGTCCATCCTTAGAGGCCTCCAGAGCGCCCACCCCCCCTCCCCGGTAGAAGTTATGAGGTGCGTGGACGTGCCTTCCAGGAGGTGGGAGTAAATGTCACACTTGTGTTCCATGTGTCTTGTATTTTGTTCCTCATATGCCCTTATTTTGTTATTTTCCTGTTCCTGTCCCTGATTGTGTTTGATTTGATCCCAGGTGTGTCCCTTTAGTTACCTCGTTATGTTTATTATAAATGGCCTATCTTGCCTTGTCTTACCCTGTCCGGTATTGAACGTCTACCCCTCGTGCTGCGTGTGTGTTTCTGCCTGTTCCTTGTTCCTTGTTCCCTGGATTAATATAGACTGATTATTGTGAATCTCCTTTGTCTCCGTGCTCCTTCGTTCCCTCCACAGCAGCCCAAACGTGACAATCACAACCTAAAGAGTTTAGTGTAATGATATAATTGTTGACGTAAAAGCTACCATTTCAAACACAGTCTTGTTAACAACTAGGCCCTGTTGCTGAAGCATATATAACTCTTTACCATGCCCTTGAATGTTCTTATTGACATGATCATTTGTGTGCTAGAATGAAACACAGACATAGAAAATATAACATTAATAATAATAATAATACCATTAACACCTTTTTTGGTAATGATTGTTTATTTCCAAATTATGTTGTTAAAACAACTGCATAGATCACTTTCATCACCCACTTACAACAAAAGAAAATGTATAATAATAATGGTTAATTTTCTAATACTGGTTAAGGTCTGGGCACTAGATAGTATTTATGATTAAATCTCATGTATCATTGTGATTTTAGCAGGTAATTTCTGAATATAGTAAACTTTTTTTTTTTTTTTTTTTTATTGAATTACAGACACGTTCACAACCTCTAAGGTCTACTGAGGCATTTAAATTAGGCTGCGTTAATAGCTGCCTTTTTTGCCTCTCTGCTTGCTTGTCAGTTCCTAAATACATGTCAGGTATTGACAAATAATAAGACAACAATTAACTTTTTTTTTTTTTTTTTTAATCATACATCAGAGACTAGTCTTTTGAAATTTCCCCATCAAGTGTTTTTTAGTATTTCTTTCTGGTTTAATGAGAATAATGTAACATTTTGGCACAAATATACATAACAGTAAACCAAAGGCAGATGACAAAATTGCAAAAATCTCTACTGCAACTGTGTACTTGCCAGGTGAACTAATATAAGCAGGTATAAATGTTGCCCAGACAGCACAAAATATAAGCATACTGAACGAGATGAATTTGGCTTCGTTAAAATTATCTGGTAATTTTCTAGCTAAAAATGCCAAAATCGAACAGATTGCTGAAAGAATACCAATATATCCTAAAACTGCATAAAATGTTGCATCTGAGCCTGTGTTGCATTCTAAAATTATCTTTTTATTGTTATACTTCAGAGCTTTATCAGGAAATGGTGGGCTTATTATAAGCCATAGAACACAGATGACTATTTGAATTGCAGTGCATGAGAACACAATGACTCTTTGTTGTACTGGCCCAAACTTTCCAGCCAATTTATTTCCTGGTAATGTGGCTCTGAAAGCAGTGACAACTACTATGGTTTTCCCCAAAACACAAGAAATGCAGAGAGCAAAAGTAACACCAAATGCTGTATGACGTAACATACATGACCACACTGTTGGCTCACCAATGAATGTAAGAGGACAAAGGAAGCAAAAGAACAGTGAAACAAGTAATAGTGAGCTCAGCTCTGAATTGTTAGCTTTCACTATAGGTGTTTCTCTAAAGTGTATGAAGATAATCATAGTTGCTACAGTAAGGCTGGCTCCAAACAGTGATAGAGCAGTCAGAATGATTCCCATAGTTTCTGTATAAGACAGAAACTCTGTCATTTTCATGACACACTTGTCTCGTCTCTCATTTGACCAGTAATCTTCAGGACAAGGAATGCAGTCTGCTGCTCCTAAAAAAAAAAAAAAAAAAAAAAAATACATAATAAATGTTATGTTGGAGTATTCCTTTTTAACCATTTAATCCCACCGGTCACAATAGTGACCGTAAAAAAGTAAACGTGCAATTTCACATATTTAGTGCAAAATGGACACCAAAGCAATTTCCTGTTTGCACATTGAGAAGATGATGGCTGCATCAACAAAAGGCTAGTAAAGTATGTTAACATAAAGATATGACAAAGATTTTTGGTGCACATTATCTTTAAGGTGTCTAGCATCAATATATGAATTTGCATATACTTTTTGATTCATTAATTTTTGAGTGTGGTCATAGAATGAGTAAACATCTTGATGGTCACAATAGTGATCGGTGGGATAACAGTGAATTTAGGTATACATATACAGTAAATCCAGTTGCAGTTGTCATTGAAGGCTGCACTAAAATGTTGTAATGACAAAATTTTGCACCAAATTAAAAGTTCAAATGTTACAAATAAGTTATATTGACGTTGTAATACTGGTAGCACTAATATTACAATTTTATGATATACTGTATGTTACAATAAAGTAACCATTTTGAAATATGTTGATGGTTGAATTTTTAATTTATTTATTTTAAATGTATTATTATTATTATTATTATTTTATATTTTATCTCAGTATTCCTATCAGTGTTGTATAAGGGTTTTATGCATAATAGCTGCACTAAGATACAGTATATAACATTAATTAATTAATTAATTAACATTAATTAATATTTGTTAAACTGCAGAAATATGTTAATTCAGTATACACATTATCCCACCTGTCACAATTGTGACCGACCGTAAAACACTTTTCAAAAAAATAAAAAATAAATAAATAAATAAAAAATCACAAAATAATTATTAATTATTTCAAAAGGTTACTAACGGCACATCATTTGGATATTTTCATGTCTGTGAAAAAAAGGGATTAAATGGGTTAAAATACATAATGTAGGGTATTACAGGTGAATGGGTACCTGTTTTATTTGATATTGAACCATCAGCACATGGGATGCAGTCAAAACAGCAAACAGGCCGTCCTTTTATTTGGGCCTTTCGTGTACCATTTGGGCAGGTCTCTGAGCATACTGCTTTTGGTATCTGTCAAATTAATATGTTTTAGCCAATTAATAATAATAATAATAATAATAATAACTAAGACATGCTTATTTGGAGTTATAAGTACAGAATATCCTGTATTCCAGCGAACGTTGTCCTCTTTAACTGTAAGTTTATATGTTCCATCTGTAGATGTGCTGAAATAGCCCACAGTTACATGTTGTACCTCTCCATCTCTTAGCTGCCAGTTTATCAGCTCATATGATGCAGGTGGGTCTCCATTCTCATCAAAGAACACATTTTCTCCATATTCATCTACAAAATTCACCCTCTGTAAGTGATCGCTGACCTTGGAATTAAGTATGATTTAGTTAATGAAACTGTCAACGTATGATGTTTACGTGTTTTGATAAATAAATAAACCAACTTGCTCACCAATTTTGGAGTTATCTGTGATACATTTAGGCACTGTCTCAAAACATTATTTTTATCTCTTTGGCAAAACAACAATTTGTGAATAGTGTGTGCAATTGCATACACAGCTTGATACACATTATATGTTACTCTTACTTGTGTTACATCAAAGAATTTGTCTGTGTAATTTAGTTTTTCTTCTCCTGTGCACATTTGGCTGTTGAGCCTAACATTTGCAAATGGTAGGGGTTCACAATTAAGACATGGTTTACAGCCAACCATTGTTTCCCAGAAGTCACTGACAAAAGTGGATTGTGAAGGAAAGTAAGGACTGATGTTTTTCAGGTAAGTTCCAAGTTTGGGCATAGCCATCTTTCGTACCACAAATCCAACTGTGCCTCCAAAAGACTTGAACATTTCAGGGGTAGAGGGCCTTGCTGCAGTTACCCAGGCTTCACTTGCAATCCACTGGATTCCTGTGATGTTTTGTTTCACAGTTTCTCTCATTAGAGGATAGAGATCTCCCTCTGGCACAAATGCCAGTATCACTTTTACTGTAGATTGTTTTATCAATTCAACCACTTCAATGATTTTACTTTGGGGGTATGTCCTTAAAATTGTGCCTACAAATGCAATGCAAACTCCCACTTTTTCCACTTCCTTTGTGAAGGCTGAAATCCCATTTTTTCCATAATCATTGTCTGACTGCAAAGCTCCAATCCAAGTCCATCCATATCGTTTTACAAGAGAGGCCAAGGCTTTTGCTTGGTAGTAGTCACTTGGAATTGTACGGAAAAATGATGGATATTTTCTTCTGTCACTCAGACATGCACACGTTGAAAAGTAACTCACCTAGATTAAATGAAAAAAAAAAAAAAATTAAACACTAATTATAAATGGCCTTTATTACATTATCAGGAATACTTAAATGCATTTACACTGCAGGATTGATTAATGTTACCATTACCATTGGCACTCTGAATGGTCCAAGTGTTCCAGCAACAGCTAAAGACTGTGATGAGCCTGATTCAGCTACAAGAGCTGTAAGCGGAAGGTGACACTGGGTTGTAGATTCCTCTTCCTTCTGCTCACTCACCAGTGTGAATGCCGCACGTAAAACATTAGTGGGAGAAGCACAAGAATCCATTATTTTATAGCCCAAAGAAATGTTAGGAAGCAAACCCTCATCTTGGTTTATTTCATCTATTGCAAACATCATGACTTGTGTCCAACGGAAGGCACGTAGGTCAAATCTGTACAGAAAATTTGACATGAACAACAATGCATGCCTGAATCTTGCCAATAACTTCACCAAAAAAATATATATATAAATAAATAAATAAAAAAAATAAAATAAAAATCCCAATAAATTCCTGTTTGATTCACAAGCATGCATCTGCACTTACCCTGAACAATTAATCCGTTGCATTTTTCTCTCAAAAGAGGCAATAACATTTTCTTGTTTATTAAAAATAGGAAAAATTCCTCCAATCATAATGTCTCCTGCTTTAAAAATATTAGGCATTTCAAATTTACCACGCAACTGACATGTTGAGCCCGTGTGCATGAACAACAGAGAGCAAAATAGCAAAATATTAAAGCTTCCCATAGCTCAGAGGTGATTGAGAGAAGATAAGACTCTGTTATATACAGCTCTTCTATCCATAGTGAACACTGGCCCATTATTCCTGAAGGTTTTCCCCAGTGAGCTGTTAAGCAATAAGTGCACACAATTCTCATTTTGTAAATGAATAGCAATTGTGCACTTTTTTTAAAAGTTTAAATATGTTGGTGTTTGTTTCCTTTACACGCAATCTTATATTAAGTAAGAATAAATAATTGTAATATTAGTAATTGTAATAACTGTAAATCATTTAAATGTGTAAATGTATGTGTATTACAGGTACAAGCTTTATGATGTGATTACATAGTCAGCGTAAGTGGTTGATTATTTGTAAGATATTTATGTACTAATTTAAGCTTATTCGTTTGTTGGTTGGTTTGTAACGTTAACAACAATTTTAACTTAGTGTAATTCTGTTATTATTATTTATTATTATGTATTATTATACATACATTTCATCTGACATTTGGGGGGGGTGGAATAAACATAAAATTTCTCAAGGGCAAATTTTGAAGGGGACACAAATAATATAGCTAAAATTGTGCTTGTAAGGGTATGTATACACAGAGGAAAGCCGTACTACTATTAGGTGCAGCAGGGAGACCGTGCCAAATTAGACAACTTCAAGCTGTTGTGGTCGCGCCGCGACAGCAGTCGTGTCCATTGTAGACATTACTATCCGTCACAGTGTTGCCAAGTCCGTGGTTTACCCGCGGAATTGGGATACTGTAACACTGTTGCCGTGGGTTGAAGCGACCCCAATAACATGTATTTTAGCCCCCAGAATGCAATTTCTTACTGGGGGACTCCCTTGAAACGCGGTTAATTTGGGCTAGTTTTGAGTAGCAATTGGGCAGGTTTTGTTGTGAAAACCTGGCAACACTTTCTGTCAAGCAGGTAACGTTATTATTGCTAACATAGCGGACTGTTTTAAAGAGAAAATAATCACTTCATCCCGTGTTTAAGTAAATAAAATAGCCTTGACAGCCTTACTTACTGAAGTTCCACAACTATTGACTTTGTTCTCTCTCACCGGACTTGTGTGTGTGTAGGTGATGTAAAAGAGGAAAGCAGGCATTTGGATCAAATCACTGTGAGGCAAGGGAGGGGGAGACTCAAAATATTTCTAAACTTAAAATGCATTTTTGCCCCGTTTGCGTTTGTGTTGTTTGACTACTTGCACAATTATTTAAATTATAAAACATTGTTATTTACAATACACAGCATGGTTTTTAATCATATTTTTAGGGGGGACAACCGGGACAAATCGACCTAATTATATGTATCACTGTACACCATTATTTAAAAATCCACAAAGTGGAAAATCAGTTCCGATAAAATGGATAAGTCAGGGGTGGGCAAACTTTTTGACTCGAGGGCCACATTAAGTGAGGGACCGCATAATATGTTTATGACAAATGAAGCTGTGATTTATTTATTTATTTATTTATTTTTTAATTCTAAATTGACACTCACTTACTACTGTACTGTATGTATACTTGTACATACATGACAGTTCTATTCTTGTACCATCTCTACCTATTTTTATGAGCACTTTATAACACACAGATAAGTCGCATTGGTGTGCAAGTTGATTGAAGTATAAGACACATTTTATCATTTCATTCAGAAATAATGTAAAATAAACTAAACGTTTACAAACATTAGAAACATGTATTTATATTACCCACACTCCACAAAAAAGTCTGTAAATTTAGCAGTGTTCAGAATAGAAAAAAAAAAAAAAAAAAGAACAAAAATATAAGTAAAAAACAAACACAAATTATTAGTGGCATTCACTATAAACATATATTATAAACACCCAACCTAAATATTTAAAGCGAAACTGAAACTAGCGGCGTGGTTGCTGGAAAATGCACAAAACAAACTCACTCGCTTTTTGACCTTGATTGCTTTATATAAGTCGCCTTGGAAATTGCAGCATGTCTCAGATGAAAAAAAAAAAAAAAAAAAAAAAACAATTTATAATCCAGAAAAACAGTAGCCTACTATATCCATTTTCATAAAATTGTGTGTGGAAAACAAGAAGAAAGCATATCTTTGCAAGATAAAACGACAAATTATTTCCATGTTTTCCCCACAAAATTACAGTGCACGTGAGCAGGAGGATAACGCTGGCATTTGTTCTGATACTGGAAAGTCTACAGAGCATTTTAAGCATTTTTAAAACAGTTCCAATACAAGGCATTTTTCAAAACAAATGAACACTTACACATTTTTAAAACAAGTAACGTTTACAATTGTGCCAGTTTTGTAGTGTATATAGCTATTTTGATTTTTTATTTTGTATTTGCTGTGCGGCTTGAACGCGGCGTCCGTCAAAAATAGAGGCGCCTATCTTTATTGAAGCTACGTGGAGAGCCGCTTCGGAAACGTGCCGCGGATTGACTGGAGTGGCCGCGATCAGCTCCGGTGGCCGCGTTGGAGCGGCGGGACGGTGTAAATCAGGGGTTATGTACTGCACTACAGGCTACAGCGCCATCTATTGGATCTTACTGATATTGCATCAAATTAGCTATTTTGGACCAACTGCCTCACGGGCTGGATGAAAACGCCCGTAGTTTGCCCACCTCTGCAGATTTGTATCATTTTTAAAAATCACTCGCGGGCCGGCACAGGAGTGATAGCAGGCTGCAGATGGCCCGCGGGCCGTAGTTTGGACACCCCTGGGATAAGTTGTAAAAAAAAAAAAAAAAAAAAACAGTTATTTACCTTATAACATGTCCTTGTGGTAAACCATATGTGGGAAAAACAAGTAGGGAATTAAAAAAAAAAATGTGTATTTCAGAAAATCACAGCACAACAATAACAAATTATATAATTTGTAATGTATATTGCATTTTTTTTAATTGCTTACAATAAGCTTGTTAACTAATTACGGAATGTTAAAAAAAAAAAAAAAAAACATCCATGTGCTAGGGACTCATTAAGCATAGCTTATGTGCCCCATTTGATGATAAATGATAGATTTATTTCTTAAAGCATGTCACATATACTCGCTCTTTACTGCTCATGCATGACACTTCCCCACACGCATATATGGATTTAAAATTCATGTTACCAAGATGACTCACCCACACCACCATGAAGAAACTGCAAGTGGAATATGACTATATCTTTGCAGTAAAGTTATCTTTCTGTTGCTACTGTTACTGCTGCTGCTGTTATTGACACAATGCATATGCTCATGATGCCTTTGCTTATTTTCTTTGTTATTCACTCCTTACATTAAACATCATGTAATGTTGCTTCATTTAGAAACTGATAAATGCAGACCACACAAAATGTTACATAAATAATGAAACCATTCACTTTTCTTAAGATGCTGAATTTTCTGAAGATTTTCATTGCTTGCAGCAAACACAACCAAACTTCTAGTTCTCCCCTGACAGCTGGATGCTTTATGATTGCTGTGGACCAGACCATTGTGATAGATGGTGTCACAAATTGTGGTGATGCCCTTCTAATGATGTTTGTGACCTACTACTGCTTCAACATAAGCTATCCAGTGGAACTTGGTGCAACTCTGGAGTTCATGCAGAGGTAAGACTTGGAAGTGTATCTACAAAATGTGTGTCCTGTAGAAAAAGGTGCATGTACATATACAGTAGTCAACATTTGATGTGGATCAAAAAAGTTCATCAAAGTTTTTTAGGACAACTTTGATGAAAGGTTTTGATCCACTTCAAATGTTGACTACTGTATACGTGACCTATAGATGGATAGATCAGATAGACAACTTGTTAACTTAGGAATCAACTCATTAAATGAATGGACAATAAATAAGATAAGAGAAGAATAGTCTAGATTAAATAATTTTATTTAATGGTAAGTTCATACCACATACAAAACATTTATGAAGTTACAGGAGCAATATGAGCAGACATTGTGCTCTTCTGGCATCTGTGGGAAGACAACTGGTATTGGTACATTATGAACTGTCTATTCCTATTCAATAGATTACAATATTCAAATTTTTGAGTAATATTTAAGAAAGAAATGCTTTATAAATGTATATATGGAAATCTTGTTGTGGAGCCATCACTACCTTAGTAATCTATGGATATGTTTATACTGGCAGCAGACGCATCAGTCATTGTTGCCACACTTGCTTAATAGGAGATACTCAAATATGGCCACGTCACATCTTGCTCAGTCTGCAATCCAAGTGAACCTACAGCAGATATGAGAATTTTAGTGTAGCAAAGGTACTTTTAATAAAGAAATAAAAGATGCCAACCCTACTGTATTGCAATTACTTCATACAAGTGAATTAATGTGATTACAAACCTTCACATCAGGAAGTTTTCTTTTAGGACAGTAGACAAAATGACTGTTGGAAAAAAAATGATCAGGTTTAAACTACAAATCGGCAATGCTTTGACCCATCAGGCAGGAAACTTTGTGAGGAGGTGTATCATTTCTATTGTCAGTTACACTTAACCCAGCAGTGGGTTACGCAAAAATACACTGTGAAAATAACAAAATGACCCAAAAGGCTAGACCCAGTGACTGGATTAAAAAAAAATATATATCCAGGCAATATTTAAATTAAGAAAAAGTTACATAAAAATTATATGGCTCATCCACAGAATTGGTGATTATGAAAATAGTTTGGAGCACTATATTGAGGTGTATTTCTGTCTTCACAGGTGCCTTTTCAAGATAAATCCGGACGGGGGACCAAGGTGGAGAAGAAATAATCTAAAAAACAGCAGTCTGTTAATCCCAAGGTTCTCTCATTGATTACAAACATTGCAAACTTTGAATGGAGAGAGTAGAATAGAAAGCTTCTTGCATTGCCAGCGTCTTCTCTTTCATATACACTTTAAGTGTGTTCCAATTTCTTTGTATACCATTCTGTAATGTTTAAACTTTTCATTCTGCTGGAATTATTTCTTGGGAGGGTATGGGTGGTGGATAACTGGGTGAGCAGTATTATGGGTAGGGTTTTGTTTCATTTAAATTGTGTTTTGTTTTGTTTTGTAATGCATATTGTGTAGAAATGGCTCTAAAAAAACTGTAATTCCCACAGTAAAAACTGTTAACGGAAAAATTGGTTAGTGTCAAAAAAAATAACCAGTGGCTAACAATGTTGCTAAGCTAACAATGTTGTTGTTAAATGCTGACCAAATGTGTTATTTGCAAATAACAAATAAATAAATAATAATAATTAATGGTTTTGTATTTTTATTAAAGGAAATCCTTTTGCAGTTCACCGTACTATTATTATTATTTTTTACTTTTACAGTTACTTTATGTATATAAACAATATTATAGTTTATATCTATAGTTAGATTTACGGTGTTTTTTTATAATAACAGTAATTATCTGTACTTAAGCTTTTTTTAATCATTCTTTAAAGATTGTTATTCTATTTTAAAGGTGTATTACTGTTTTCTGACAATTGTTATATGTTAAAAGTAAAAGATTTCGTGGAATTATAAAACGATTTCATGTATAATTACAGTAATAACTTGTAACTATGGAATAAGAAATTACTGGTTTTTTAAGGTTTATCTTCATTTTTTTTCTGAAGTCTTTTTTCAGTTTTTTAACAGAAATTTTCTGGCGCCCCTGCTGCCAGAAAATTACCATTTTTTTACGATTTTTTTTTTTACAGTGTAGTTTCATGACTGAACAAGACATTCACAGAATTAAATAAATAAATCCACACAGATTACATGCATATGTTTATATTAACTTAAACGTACAGTGAACACTAGGCTATAATACAGTGGTTCTCAACCAGGGGACGCCCCACTAGGGGGGCTCAGTGATCCTCCAGCGTTTCTCATGGCACTGTGTGAAATACAGACTGAACGGTAGTTCAAAACATCCGACCGCTGCATAACCATGACAGCAAACTACAGCTCTCAGCTGGATAAAGCAAGCCAGTGATGCGCAAGCAAAGTTTTAATAGATGATGATTGTAATCAAAGTAAAGACGATTATTCCAGTTTTGTTTATGCTTGTATACTTATTTATACTTGTATTTATACTACTGAAAGTGTACGCTGGTGGTCCTCTCAGCGAACGTGTTCCACACATGTGCAGTAGATCGGCTTGAACAGTAACAATTGCACAGAGTTATTGCACATATGGCTGTCTTTATTATTATTATTTTTTTTTTTATCAACGGAGGTGTGGATACCAACGGACTTCTTCACACAGCCTGCGCAGTTGGTGCTTTTGTAGCATACTGGGTAAGTACGCGCGGTCACAGAAAATGTGAGGCACGTGAATGTCCGCGCAGAGCCTTCGCGTACACCCTCCATTGACAATTTTTACATCATGCGCACCCTAGCAGACCCTTGCACACTCGTGCACGCAGAAAGTATAACACAGGCTTTATTATTGGTGCGCAAACAAACAGTGTATTTGCACTCTCGGTGCACTGATCACTATAACAACATATTTCTGCTTGAACACAGTTTAGTATATTTACATAGTTGTCCAAATTAATGTACAGCAAATGTTTTATAATGAATGCTTATCAAAGAAGCTTGTTTTGGAGAAGTTTGTGAGGAGGTTTGTGTTTATGTGGTCATCGACGCTCCAAACACAGACATGTTCTAACAGAGGAACTGTTCACTGATGATGTCGGCCCCCCTTCGGATTGCTGAGTTTCCACACATTCAGAATGTTTTCATTTTTCATTTGTATTTTGGTGTATGTAGTGATTCTGAATGGATCCATATAGTAGTTTATATGCAGTCCTTTGGCATTTTCCTGTGGTCTTGTGTGATATGGCATGTTGACTTATTTGGTAGAGTTTCTGTTTAATTGAGCTTTACATTCAAAGACTTTTTAGTACTTTTAATTTGTAAAGAATATCTGCAGTGATATTTTTGCAAAGTATGTTTGCAAAAAAAGAACACTGAATGTTTAAATGTTTCTTGAATTTATTTATTTATTTATTTATTACAAGGAATTGAACAGTAATAGCACTAGAATACAAAGGGGGTGGGGGGCTTCTATAATATGGGTCCAAGTTTGTAAAATACAGAAGATTTATTATTTTTTTTATTATTATTCACCTGAATAGCTCAAAAATGCAGCAGAAATGTTCTAGTATTCCATATTTTTTTAATAACACTCCAAAGAAAAACATGACATCAATTTTTTTAGGATGACTTTTTTTTTTGACAAAAAAAAAAATGTTGTTCACTTTTTACTTTTTGACACTCAGATTTAAACATTTGTATCTAAGAAATGAGCAAATTGTTATATGTGCTATATATATATAGCTGTTTTTTTATTTTTTATACAAGTATAAAGGTTAGTTTCAATATATATATATATATATATATATATATATATATATTTGCATTCAACCTGCAACCAGGCTAGCATTATCTTAATAATGCTCTGAGCGATATTCTTGTTGTCACACCCATAATTACATGGATGTTCAACACTGAGTAACAGGCCATAGTAAATGGCAGGTTACATACAAGAAATGTCAGAATAAAGCTGAGCACCAAGTGATCCAAACTAGGACAGAAACCAATTGCAGAGAGCACATCATATTCTAGGGTCAACTTTTCTTGATAACAGTTCATACTCAAGTTAAATGAAGGGGAATATATTAAAAACCAAAACACAAAGAGAAGTATCTGTGTCACAGTAAAGGCAGGAAGTCTATGTGGCAATCGGCCAAACCATTTCATAACATTACTGCCTGGAATTGTAGCCTTGAAGGCCATTAACACCACTAGTGTTTTCCCCAGAACACAGGAGATACAGAGGACAAACGTGATCCCAAATGCTGTGTGGTGAAGTTTGCAGGAACAACCACTTGACTGTCCAGAAACAGTAAGCGGACTCAAAGAGCACCATGAGATGAGCAGCATAAAACTTAGATTTGAATTCCTGACTCTTTGGGTAAAAACATATATTTGTGTATACCTCATATATGTCACAACTGCAGTCTGACCAATTAAAAACAGAGAAACAGTGATTAGCAGCACTGTCATAATCCACTGGTGAAACAGGCCTCTGCTGAACAGTTGAGTGCAAATCTGCCATTGTAGTGGACTGATTTCTACAAGTACAAATGAAATGAAAGCACATCAAGTTGTTATAATACCATACCAATTGAACAATATTAATTATTGCATATGTGCTCCCTGTAGTAACACATCACAGACAAACCAAAAACATTAAATCAGCGGTCACCTTTATGCTTCCACATGTCTGTGCAGGTGAACATATTTAATCTGAAGCAGCTTTTAGCTATTTGGTTTAAATCTCTCTGTTTCTCCACTCGACATCGCCATATGAACTGCCAATAAAAACAAAAATAAATAAATAAAATAATAATAATAATAATAAATAAATGTAAAGATATATATATATATATATATATATATATATATATAGTTTATTTGTATTTCTTCTTCTTCTTTTTCTATTATAGATTCATTGGGGAAACAACATTCATGAAGCAGAAATCTGTACCTGATAAAGCTCAGCACGGTGATTGTAAGTGCAGCTATCACCATTTCCCTTCACGAGGGAGATCATACACACTGATCTGTGGAGCGACTGTACAAGTTTGCAACACATAGTCCACTTAGTATACACACAGATCAAGGAAGATATGGTCCAGTCGTCTGTCTGCCTGGGGAAGGTACCAATGAGAGCTTTCAATGCTGGCCCAGATAGTTTCACACCAGGTAAAAACATAGTGAGCCTTGACAGATTAGACTCATACGTTTCAGTAAAGTTAGCTGGCATAAACCAGGCCCAAGTTCCCATGCACAGTTTATCTGTGATATCCACCTGGTCCTCTGCAGCCAAGACAATGTTAACTTTGAAGCGCACGCAGTTCATTCCTCTTTTGTGATCTTTGACATTCAGTTCACACATTGTGTGAAGCGCATTTGTCCAGACACTCTCTGAAAATCCATTTTTCAGATAAAAGCTGTAACTGTTCATATATTTTAACAGCAGCTGATACACATGGCAGTAATTTAAACAAGTGTGTGAAGACTGATTGAAAGCCTAGACATAAAAAGAAAGAAAAAAAGGTTTTCAAGATGTGTACATTTAATTTCAAGCTTTTCAACATTGCATTGGTTGCAATCTGTTGTTTCACATGTCACACTTTCATATTCATTTACTCTAGCAATCCGTGTTTACCTTATGTGAGCCCAGAATGGTCTGGCTGAGCTCCAGTTTGTGCTGTGTACCCAGGACCTGCCCATTTAGGACTTCACAAAGGCAGAATTCTGGGTACCTTGAAAAAAACACCTGCACTCTGATCGTTTCAAGTTGTTCCACAGAAAAGATCACCATGTGTATAGAATGACATTTTTCTACAAAGTAGCTGAAAAAAAGACAAACAGAAGATCATAGACTCATTATGTCCAAAACCAAATGCACATGATTATTCAGTCATAGCACAATGGAATCACATAATCATTTTCTGTCATCTTTCTTAATAACATTTCATGTAAAAATAAGATCTTTACCTTGCCATTATATTCATATTGTTAATATAATAATAAAAATAAAAAGTACATGAATAAATGAAATGAACTTGAATCAAATCATACCCACCCTTGACATGCTATCAGAACATCTCTTGTAGTAAATGTCAAGGCTTTGCTAACATTTATAGCTCTATCCTCTGAATGCTCACTTTGTTCATTTTGTCCATCCGCATCTCTTAGGCTAAGCGATCTACAGCAAGGGTTCAGTGCTCTTGTCAGCAGAGCAAGTAGAACCACAGTGGCTCCTCTCATCTCAGAAGCTGTGCTGGTTTAGAGTTCCTGTTCAGGGTAGTGTCCTAGCTTTATACACTCCTTTAGAGACACAGGAGGAAGGTGCTAACGTGAAACACAAGGGCCATTTCTCAGAGGTAAACATTACTTTACACAAACACTATTTCAGACAATATATGGTTTGTCTGAAGCAGTACAAAAACTACTGAAAATATATAAAATCTTAGATTTATTTCCATGGCATCTTCAGATGGCACTGCATGTTGCTTTAATTTGAATACATTTAATGATTGATTAATTAATTAGGAACTTTATTCAAAATAAAATGACATAAATTTTTATTTTTGAATTAAGGAGTTTAATGACCTTACATGGTATATTTCAATTCACACCAGTGAGAATTACATGGTAAGGGATAGACGTACAGTCAGTTCAGTGGGTTATATTGTTTTATACCTCAATGATGATGTTTCACCGACACAATAAAAAAAGAATATATATATATATATATATATATGTGTGTGTGTGTGTGTGTGTGTGTGTGTGTGTGTATATAATTATATGATGGACAGGGTCATAAAAGATCCGTCATAATCTATTATTACCCGTCATTTTCATATATTAATTAAAATAACACATTTAATTGCTTGTATTTTTGTTCACATTTTAATTTTTAATAATGAACCTACAGGACGAGCATATAGGCTTATGCATTTATTTATTTATGAAGAGAACAGATGAACAGAGACTGTGCATCACTTTTCATGTTCAGCATCACACAGTGATCACGACAGTGACAGTGGAGGCCACTAAACACAACAAAATTTGCTAGGGCTGGGTTAAAAAAAAAATAGGTTTCTCAATTTTAATAGATTCTCATTTTTTGAACCAATATCGATTCTGTTTTCAGTTGATGAATGAACTTTACATATAGTGTGCCTCCCATCCATTAAAGCACAATAGGCTAAGCTTTGTGCGTTGTTACTTTTGATATGAAACAGTCTCATACTACATATTATTTCCATTTTATTAGGACATTCAAGCAATAAATACTGTTTTGGCGTTCTTCAATGTGGTATGATAGATCAGTGTAGACACCTCAGATCAAGCGAATTGGCAGCGGATGTGAATTGATCATCTCTTTCGCTTTACTAGTGGGTGCTCACCTGTGCGTAATCAAAGGCATAGTAAAAGATTCGTAACAGTTTTATTTTTGTTCTGGAGGCTGATGATCCTGCGCTCTGCTGCCAAACTGGAGCATACTCGCCACCAGCCAGATATGGGTGGGAATTACAGTTACAAATTACAACACATCACCCTCAGTGTAATCTGTCAAAGTGACGGATGGTTTTCAGATTTTTCCGTCACTGCTCAAAAAATTCCGTAAATGACAGAAGATTTACGTCATTTACGGAGTTTTTTGAGCAGTGACAGAATATAGATATAGATATAGATATATAGATATAGATATATATATTTGGCCTAATGATTTAATTCGTTAATTTTAATGCACCTGCCCCACCCCAGACCTACTTCGGTCACCTTATATTGGTTGATTAGGTACTGCGTGATGTAGCATATAGAATGCAGTTGTATGCCTCCAAAATTCAAGATATTGGGGCAAATGTGAACCATCAGGTGAACCAATGACTCAATGACCTGTTTATAAAGAGAGCCATTTACTTCATTCAATGAATCAGCCATTTGAACAAATCAATGAATGAGTGACTTACTCATTAATCAAGACATGCCACATACTGGCAGTATAAAAATAATAATAATTTATATATTAATAAAAACATTAAAGAGATAGTTCACCCAATGATCATTAATTATAAAATTTAATCTAAATGAGTCTGAGTGAATGTCTAAATTTGTTTTTCAAATAATTTACTCTGAAAATCATATTTTTTAACCTACTGTTGACTGAATATTTGCTTTAATAAAAAAATAAATATAAAGAGCAATGGGGCAGGAGGAAGCTGACAGGACAATAGATGTTATATTGACAGGGCTATTCACTTAAAAGTTGTATAATTTGAAATATCCCTGATGTCTCTTGCCATTTTAATTATAAATTGGTCATAAATGTATATTTTTATACATATGGCAAGGTACCCACCAGTCCTGAATTTGTTTATATGTATGTTGTTATACCTTCTATATTTAGCCTAAACACCAAAATATGATAGTTTGGGAACTGATTTTTTTAAAGGCCTTTTGTGTTATTTAGGTCTTCCATGGGAATGGAGGCATGCACAAGGTTTATATTTGGTATACATTTTATTTGTAAAGTTCAGTGTAGTAAGAGTTAAGAGCATTTCTGAGTTACAGTACAATAATTGAGAAGCTAACATGACATTCTTTTCGCAGTTAAACATTTGCAGTGGCAATGTCGTTATCACTGACCACAAGCTGTCATAACTTTATCATAAAAAAAAAACTCACATATCATCATATTCACCCATAAAGGTCTGACAATGACTTAAAAGACTTACAGTGTGAGAAACAGAAGAGAAAGAATGATACAATTCATGTCTTACATTAGTAGTCCTATAACCTTTGTTTCCACTAGAGGGAGTTAATATCTGTTGCATTTATTTGGATGACTTTAAATTGTTCAGGTCTTCACTGAGCCCTTCGATGTCTGATGTGACCTTAGTAGTTTTATTTATTTATTTATTTATGTATTTATTTATTTATTTATTTATTTATTTATTTATTTATTTATTTATTTAATTTAATTTTATTTTATTTTATTTTATTTTATTTTATTTTATTTTATTTTATTTTATATTCAGCTATATTAATTCAGTTAAAAGTGTTATGTTTATGCTGCATCCTTTTTATAACGTATGAACAGGTTAATGTGGCATTTTTCCTAGTAAATGTTTTTTTGTGTTTGCACCTGGTCTTAGCAGGACAACATAACATTTTGGAATGAAAATACAGATCAGTAGACTATAACTGGAAGCTAAAATGGCAAATATCTCCACTGCTACTATAAACTTCCCAGGTGTGCTTAGGTAAGCTGGGATGAAGGCAATCCAGACAGCACAGAATATGAGCATGCTGAATGTGATGAATTTGGCTTCATTAAAGTTATCAGGCAGCTTCCGAGCTAGAAAAGCCAGAATGAAGCACAATACAGCCAGTAAGCCAATATAACCCAGCACAGCCCAGAAACTGACAGCTGAGCCTAATCTGCATTCTAGGATGATCTTTTCTCTGTAATAGCTCATGTTCATATATGGTGAAGGTGGGGATATTGTTAACCAAAGGAAACAGATGAGGACCTGTACAAGAGTAAAGCCAACAACACTGATTCTCTGTTGAAGAGGCCCAAACCATTTCATTACATTTCTTCCTGGAAGTGTAGCTTTAAAAGCCATTAATACCACTATTGTTTTCCCCAAAACACAGGAGATACAGAGGACAAAAGTGATCCCAAATGCTGTGTGACGCAACATACAGGACCACTCAGTAGGCCGACCAATGAAAGTAAGTGAACAAAGGAAACACAGAGTCAATGAGAAAAGCAGCAGGAAGCTCAGCTCTGAGTTGTTGGCTTTTACTATTGGTGTGTCTTTGTAGTGAAAAAATACTACAAATATGAACATAGTTAAAAATGCCCCAAGTAACCCAAATATCATTAAAACGATACCCATGATTTCGGTGAATGACAGGAATTCCACTGTCTTTTTGATACACTCATCACCTCTGCTATTGGACCAGTATCCAAAAGGGCACTTCACACAGTCAGATGAATCTGGTGTGGGTGAAAAATGGAATTGCAATAGTAATGAGCCTGTTATTTCAATTAAGCCTCTTCTAGTCGATCATATACTACTAACTGATCATTTACCACTCCTTTAAAAATAGTCGTAAGTGTTTTAAATTGTGTTTTGAGAACAGTTTATACGATCATTTAGATTAAAATCATTGTAAAGCTTTTCCATTTGATCCTCTTTTGATGAACTGCAAGTGTTAAAAGAGCAATTAAACAAGCATTACCTGTTGTGTTACTAATCTCTCCTGGAGGGCATGGGATACAGTCAAAACAGCAGATGGGCCTTCCTTTCTGCACCGCTTTCCTAGTGCCTAGGGGACAGCTCTCACTGCACACAGACACAGGCACCTGCCACACACCAGGGAAAATCTACTTGAGCAACAACAGAAAAATAATATGCTGTGTGACATGTTTGCACATGTTTACACATGTTTGTCTGTGCCGTTATGATGCATCGCTGCATCACATGTGCACTTAGGGATTTTGTTTTGATTGGTGAGTTCATTTGAAAAGAGATTCTTACAGGCCTTAGGCCTCCTCCCCAGATGATGTTGACATTGTTCATAGTAAACTGTTGCCCACGAGGCTGAGTTGCATCATAGTAGCCAATTGTGACTACTTCCATTGTGCCTTTTGTGACCTTTTGTAAGTTTACTATTTCATATATCGCAGGGGAGTCACCTTTGCTATCGAAAAACAGTGGTTCTCCCCCATTCATGGTGAAATTCACAGTCTGCAGATAATGTAAAATCTGAAATGGCAAAACAAGGATTTTTTTTTTTGTTTTTTTTTTTGTAAATTGATAACACCATATGGTGACTACATTGATTAAAAACGTACTTAATAATAAATTAATTCATCTTTAGTTTGAATCATGCCTTTTACTTAGATGTTTACATATATTTAAAGTTAGATATTTAGATTTTCTATTTAGAACATATTTTACCTGCCAGGGTTGTACTGAAGTTGGTTGGGCACAGGTGGCGTTAGCAAATGGGCCTTTTTGTTGCTTACATGACAATAGATTATCCAGTGCATGAGCAATTGCATGTACAGCCTTGTAGACATTATTGGCATATCTCAGATCAGACACATCAGTAAAAGGATGTTTGACATATTTTAAGTGCTCTGAGCCATTGCATGACCTTTGTGTTGTATTTGGGCTCAGTGAGCACTGAAAAACGTTTTCCCAGAATTCTTTGAGAAACATACTTTTAGGAAACAGAGATGGGTTGATATCTTGTAGAAAAGGGCCTAGTCCAGGTATTTGAGCATTGCGGACAGTGAATCCAATAGATCCAATTAGCAAAGTGTGGCCTTGGCTATCTACTAAAGAGTCATCTGTAATCCAGGCATCACTTCCGATCCACTGCAGTCCTGTAATATTTTGGCTGTATAGCTCATCCACCAGTATCTTAATCTCTCTGTGTGACATGAAAGCCATTATTACCTTAGATGTGGAGGTTCTGATAGTGTCTATGATATTTGTTAGTAACGTTTTTGATCCTGTGCTTTCAAAAGCTTCTGAGTATTCAATACAGACTCCCTCCTCTTGTGCAGCCTTAATGAATGTGGCAATGCCATTTTTACCATAATCATTGTCATTGCTTAAGGCTCCCACCCATGTCCAACCAAAATGTTTCACCAGCTGGGCCAGTGCTCTGCTTTGGTAGTAATCACTTGGAATAGTTCTGAAGAAAGAAGGAAACTCTTTTCTGTTGCTTAGGCAAGCACAGGTAGCAAAATGACTGATCTGTGTGAACACAAGTACAAATGTGACAACAGCATGAATGAGTCTGAGAGAAATTATTTTTTTAGCACGTTTTTTTTTTCTCTTCATGTGAACAGACCATTAGTTATGTAAACGAGACAACTTTTAACATCTTTATCTGTATAACATATGTTTAGCTTTTGCCATGAAATATATATATATATATATACATATACACAAAACAATTTAAGAAATTAGGAATATTTATATATGTATGCATGTATGCATGTATGTATATATACGTGTGTGCATATATACATACATGTGTGTATATATACATACATGCATATATATGTATATATACATACATATACAAACTTCATTTAAACCAGCATAATAATGGTAAACGTGATGCACATATAATCAAATGACATCTTACCACTGGTATGTGGAATCGGCCAGTTATTCTAGCAAACCCAATGGTTGGAGTGGATCCTGAATGACCTATTATAGCCTGTACAGTATTGGCCTTGGTGCAGTTTAATTCATCAAAGATGGCATCTTGTCCATTGGACAGTGAAAGTGCAGACTGAAGAATATTAGAGAATCCACAAGCATTGAAGATTTCATACCCCAGTGTGTGGTTTGGGAGTATATTTGGGTTTTTATTTATTTCCTCTATTGCGAAGATCATAGTGCATGCAAATTTAAATTCCCTATAATTGATACTAAAGAGACATATGTTTTTTCGTTAAAGGAAGAGCAGAAAAAAAGCAGCACATAGAAGCAAGTACTGCATCTTTTTAACCAAAACACAAACATCAATGCATTATTCAGTCCTACACATTACAATACACTATGATAGCAATTTGCATTGAAGACATACATACTCCTTGCATTTTGGTTGTGGAGGTAATCGGGTAAACTGTGGAATCACCCCTGTATAGCCTGTGTAAAATGTGAAGATGCCTCCAATCTTTAGAGCTCCATCTTTGATGAACTCAGGCAGCTGTGCTTTTCCCTGTCGCCTACAGTCTGGCTGTTCTGCTTTGATCAACACTGATAAGAGCAGTAGTAGCTCCAGAATCAGCATTGTGGATTGGATCCCTTCAAACACTCAGTGGCCAACACATTCACTCTTTTTATAGACCAAAGCTTTGTTTACTCCCATAACAGAGGATGTATTGCCATACATAATTATATATATATTTTATATATGTGTGACCCTGGACCATAAAACCAGTCATAAGTAGCAGGGGTATATTTGTAGCAATAGCCAACAATACATTGTATGGTTCAAAATTATCGATTTTTCTTTTATGCCAAAAATTATTAGGACATTAAGTACAGGTCATGTTTCATTTTTAACTAGTAATATGCATAGCTAAGGACTTCATTTGGACAACTTCAAAGGTGATTTTCACAATATTTAAGATTTTTTTGTACCCTCAGATGTATCTCGGCCAAATAATGTCCTATCCTAACAAACCACACATTAATGGAAAGCTTATTTATTCAGGTGATGTATAAATCTTAATTTCAAAAAAATGACCCTAATGACTGGTTTTGTGGCCCAGCGTCACACACACACACGCACGCACACACACACACACACACACACACACACACACACACACACACACACATACATATATATATATATATATATATATATATATATATATATACACACACATATATATAAAAATTGATTTTACATTATTATATTATTTATTCAGCTTTCAGGTGATGTATAAATCATAATTTCAAAAAAAAAAAAAAAAAAGACCCTTATGACTGGTTTTTGTGGTCCAGGGTCACACACACACACACACACACACACACACACACACACATATATATATATATATATATATATATATATATATATATATATATATATATATACACAGTACACGTAAGCAATCAAAATCAACAAAAAAGCAATGATATGCAAGTGCTATAACAAGTCTCAGTTAGCTTAACCTCTTAAGACCCGAGAAAAATTTTTTAGGAAAAAAAAAGTTTTTGTTTTTTTCATGTCTTTACATTGTTTAGAGCATTAAAAATAATATATATATATATATATATATATATATATATATATATATATATAATACAATTATATTTCATTCATAAGTTATGCTATGTCCTCGGTAGAGGACATCGGGACTCAGTTTCTTTAAAAAAAAAAAAAAAAGACATGACTGAACATGCACAGGCAAAAACAATTGATTTTTTTAAATCACCAATACATTTTTAGTTTTCAAGATTTTATTTATTTTATTATTTATTTATTTTTTTACCAAACTTTGTATAAAGATGATTCTCAACTATGTTATAACAGAATGATTCGATATACCATTTTTCTTTCTGCAAAATGTGTGTAAAATGGCCATAAACGAGTTTTCTCATTATATACAATGTATCTATAAACTAAATTTAATTTGCATATTAATGTGTTTTTGGGGCAACATGCAATGAAAAAAGAAGTGTAATAATGGGAGTAATAATTGACAAGATTTTTATAATAATATATAATATTTCATAGAATATTGAAATATAATTTGTTTCCCTATTCATTTGTTATGTCTCCCAAAATGCATAATAAACATGCTTTTAGTCCCTTTGTCCTCAAATGAGGACATGTATGAAATCAACGTCCTGTTTCATAACAGAAAATCATATTTTGATTCGAAACTCCATAACATTTTCCTGAGATGTTCATTATGACACTCAGTTTAAAAATTAGACAGAATTAAATGATAATTACAAAATATTATCATATTTCCATAAGAGTGTCACTAAATTAATTTCAGACATTTTTAAAGACCAAGGAGAGTGAGTGGTCATGGTGAAACATCCAATCATTTGGTATCTCTGAAAAGCCCTGAATGTGCTCTGTACAGGACATCCAGACTTAAAACTGTGGCATGTATAGTCTCAGAGAAATTCACTAAAATATAATGTCCTCATGAGGCCGCAGGGTCTTCAGTTAATGCAGTACACGTAAGAAGATTTTTATTTAATTTTATTATTTATTTATTTTTTTAATAAAAAGAAAATTGTCAGGCTTGTGTCTGTCGTGTGTTGTGGTTTTCCTCCTTATGTGCTCCTAGTTTTCCCTCTTGTGTCATTATTCCCATATTTGGTTATCTTCCTGTTCCTGTTCTCGTTGTTTCATTGTTAGTTCATTCGTATCCAACTGTGTTTGTTAATTATCTTGTTTAATTTGAGTTACTTAAGCCCTGTGTTTTCCTTAGTCTAGCGTTCGTTATTGATTGTCAATGTTGTGTTTCCTGTGAGTCTCTCCCTGCCTTGTGTATCCCCATTTTGGATTAAAGACTATTGATTTTGAAGTTTACCTCTTGTTTCCTCGTTCCTCGTCTCGTCACAGTGCTCAACCGTGACAGAATACTGGACAAAAAACAATAAGTGAGCAGCGATCTACCCTGCGCTTTATTTTCTCATTTTTGTACTCAGTGTTTTCTTTTGATTTTTCTAATGAATCCCCTCGAGCGGTTATGTTCCGTTTATCAACACGGCCGTCTACTGGAGGAGTATATCCATGAATTCCTCATCTACTCTAAGCAGACTTCCCTCGAACGGTGGACTCTTGTGGACTTTTTCTGGGGTGGTCTGGATGCCACTGGCCGGGTCCAAGTGGACCCTGCCCAATTACATCAACCTAGCTCGGTCCCTCAGCAGATCCCTGTCTCCTCGCCACCAGCTTAGCAGCATCACCCATTTGTTCCATCCATTCAAAGTCAAGTCCGCCAGCCGTTTGTCAGTCAAGTCTGTCGGCCGTTCTTCAGTCAAGTCAGCTGCCCGCTCGTCAGTTTAGCCCGCCGGCCGCTCATCAGTCAAGTTCGCCAGCCGCTACGAAGTCAAGCCTGCCGGCCGCGGCTCTCTCCAGCCTGCCGGTCGCGGCTCACTCAAGCCTGCCAGCCGATCCTCAGTCAAGTCTGCCAGCCGTTCATCTGACAAGCCCGCCAGCTGCGGCTCACTCGAGCCCGCCGGCTGCGGCTCCCTCAAGCCCGCCGGCTGCGGCTCCCTCAAGCCCGCCGGCCGCTCCGAAATCAAGCCCGCCGGCTGTGGCTCCCCCAAGACCACCAGCCACACTGTTGTCAAGCCATTAGCTTGAGCAATGAAAAAAAAAGAGCAATTAAACAAGCATTTCCTGTTGTGTTACTAATCTCTCCTGGAGGGCATGGGATACAGTCAAAACAGCAGATGGGCCTTCCTTTCTGCACCGCTTTCCTAGTGCCTAGGGGACAGCTCTCACTGCACACAGACACAGGCACCTGCCACACACCAGGGAAAATCTACTTGAACAACAACAGAAAAATAATATGCTGTGTGACATGTTTACACATGTTTGTCTGTGCCGTTATGATGCATCGCTGCATCACATGTGCACTTAGGGATTTTGTTTTGATTGGTGAGTTCATTTGAAAAGAGATTCTTACAGGCCTTAGGCCTCCTCCCCAGATGATGTTGACATTGTTCATAGTAAACTGTTGCCCACGAGGCTGAGTTGCATCATAGTAGCCAATTGTGACTACTTCCATTGTGCCTTTTGTGACTTTTTGTAAGTTTACTATTTCATATATCGCAGGGGAGTCACCTTTGCTATCGAAAAACAGTGGTTCTCCCCCATTCATGGTGAAATTCACAGTCTGCAGATAATGTAAAATCTGAAATGGCAAAACAAGGATTTTTTTTTTTTTTTTGTAAATTGATAGCACCATATGGTGACTACATTGATTAAAAATGTACTTAATAATAAATTAATTCATCTTTTGTTTGAATCATGCCGTTTACTTGGATGTTTACATATATTTAAAGTTAGATATTTAGATTTTCTATTTAGAACATATTTTACCTGCCAGGGTTGTACTGAAGTTGGTTGGGCACAGGTGGCGTTAGCAAATGGGCCTTTTTGTTGCTTACATGACAATAGATTATCCAGTGCATGAGCAATTGCATGTACAGCCTTGTAGACATTATTGGCATATCTCAGATCAGACACATCAGTAAAAGGATGTTTGACATATTTTAAGTGCTCTGAGCCATTGCATGACCTTTGTGTTGTATTTGGGCTCAGTGAGCACTGAAAAACGTTTTCCCAGAATTCTTTGAGAAACATACTTTTAGGAAACAGAGATGGGTTGATATCTTGTAGAAAAGGGCCTAGTCCAGGTATTTGAGCATTGCGGACAGTGAATCCTATAGATCCAATTAGCAAAGTGTGGCCTTGGCTATCTACTAAAGAGTCATCTGTAATCCAGTCATCACTTCCGATCCACTGCAGTCCTGTAATATTTTGCCTGTATAGCTCATCCACCAGTATCTTAATCTCTCTGTGTGACATGAAAGCCATTATTACCTTAGATGTGGAGGTTCTGATAGTGTCTATGATATTTGTTAATAAAGTTTTTGATCCCGTGCTTTCAAAAGCATCTGAGTATTCAATACAGACTTCTTCCTCTTGTGCAGCCTTAATGAATGTGGCAATGCCATTTTTACCATAATCATTGTCATTGCTTAAGGCTCCCACCCATGTCCAACCAAAATGTTTCACCAGCTGGGCCAGTGCTCTGCTTTGGTAGTAATCACTTGGTAGTAATCACTTTGGTAGCAAGCACAGGTAGCAAAATGACTGATCTGTGTGAACACAAGTACAAATGTGACAACAGCATGAATGAGTCTGAGAGAAATTATTTTTTTAGTACATGTTTTTTCTCTTCATGTGAACAGACCATTAGTTATGTAAACGAGACAACTTTTTTAACATCTTTATCTGTATAATATATGTTTAGCTTTTGCCATGTAATATATAAATATATATATGCATACACAGGTGCATCTCAATAAATTAGAATGTCGTGGAAAAGTTCATTTATTTCAGTAATTCAACTCAAATTGTGAAACTCGTGTATTAAATAAATTCAGTGCACACAGACTGAAGTAGTTTAAGTCTTTGGTTCTTTTAATTGTGATGATTTTGGCTCACATTTAACAAAACCCACCAGTTCACTATCTCAACAAATTAGAATACTTCATAAGACCAATAAAAAAAACATTTTTAGTGAATTGTTGGCCTTCTGGAAAGTATGTTCATTTACTGTATATGTACTCAATACTTGGTAGCGGCTCCTTTTGCTTTAATTACTGCCTCAATTTGGCATGGCATGGAGGTGATCAGTTTGTGGCACTGCTGAGGTGGTATGGAAGCCCAGGTTTCTTTGACAGTGGCCTTCAGCTCATCTTCATTTTTTGGTCTCTTGTTTCTCCTTTTCCTCTTGACAATACCCCATAGATTCTCTATGGGGTTCAGGTCTGGTGAGTTTGCTGGCCAGTCAAGCACACCAACACCATGGTCATTTAACCAACTTTTGGTGCTTTTGGCAGTGTGGGCAGGTGCCAAATCCTGCTGGAAAATGAAATCAGCATCTTTAAAAAGCTGGTAAGCAGAAGGAAGCATGAAGTGCTCCAAAATTTCTTGGTAAACGGGCGCAGTGACTTTAGTCTTCAAAAAACACAATGGACCAACACCAGCAGATGACATTGCACCCCAAATCATCACAGACTGTGGAAACTTAACACTGGACTTCAAACAACTTGGGCTATGAGCTTCTCCACCCTTCCTCCAGACTCTAGGACCTTGGTTTTCAAATGAAATACAAAACTTGCTCTCATCTGAAAAGAGGACTTTGGACCACTGGGCAACAGTCCAGTTCTTCTTCTCCTTAGCCCAGGTAAGACGCCTCTGACGTTGTCTGTGGTTCAGGAGTGGCTTAACAAGAGGAATACGACAACTGTAGCCAAATTCCTTGACACGTCTGTGTGTGGTGGCTCTTGATGCCTTGACCCCAGCCTCAGTCCATTCCTTGTGAAGTTCACCCAAATTCTTGAATCGAATTTGCTTGACAATCCTCATAAGGCTGCGGTTCTCTCGGTTGGTTGTGCATCTTTTTCTTCCACAATTTTTCCTTCCACTCAACTTTCTGTTAACATGCTTGGATCCAGCACTCTGTGAATAGCCAGCTTCTTTGGCAATGAATGTTTGTGGCTTACCCTCCTTGTGAAGGGTGTCAATGATTGTCTGCTGGACAACTGTCAGATCAGCATGGCTCACATTTAACAAAAACCCACCAATTCACTATCTCAACAAATTAGAATATGACGACATGTCAATCAGCTAATCAACTCAAAACACCTGCAAAGGTTTCCTGAGCCTTCAAAATGGTCTCTCAGTTTGGTTCACTAGGCTACACAATCATGGGGAAGACTGCTGATCTGACAGTCTATACATGCAAAAGCTAAACATATATTATATATGTATATATATATATATATATATATATACACACACACACACACACACATACATACATACATATATATATATATGTGTGTATGTATACAAACTTCATTTAAACCAGCATAATAATAGTAAACTTGATGCACAGGCAGATAATATAATCAGATGACATTTTACCACTGGTATGTGGAATCGGCCAGTTATTCTAGCAAACCCAGTGGTTGGAGTGGATCCTGAATGACCTATTATAGCCTGTACAGTATTGGCCTTGGTGCAGTTTAATTCATCAAAGACGGCATCTTGTCCATTGGACAGTGAAAGTGCAGACTGAAGAATATTAGAGAATCCATAAGCATTGAAGATTTCATACCCCAGTGTGTGGTTTGGGAGTATATTTGGGTTCTTATTTATTTCCTCTATTGCGAAGATCATAGTGCATGCAAATTTAAATTCCCTATAATTGATACTAAAGAGACATATTTTTTTCGTTAAAGGAAGAGCGGAAAAAAAAGTAGCACATAGAAGCAAGTACTGCTTCTTTTTAACCAAAACACAAACATCAATGCATTATTCAATCCTACACATTACAGTACACCAGTGGTTTTCAATCCTGTTCCTCAGGACCCACTGCTCTGCACATTTTGCATGTCTCCCTTGTCTGACACACTCATTTGAGTTCATGGAGCTCTTCCCTAATGAGCTGATGATCTGAATCAGGTGTGTAAATTAGGGAGACATGCAAAATGTGCAGAGCTGTGGGTCCCCAGAAACAAGTTTGAAAACCACTGCAGTACACTATGATAACAATTTGCATTGAAGACATACATACTCCTTGCATTTTGGTTGTGGAGGTAATTGGGTAAACTGTGGAATCACCCCTGTATAGCCTGTGTAAAATGTGAAGATGCTTCCAATCTTTAGAGCTCCATCTTTGATGAACTCAGGCAGCTGTGCTTTTCCCTGTCGCCTACAGTCTGGCTGTTCTGCTTTGATCAACACTGATAAGAGCAGTAGTAGCTCCAGAATCAGCATTGTGGATTGGATCCCTTCAAACACTCAGTGGCCAACACATTCACTCTTTTTATAGACCAAAGCTTTGTTTACTCCCATAACAGAGGATGTATTGCCATACATAATTATATATATATTTTATATATGTGTGACCCTGGACCATAAAACCAGTCATAAGTAGCAGGGGTATATTTGTAGCAATAGCCAACAATACATTGTATGGTTCAAAATTATCGATTTTTCTTTTATGCCAAAAATCATTAGGACATTAAGTACAGATCATGTTTCATGAAGATACTTTGAAAATTTCCTTCCGTAAATATATCAAAACTTAATTTTTGACTAGTAATATGCATAGCTAAGGACTTAATTTGGACAAATTCAAAGGCGATTTTCTCAATATTTCGATTTTTTTGCACCCTCGGATTCCAGATTTTCAAATAGTTGTATCTCGGCCAAATAATGTCCTATCCTAACAAACCATACATCAATGGAAAGCTTATTTATTCAGGTGATGTATAAATCTCAATTTCAAGAAATTTACCCTAATGACTGGTTTTGTGGTTCAGCGTCTCACACACACACACACACACACACAAATATACATGTAAATATACAGGTGCATCTCAATGAATTAGAATGTCGTGGAAAAGTTCATTTATTTCAGTAATTCAATTCAAATTGTGAAACTCGTGTATTAAATAAATTCAATGCACACAGACTGAAGTAGTTTAAGTCTTTGGTTCTTTTAATTGTGATGATTTTGGCTCACATTTAACAAAAACCCACCAATTCACTATCTCAACAAATTAGAATACTTCATAAGACCAATAAAACATTTTTAGTGAATTGTTGGCCTTCTGGAAAGTACGTTCATTTACTGTATATGTACTCAATACTTGATAGGGGCTCCTTTTGCTTTAATTACTGCCTCAATTCGTCATGGCATGGAGGAGATCAGTCTTTGGCACTGGTGAGGTGGTATGGCCCAGGTTTCTTTGACAGTGGCCTTCAGCTCATCTGCATTGTTGGGTCTGGTGTCTCTCATCTTCTTCTTGACAATACCCCATAGATTCTCTATGAGGTTCAGGTCTAGTGAGTTTGCTGGCCAGTCAAGCACACCAACACCATGGTCATTTAACCAACTTTTGGTGTTTTTGGCAGTGTGGGCAGGTGCCAAGTCCTGCTGGAAAATGAAATCAGCATCTCCATAAAGCTTGTCAGCAGAAGGAAGCATGAAGTGCTCTAAAATGTCCTGGTAGATGGCTGCATTGACTGTGGACTTCAGAAAACACAATGGACCAAAACCAGCAGATGAAATGGCAGCCCAATTCATCACTGATTGTGTAAACTTCACACTGGGCTTCAAGCAGCTTGGATTCTGTGCCTCTCCAGTCTTCCTCCAGACTCTGGGACCTTGATTTCCAAATGAAATGCAAAATTTACTTTTATCTGAAAAGAGGACTTTGGACCTCTGCGCAACAGTCCAGTTTTTTTCTCCTTAGCCCAGGTAAGATGCTTCTGACATTGTTTCTGTTTCAGAAGTGGCTTGGTAGCCCTTTTCCTGAAGACGTCTGAGCGTGGTGACTCTTGATCACTGACTCCAGCTTCAGTCCACTCATTGTGAAGCTCTCCCAAGTGTTTGAATCAGCTTTGTTTGACAGTATTCTCAAACTTGTGGTCATCCCTGTTGCTCGTGCACCTTTTCCTACCCCATTTCTTCCTTCCAGTCAACTTTTCACTTAATATGGTTTGATACAGCACTCTGTGAACAGCCAACCATTCAGTAATGACCTTCTGTGGCTTACCCTCTTTGTGGAGGGTGTCAATGATTGTCTTCTGGACAACTGTGAGATCAGCAGCCTTCCCCATGATTGTATAGGCTATTGTGTAACAATTTTGAAGGTTCAGGAAACCTTTGCAGGTGTTTTGAGTTGATTAGCTGATTGGCATGTCACCATATTCTAATTTGTTTAGATAGTGAATTGGTGGGTTTTGTTAAATGTGAGCCAAAATCATCACAATTAAAATAACCAAAGACTTAAACTACTTCAGTCTGTGTGCATTGAATTTATTTAATACACAAGTTTCACAATTTGAGTTGAGTTAGTGAAATAAATGAACTTTTCCACGACATTCTAATTCATTGAGATACACCTGTGTATATATATATGAAGAGTTTGGTTACAAAACGCGATAAACATAATTTTTTTAAAAATTGAGTTTCCGCCAAAATCAGCATTGTATCTGGTCAGTATTGAAATGTCCATTTTTAATTTTACGCAAAATGCGATATCCACCAAGTTATTAGGTCATATTTTCTCCCTTTTTTTCCAAACCGTGACAAACGCCAGTCTCCCTTCTCTGCAGAACGCGATATATCCGCTCAACCAATCACAGCGCACCATTCCACGCACTCTAGACTAGAGTCCTGCACGGGTCCTATTTGATAAACCCGCACCCGCCCCGCACCCGCAGTAGTTAACCGAATACCCGACCCGTTATCCGACAGCAACACTAATTTAATTCCGAACCCGACCCGACCCGACCCGTTTGACATAAAAACCGCGACCCGAACCGCACCTGCATTAAATCTACATAAGGCAGACAAAACACCTTTATTTTATTTTTAATGTAACAAGCAATTAACAAGTCATTCTGAGTTAATGCGTTTAAAAATTAATAATAACATTTAACACACGCAGCCCAACAAGTTAACAGAGAGAGAGAAAGCAACATTCAACGTGTAAACAATATAAAACTATTGTGTACATGTGAACAATCTATTGTAAACAGGTCTAAAGGGCTTAGATTAATAAGACAAATATGAGCTTTTCCTTCATAACCTATAAAAACAATTAACTTTATAGGCTGCATCAAAATATGTAGGACTGGCAGCAGTGTCGAGAGAGAGAGAGAGAGAGAGAGAGAGAGAGAGAGAGAGAGAGAGAGAGAGAGAGAGAGAGAGAGAGAGAGAGAGAGAGAGAGAGAGAGAGAGAGCACAACATCCAACGTGTAAAAACAATATAAAACTATTCCGTACATGTGACCAATCTATTTTAAACAGGTCTAAAAGGCTTAGATTAGTCAAATATGAACTTTATAACATATTGAATATGTTTTAGGCCTATTTTAGAATGAGAAATGTCAATCAATGTCAATACAGCTGTCGATTGGGTACAGTGCTCAGTGTTTGCAAATCCCGCTGTAGACAGAGCGCGCGAACACAAGCACGGGACAATTTGAAAGTTGCTGCCTATCAGCGTGTACTGGATTAAGTGGAATAGTCTTGGTTATAATTGTACCCGCAACCCGCCCGTGCCTATCACCAGTCCGACCCGCACCCGCACCGCACCCGACACGTCAATATTATTCCACCCCTTACGTCAATTTTTGCGGTTCACCCTTCGGGTACCCGCCCGCGTGCAGGACTCTGCTCTAGACAGTGATGGCGGCGCTTTGAATACAACCGGCTTCCTAGTTTTCCTCATCTACTTTGTGATCAACAAACAAGGGCTGCACGATAAATCGCATGTGATTGTCATGCGCATCTCGTCAGTAAAGCCGATTCTGTGATTAATAGTAACACTAAATCTCCATCACGTGCTTTCAGATGGAGCGGCATTTAATACACAGAGCCGTAGATCACTGACAAGCTACGCAATATCACGTTCATAATCGCAGATGAATCGCATTTGATTATGAACGCGTTATTGCGTAGCTTGGCAGTGTTAGTGTTTTTATTAAAGCCATTTATGTTTTTGTTACAGTATATAGCACTAGTCAACTAAATGAATGTAACATTAAAGATGAATGCACTTTTGAAAGTTGAATGTAAGAGAAATGTCATTTTGGAATTTCTGTGGTCTAATGTGATATTGTTGTTCATGTTCTTGTTCATGATGAAATTTTCTTTTATTGTTGTAATTAATTTATAGCAAACAAGATGACCCGTTGAATTCATTTTGAGAGCGATGACTGATGAATGTATTTTTAGTCCAGTGCCTGTATATAAGATTATGACCAAGTTCAGAGGCTGTCATATGTGGATCAACTTACTATGTTGTGTATTTTCAACAGTTTCAATATGAAAAATAACTTTAATATTGATTCAGTGGATTTATTGTATTTTGAAAAAAGAAGGAAAAAAACGTATCATGGATTTATTGCATTTTGGGGAAAAAAATAATACAATTTTGTAATAAATCTTTGAAAATAAAAATCTGGATTTGAATTTTTAATGTTATTATAACCTAAAGATGCTATGTGAAAGTTTGAAACCGAAAATGGTGGTTTTCACCTTGCCACTTTCTTGGTAAAGAAAACATTTTTACTCAAATTAATCAAAATGGATTTATAGCGTTTTGGAACCAAACTATTCATATACACACACACACACAGTACACGTAAGCAATCAAAATCAACAAAAAAGCAATGATATGCAAGTGCTATAACAAGTCTCAGTTAGCTTAACGCAGTACACGTAAGAAGATTATTTTTTTTATTATTATTATTTATTTTATTTTTTTTAAATAAAAAGAAAATTGTCAGGCTTGTGTCTGTCGTGTGTTGTGGTTTTCCTCCTTATGTGCTCCAAGTTTTCCCTCTTATGTCATTATGTATAACCGTGACAAAAATAGATTGAATAGAAAAAGAATAGAGCAAGCTAGTGTTAGAGGCCTTTTTAGATTTTGTTAATTGTATAATAAATAAAAAGAAAACAAATAGAATACAAAATGATTAGAGAAGCTAGTGTTTTTTTTTTTGTTTTGTTTTGTTTTTAAGGAATAGAATTAGAATAGAGAGTGCTAGAGTTAGAGTGTCAAATAAAGTTGAAAGCGATGCATTTTTAGCCGATTCTTGAAGATGGCTAAGGATTCAGCTGCTCGGATTGAGTTGGGCAGGTCATTTCACAAGGAGGGAACATTTAATTTAAAAGTCTGTGAAAGTGATTTTGTGCCTCTTTGGGATGGCACAATAAAGTGACATTAGGTAAAGGGGTGCAGAGCCAGTGGTGGTTTTGTAGGCAAACATTAATGCCTTGAATTTTATGTGAGCAGCTATTGGTAGCCAGTGCAAATTGATAAACAGAGGCGTGACGTGCATTCTTTTCGGCTCATTAAAAAGTAATCTTGCTGCTGCGTTCTGGATTAATTGTAAAGGTTTGATAGAACTGGCTGGAGGACCTGCCAAGAGAGCATTGCAATAGTCCAGCCTGGACAGAACAAGAGCTTGAAGAAGGAGTTGAGAAGCATGTTCCTAAAGAAAGGGCCTGATCTTCTTGATGTTGAATAAAGCAAATCTGCAGGACCGGCAGTTTTAGCAATGTGGTCTGAGAAAATCAGCTGATCATCAATCACAACTCCAAAGTTTCTGGCTGTTTTTGAAGGAGTTATGGTTGATTTGCCTAACTGGATGGTGAAATTGAATATTTATAATTTATTTTATTTGTGTGTGTGTGTGTGTGTGTGTGTGTGTGGTGTGTGCAAAGTAATTTGATAGTACACAAACTCACAAACTTCACAGATGATATGAAACATCTTTCTTCATTTTTAAGAACTCAGAGCATATTTTAGATTGTATTAAATCTGTTCAATCTGCTGAAATGGGTTCATAAAATCAGGAATAATTTGTTGAATATACAGTATATTGGAGTAAGTTACTCACTGAAATTATTGTTACGACTTTGACATTTAATTAGTATGTATCTTCATTGCATCGGCTTTGTCACTTTTTGAGTTGATATTATTATTATTATTATTATTATTATTATTATTATTGTTATTGTTATTGTTATTATTTACCCATCATGTGTTTCTTTGTGTTTTGTTCTGGCCTGAGTAAAATAATGTAACATTTTGGAGCAAATATGCAAAATAGTAAACCAAAACTTGAAGCTAAAATAGCAAATATCTCCACAGCTACAGTAAATTTTCCAGGAGAACTAACATAAGCTGGGATAAATGTGATCCATACAGCACAGAATATGAGCATACTGAATGTGATGAATTTTGCCTCATTGAAGTTATCAGGCAATTTACGAGCAAGAAAAGCCAGAATGAAGCACAAGACAGCCAGCAGGCCGATATAACCCAGCACAGCCCAGAAACCAAATTCTGAACCTAACTTACATTCTAGAATTATTCTCTCTTGGTAATAATTCATGTTCATATATGGGGAAGGAGGGGATAATGTTAACCAAAGCACACAAATTAGAACCTGTAATAGAGTGAAAGCAATGACACTAAGTCTTTGCTGCAAGGGCCCAAACCATTTCATGACATTACTTCCTGGAAGTGTAGCCCTGAAGGCCATTAACACAACGATGGTTTTCCCCAAAACACAGGAGATACAGAGGACAAAAGTGATCCCAAACGCTGTGTGACGCAACATACAGGACCACTCAGTGGGCCGACCAATGAAAGTTAGTGAACAGAGGAAACACAGAGTCAGTGAGAAGAGCAGCAGGAAGCTCAGCTCTGAGTTGTTTGCTTTTACTATGGGGGTGTCCTTATGTACAAAGAAAACCACTGCAATACCTAATGTAAAAAACACACCCAATAAAGAAAACAGTACTAGAATAATTCCCATCACATCTTCAAATGATAAGAATTCCACAAGTTTTGGGACACATGTGTCTCTCCATTTGTTTGACCAAAATTCCGGAGGGCACTTGAGACAAATCACTGAATCTGAGGAGGAAATGTGAACATAAAAATTATTTTATATTGTACGCTTTTGCTGATTGATGTTATGCATTCTTGTACCATACCTGTCTTATTACTTATTTCTCCTTCTGCACATGGAATACAGTCATAACAGCAGACGGGTTTTCCTTTTTTTACAGCCTTCCTAGTGCCTGTGGGACAGCTCTCACTGCACACAGACACAGGTACCTGTAAAACATTCAAATTTGTACTACAACAAAGCTTGCTTCTTGTTTACAGCAATGCAAGATACTTCAAATCTATAGGCAAGCTCACAAATAAATAAATAAATAAATAAATAAATAAATACCTGGTGTTGATTTTTGGCCCACACTATGCTGATGTTGTTAAATGAAAGCTGAAATTCTGGTTGTAAAGATGCATCATAGAAACCCACTTTAACAAACTTTGTTGTCCCATCCTCCCCCTGCTGCCAGTTCAAGAGATCATATCTTGCTGCCGGATCTCCATTTTTATCAAAGAATACCTTCTCACCTGTTTCAGTGAAGAAGCTCACTTCCCTCAAGGCATTAAGTACCTGTAAAAGCATGCAAATAAATTCATGTAAATAAATTAATGCAGTTTTGAGTGCAATTGACGACCATTTCCACGTCTATGCAATTCATGCTACCTGCCATGTATTGTTGACCTTCTCCAGGCATTTGCTTTGGTTTGTGCTCCATTTTGAACAACTGATTGTGCTGTTCAGAGCATAAGCAACAGCATACACAGCCTTGTAAACATTATTGGCAATTTGTAATTCTGTGACATCTGTGTACTGGTTCTGCACATTGTTCAAACTTTCATTGCCTTTGCACATGATTCTGCTTCCGGTAGTTTCTTGTGGGAGAAGTTTACATCGAAATATTGTTTCCCACAACTCTTTATACAGATGTATGTCGGAAGAATGGTTAAGATTATTCAGGAATTCCCTTAGGCCTCTTATTTCAGCTTTTGGGATGGCAAAGCCCATGGACCCTCTAAGAACTTGTTGCCATTTACCAGTAGCAATGTTCATATCAGAGATCCAGGATTCACTACCAATCCACTGTAGTCCAGTAATATTCTGTTGAGCTATTTCCCCTAGAAGAACTTCCATGTCCGAGTAGGATACAAAGGCAACAATCACTTTAGAGCTAGATTTCTTTACAATATCCACAATTCTCAAAATTTCCTCTTTGGGATCAGTCCTGAAGAATGCCTCTGAGAATTCTACACAGACTCCAAATGCTGTGGCTGCTTTGATAAAAGTGTTCATGCCATTGTTTCCATAGTCATTATCACTGCAAAGAGCCCCCACCCAGGTCCAGCCAAAATACTTGACCAGTTTGGCCAGTGCTTGGCTCTGGTAATAATCACTGGGAATAGTCCTGAAGAAGGAGGGGTGTTTTTTTCTGTCACTAAGGCAGGCACATGTTGCAAAATGACTGATCTGCATTTTTCACCAAGAAAAAAAAAAAAAAAAAAAAAAAGAATTGTGATTTATTAGTAAGAAAAATCTTCTCTGTAGTTTTTATACTTTATGGCATAACACATTTTGTTGCAGATATTTTCATGGGTTTTATGAAATTAGAGTAAAGATTCAGCAACTTACCACAGGTAAATGCAGAGGTCCAACAGTGGCAGAAATGGCAATTGTTGGAGTAGAGGATGTTTCTGCAATGATAGCTTGGATTGTGTTAGGTCTTTGACAGGACAACTCAGAAGCATTGTCTCCATTAACTAATGACAGGGAGGCTCTAAGAGCCATTTCTATTGATCCACATGAATCATAGATTTTGTAACCCAAACTGATACCAGGAAGAATATCAGCTCTGTTGTTAATTTCTTCAATGGCAAATACCATTGTCTGTGCATTTTGAAATTCTCTGAGGCTCAAACTAAAAATAAAATAAAATAAAATTAAAAATAACAAATGACAATGAAAATGCAAAAAGTAAGACAAGTCTCCTTACCCACTCACCTCTTGCATTTTGCTCGCTCTGGTTTAGAAGTGAATGTGGGCATCATTTCCTCCCAGCTATTGTGGAAGGAGAAGATGCCACCAATTGTTACATCCCCGTCTCTTCTAAGCTGAGGGATGTCAGGAGGCCCCCATAACTTGCATGGAGGGTCGGCTGCTCTCACTAGTGTGAACAGAAGCCATGTGTGTAAGAACCCCATTCTAAACCCTCAACTGGCTACAAAACCTCTAGTGCTGTCTTATATAACAGCTGTTGGATCCCAATCCACTGAATTTAATGTCGTAGGTGTTTCTTGGTGAACTGCATATTTGCTTAATTTAAGCCAATGAGAAAACAACACACTAAATAAATTAAACTTAACCCTCATGTACTGTTCAAAAACAGGTGACTTCCTGTATCATCCGGGTCAAATTGACCCGTATTGGATTTCAAAAAAAAAAAAAAATACATAAACAAATAATAATAATAAAAAAGAAATCCTACAATCAAGTACAATCAATAAACTTTTAATATAAATACTTTTCACACATAACAAAGAATGAATATCTACCAACTACCACTCCCCCACACCTGTGTGATGTTTGCAATTACACTTTTTTTTACGAAGATATCTTGGTAAAGTAATCTTGACAAACTATATATCATTTGAAAGGTTTCAGACTCTAATTTTCATATTTGGTGACTGACGATAGATTCTCTATTTATGATATGGTGCCAAACACTCTTATTCTGAAATATTGCATGTTTATGCATGTTCATGACCCTAAATGAGAAAAAGTAACACAATTTCAAGAAGTTAACAAGAGTTAAATAGAATTTCAGATAGGCTGAAAAAATAAAAGATAGCTCATTTTTACCATCTGTGGCTGACAGATGCAATATTTTTCTGCAGTGAAATAAGTGGGGCAAAGCACCTTTTTAGTTTCATAAGATAGTAAAAATAAAATAACAAAATCTAACCAATGAATGCTATTATTTTGCATTGAGTTACCTTAGACCATTAAAATAGGTGGGTTAAATTGTACCCAGAACAGTACATAAGGGTTAAATAGAATATAAACCTATAAAAAGTTTACATTGTATTTTTTTTTTTTTTTGTAATTATGAATATCAAACAAACATGTCAAATGTAAACAAAGTTTTAAATAAAACTGAGCTTTTCTTCTTGCCTAAATTCAGTATAAGAATTGTGCAAGTGGTTTAAACCCACATAAAAAGTAACCCTAACGCATCCTAATTACATCAAAGTCAACATGACAATAAATAAATAAACAAATAAACAATGCATATATGGTCATCAGCCAATAATATCCCTTTCAGGTATTTATATATTGTGTCCATAGTATGCTTTTTTTCTGTATGCATATAATTTTTTTTATTATTATTTATTTATTTTTATTTTATTATTATTATTTTTATTTTTTATTTATTTATTTATTTTTTTTTTTTTTTTTTTGCCACAATATGCAACAGTGCCAATACAACAGGGACCAATGTGCTAATTACTGTATTCCATGATGCAATGCACCCAGCTTGACTTTATTTTTACAGTGTGATAATAAGGATTGGATCAGAACTTATACTGGTCACAGCGTTTTTATTTATTTATTTACTAATTAATTAATTTATTTAGTTCATTAGTTCGTTCATTAGTTTGCCTGACACATTTTCTGTTTGAACTGCCAATATTGACAGTTATGATAGACTCAACATGCTGCATTTAACACCATGGTAAACTTATGTAACAATAAAGTAACACAATACAATTTAAAATGTTTATTGCCACACTTTTTTTTTTTTTCACATAGAACATAATATTTTAATATGAATATGAATATTTTGCATAGCCTGTATCATGTAATATGTTCACACAATATATGAATATGAACTGTTTTCAAAAAAGTGTGATACATGGCCCAGTAGCCAAGGATGTCCCAATACCTGAGCATGTGAATGAGATCTAGACTGGTGGATCACACACATGTTGATCTATATCTATCACTTTGCTGCTAACTCCTTTGTGATTATGATGTGTCTTAAGTGTTTGTTGTTGAGGTTACTATGTAAAATAAACTTTACATTAAAACAAAATTAGTATATATACTATTATATTAAATATTAAAATTAGTAGTACAATTAGTAGTAGTAGTAGTAGTAGTAGTAGTGGTGGTGGTGGTGGTGGTGCACGGCAGCCTCCATTAGGGGGCAACCTGCTCTATGTAAAATAAAACAGCTTTTTATGTCTCTCAAATGTATTCAGTTTAAACATATCACACAACATTCATTCATTCATACATTCATTCATTTAGCAACAAACTAAACAACCAAAGATTGCAGTAGTAGGGCAGACATTGACCTTGACTTTAAATAATTTGGACAAATTGTCAGAATATTATGAAAGAATACATAAGAAAGAAAGAAAGAAAGAAAGTCAGTCTTTGGAACAGTGAACCCTGTGCATTTTAAACTATGAGACAAAGCTGTGCACATATTGTTTGAATTCTAGTAAAAACTTTAACCCACCACCAGTCATCCACAAACTCTTCACCCAGCTCATATTCCCTGGCACTTTTAGCAATAGAGTAATCCTCTGAATCTATAAGATGACAATAAATCCTGAAAATAAGTGTCTTTTGAGATGTATTAAACTCAAGAACATCTTTCCATTACAGCTTAGGTGGCAGTAAATAGCAGTGCCTGAAAATAACAGGTGGGACACTGGTGGCTCAGATTTAGAGGGCAGCATGGCATAACTACAGAAGGAATTACCCAATCACACAACAATTTCAACAGCTTTAGTCTTGTTTATTTTCAGCATAATAGAAGAATTCAATAATCTCTTTGGTAAATATGTATTTTCAGAGATTTTTGGATTCTCATGTCCATTTCTTTACACTTTAATAACTATTAATGGTTATCATTTGACATCTTTGTCATAACATGCTTTTTAGTGTTCATTTCAGGTCTCAGTAAAATTACATAGCATTTTGGGAGGAAAATACAGAACAGTAAACCAAAGCTAGAGACCACAATGGCAAATATCTCCACAGCGACAATAAATTTTCCAGGAGAACTGACATAAGCTGGGATAAACGTGATCCATACAGCACAGAATATAAGCATACTGAATGTGATAAATTTAGCTTCATTGAAGTTATCAGGCAGTTTCCGTGCCAGAAAAGCTAAAACAAAACAAAGGATAGCTAGGAGACCAATGTAACCCAGCACAGTCCAGAAACCAATAGCTGAACCTAAATTACATTCTAAAATGATCTTTTCTTGATAATGATCCATATTCATATATGGAAATGGTGGAGATAATATTAACCAAAATGCACATATAAGCACTTGTATAAGTGCAAAGGTAAGAACACAGAGTTTTTGCTGCAAGGGCCCAAACCATTTCATGACATTACTTCCTGGAAGTGTAGCCCTGAAGGCCATTAACACAACTATTGTTTTCCCCAAAACACAGGAGATACAGAGGACAAAAGTGATCCCAAATGCTGTGTGACGCAACATACAGGACCACTGAGTGGGCCGACCAATGAAAGTAAGTGAACAAAGGAAACACAGAGTTAGTGAGAAGAGCAACAGGAAGCTCAGCTCTGAGTTGTTGGCTCTAACTATAGGTGTGTTTCTGTAAATGTAGAAAATGAGCATGATTACTATTGTGAAAAATACCCCAACTAAAGAAAACAATGCCAAAAGTATCCCCATTATTTCATCATATGAGAAGAATTCAATTTCTTTTGGAATGCAGGCATCTCCTCTTGTATTTGACCACTGTGCAATAGGGCATTTGAGGCAATTAATGGAATCTAGAAAGAAGAAAATTAAATGAAAATAATTAATTCTATTTAAAACACTAATCAAGCATTGTCTCCAATTTTGTGACAAAACACATCTTCTAATAATATTTGTAATATAATATTTTTAATATAACAGACATTTCCATTATTGTTTCGTAATAATTATGTACCTGTGCTGTTACTAATCTCTCCTGGAGGGCATAGTATACAATCATAACAGCAGACAGGTTTTCCTTTCTGCACAGCTTTCCTGGTGCCTGGGGGACAGCTCTCACTGCATTTGGAAACAGGCACCTGCACAATTCCAATACAAGCACACTTTTTTTTTTTTTTTTTTTAACTTCATGAGTTGTAATTCAAAAAAAAAAATTAAAAAAATAAAAAGTGTGTGTGTGTTTAAAAATACATAGAAAAAGCTCTACCAGATGTCTTCCTTCTCTCCAGACTACATGAACATCATTCATGGAGAACCGCTGACCTTTAGGCAAAGAGGCATCATAATAGCCAATAGTTTCCACCTTCATTTTGCCTTTATTAACACTTTGTAGATTGATCAGCTCATATCTTGCTGGTGAGTCTCCGTTGTTATCAAAAAATACATTTTCACCCCCAGGTGTTGTGAAATTTATAGATTGCAAGGAATTTAAAACCTTCAGCAAGCAAATTAAATAAAAATATTAGTGTCTTCAGGCTAACTGCTTGAAGTATATGTGTAATTTATTTTATTCTAGCATAAAAAATAAATAAAATAAATACGGTCTCACCTGCCAAGGCTTTATTTCAACAAGTTTTAGACAGGAGGAATTAGAATTATAGCTTTTGTTTTGATCACACGAGAGAAGATTATTAACTGCATGAGCTAGTGCATAAACAGCTTTATATATATTGTTTGAGAACCTTAAGTCAGTCAAGTCAGTGAAAGAGTTGTGCACATCCCTCAAGTTCTCAGAGCCATTACATATCTGTCTCATTTCACTTGGATTCAAAGAACAGTCAAAGACATGCTCCCAAAAGTCTTTGAGAAATATGCTGTTAGGAAATTGAGAGGGGTTAACTTCCTGTAGAAAAAGGTCAAGTCCAGGTATTTGAGCATTGCGGACAGTGAATCCTATAGATCCAATGAGCAAAGTGTGACCGTTGATATCGGCTAGAGAGTCATCTGTAATCCAGGCATCACTTCCGATCCACTGCAGTCCTGTAATGTTCTGCCTGTATAACTCATCCACCAGTATCTTGATCTCTCTGTGTGACATGAAAGCCATTATTACCTTAGATGTGGAGGTTCTGATAATATTCACAATTCTTATTATTTCATGGTATGGACTGGTACTTTCAAAGGCTTCTGAGTATTCAATACACACTCCTTCCTCATTAGCAGCCTTAATAAATGTGGTTATTCCATTTATTCCATAATCATTTTTGTTGCTTAATGCCCCCACCCACATCCAGCCAAAATGTCTGACCAGCTGGGCCAGTGCTCTGCTTTGATAGTAATCGCTGGGAATAGTTCGGAAAAAGGAGGGGTACTCCTTTCTGTTGCTCAAACAAGCACATGTTGCAAAATGACTAATCTGTAAAGACAGAGATAGTGAAAAGAACATTTGCTAAAGTATTTGTCGAAAGACACATGAAAGTACTTTCAAATGTATTGAATTAGTGTCCTTATTTGAAATTTCCACATGGACACTTTTAGTTATAACTACACATAACAAATTTACAAAGATAAAATGTAGCTTACCACTGGTATATGAAATCTTCCAACAATCTTCGCAAAGCTCATGGTTGGTGTTGATCCAGAATGTCCAATAATGGCTTGGACTGTTGGAGGTTTAGTGCAGTTTGCTTCAGTTTCTGACTGATCTAGACCATTTACTAATGCCATCACAGCTCTTAGTATGTCTGTGGATCCACAGTTATTGTAAATTTTGTAGCCCAGTTTAATTCCAGGGAAAATGTCTTTGTCCCTGTTTATTTCATCTATTGCAAACATCATTGTGTGAGCAAACTTGAATTCCCTGAAACTGAAACTTTAGGAAATTTTAGTCAGGCATGCTGTATTTTTACTGAAGAGGATTCAGCACAATAACAATAGATGCAAAAATAAATAAATAAATAAAAATAAACCATTGTACTAACACATACATACTCTTTGCATGGACGTATTTCCGGCATTTTTGTAAAGGAATCTGTGTAGCCATCTTGTCCGGTGCGGAAGGAAAATACACCCCCAATTATCAGGTCTCCATCTTTCTCCATTTCAGGCAGCACCCTGTGCCCCTGTGGTGTGCAGTCAGGCTTTTCTGCCTGGGTTATCAGGACCATCAAAAGCAGCTGAAGTATCAGCATGGCAGTTCTTGTTCCTGCCTCTTACCAACCACTGCATTTATACAGTGTGAGAAGCCCAAACAACTCATGGCATCAGTTCTCTCAGGGGACTGAAAGTTCCAAACGTTTATCCTTCTCTAAGCAGCAAATTATTTTGGTTTTGCTGCCACTAGTATTTCCTTCTGGAAATGACAATTTGTTTTATTTATTTATGTATGTATGAATGTATGCATGTATTTATTTATTTGTTCGTTTGCTTGTTTGCGCAATAAGTGCCAAATTTGGATTTGTGTGCTTATAGAACTACCTTATGTATAATGCATAGAAAACAGTGGAAAGTTGTTAATTAAATAAGTCCAGCAATTCCATAATAGGAATTAAACTGCAATCAAATATCAAAATGAATACCACAAGTACCACCAAGTTCCTTTCAGCTGCGATCCATGAGAGAATTTTCAAGGGTGACTGATGTGTAAATTAATATTGATCAAATCTGCTCTCCATACAGCACAGCAATAAATATGTGTTTTTATATATTATACATATTCAATTCTATTTACTTACTTACTTATTTGTAAGATAAAATGCTCAAGGAAGAAATCCCCTCTTCTTTATCCCAGGACATAATGATATCATTAAGCATCCATTGTAACTGATGTGTTGTGTGTTTCTGATACATATTTAATTGTTATATATAAACATTTCATGTTGCATTTTATTTATTCATACCTTACCATATTTACAAAATTACAATACAATATATTTTTATTAAATAAATTCACAGATGTTAGTCTGATGTCTTAGTTTGATGCCATTTTGCCCATCATATGCTTTTTGGAATTCCTCTCCGGTTTAAGTAAAATCACATAGCATTTTGGGAGAAAAATGCAGAAAAGTAAACCAAAACTTGAGGCTAAAATAGCAAATATCTCTACTGCCACGGTAAACTTTCCAGGAGAGCTTACATAAGCTGGAATAAAAGCAATCCACACAGCACAGAATATGAGCATACTGAATGTGATGAATTTGGCCTCATTGAACTTATCAGGCAATTTACGGGCCAGGAAAGCCAAAATGAAACACAAAAGAGCAAGAAATCCTATATAACCCAGAACAGCCCAGAAACCTATAGATGAACCTATATCACACTCTAAAATGATCTTTTCCTTGAAGTAATTTAGATTTTTAAAGGGAAAAGGTGGAGATATTGTTAACCAAAGCACACAAATAATCACTTGTATGAGAGTGAATCCAAGAACACTGAGTCTCTGTTGAGGAGGCCCAAACCATTTCATGACATTACTTCCTGGAAGAGTAGCCCTGAAGGCCATTAAGACCACAACTGTTTTCCCCAGAACACAGGAGATACAGAGGACAAAAGTGATCCCAAACGCTGTGTGACGCAACATACAGGACCACTCAGTGGGCCGACCAATAAAAGTAAGTGAACAAAGGAAACACAACATCAGCGAAAACAGAAGCAGGAAGCTCAGTTCTGAGTTGTTGGCTTTCACTATTGGGGTATTTTTATATTTGAAGAATATGACAGCAATTATCATTGTAATGAATGCACCAACAATAGAAATCGTTGTAAGCAATATTCCCATGATTTCCTCAAAAGACAAAAATTCTGTCTCCTTCTCAACACATCCATCCTTTTGCAGATTTGACCAGAAGTCTTGATGGCACCGCAGACATGTTACAGAATCTGTATGAAGTGTGATGAATAAAGTAATAATAATAATTGACAAATGTAGCATGTTTAATGTGAAATTATTACATTAAACATGTAGCTTTGCCTAGTTGTAGCTACATAGTTTATTTATTTATGTATGTATGTATGTATTTTACCTGTAGTGTTACTGATTTCTCCCTCTGTGCATGGTATGCAGTCATAACAACATATAGGCTTTCCTTTCTTCACAGCCTTCCTAGTGCCAGGGGGGCAGCTCTCACTGCACACAGACACCGGTACCTGTGACAAATATTCCAACTTTATACAATGTTGAACATATTATTGTATCTATACAATGATAAAATGCATCATACACAGTTGAGTTTTTTAATTATTATTATTATTATTATTATTGGATTATTTTTCATTTTTTACTATTATTATTATTATTATTATTTTATTTTATTTTTTTATTTTTTTTGGCAATGAAAAAAATTGTCTTTTATCCTCACCTTTGTTACATTAGTGGCCCATACAATTGAATCCATATTCACTACCAAACGATCTTTCACAGGAAGAGAGGCATCATAAAGCCCAACAGTGACAAATTCATCATGTTTGTTTTTACTTGGTTGCCAATTTATTACTTCATATTTTGCCACTGCCTCACCATTCTCATCAAAGTAAACCTCCTCGCCATCCTTGGTTTTGAAATGAACCTTTCGCAGGTGTGTCAGAAACTGGGGAGGGAAAAAAAAAGGGAGAGAGAGACAGAATTTTTCAAATGTTAACCAGTCATTGACCAAAATGTTTAATTCAAAAAATCATACGAGCTCATTCTAAACTTAGTGTTAACCCACTGTTAAAGGATCAAGCTGTTTCTTTGAGGCACATTTTTCCTCGCAGCCCAGAAGATTATGAAGTGTATGAGCAACAGCATACACTCCTTTGTACACATTGCTGAAGATGGGCATGAGTGACATATCTGTGAAAGTGTTTTGCATCTGGGACAATTCCTCCTTGCCTGTACATGGAGTTGTGAACACTGAATCATTTTTGTTCAAGTATTTACACTGAAACAGGGCTTCCCAGAGCTCAGTAAAAATGGCACTTCCTGAAGACTTAAGTGGCTTGATGTCTAGAATAAATTCCTTTAGACCTGTCACTTGTGTTTTGGGTATAGCCAGACCAACTGCCCCTTGTAGAATGTGATGCTTATCCATACTGGCAATGACTGAATCAGAGATCCAACCCTCAGTACCTATCCACTGGTATCCAGTAATATTGTATTCAACAAATTTATGCAGCAGAACCTCCAAGTCCCAGTGCACAAGAAATCCCACAATCACTCGTGAAGTAGAGCTTTTAATCTGCTCAATTATATTTATTACTTTATCTTCAGGGTAGGTTCTGAAAAATGGGAGAGAATATTCCAAACAGATACCCATCTGTTCTGCCATCTTTGTGAAAGTGGCCATCCCATTATTACCATAATCATCATCCGTTCTTATGGCTCCCACCCAGGTCCAGCCAAAGTGTCTAACCAGTTCTGCCAGTGCTCTGCTCTGGTAGTAATCACTCGTAATAGTTCGAAGAAATGAAGGATATTTGGTTTTGTCACTGAGACACTCACAGGTGGCATAATGACTGATCTAAGAGACAATTAAAAAGTGTTTTATTTTATTTTAAATAATTATGAGTGGCTTACATTTCTGAATGAATATATATAACGTTTTGATAAAATAATATAACGTTATATTTCTGAATATATATAACGTTTTGATAAAATAACTTGACTGTACAGTCATATAGGAACTAGTTTTCAAAAAGAGTAATTAATACCATTGGAAGTTTGAATGGTCCAATAGTTTTTGCCATTGCCATGCATGCTGATGAGGTTGTGTCTCCTAGTATGGTTTGCACATATGCTTGCTTTGTGCAAGGTCCAGCTGAGGAAGTGTTTTCATGTCCATTAGCAAGAGCCATAGTCACTCTAACAGCCATTGCCATTGAACCGCATGTGTCATAGATCTTGTAGCCTAATGAGACCCCTGGTAGCAAGGTGGAACTATTATTGATTTCCTCCACAGCGAAGAGCATGGACTGCACATACTGGAAGTCTCTATAATTAAGACTTGGTTGGAAAAAATAAAAAATAAAAAATAAATATTCAAGTGAATCATTACATTCAAGTGAATCTTAAAATTATATTCTAAAAAGTACATATTCTTAAAATTATATTTTATTGAAACTGTTAGTTATGTCTACATAAATTTTGATATATGCTGATTCAGATGTTGCCTACCTGATGCAATTCAGTGGAGGTGGTGTAACAGAATATGTTATTTGTCTGATCTCCCAGCTGCTATGGAAGGAGAAAACACCTCCAATTATGATGTCTCCATCTTTCCATAACTGAGGGTATACTGGCTGTCCTTGCAGAGTACAGGCAGTTTCATTAGCTCTGGTAAAAGTAATGATGGTCATTACTACGTGCATGAGTGCAAAGAATGGCTCCATCCACCCATTGAATATATGCTACTCAGAGATGTACTCGGTATGATATTGTAATAGGCTGAACAGAAAGGATTTTGTGATATTTATAGCAATGAAAGGTACTAAACCTCTATGGGAAAATTACACAGTTGAACCGTTAATGAAGGAGGTGCTCCATCCTGATATGATTTGTTTTTATTTTATATATATATATATATATATATATATATATATATATATATATGTGTGTGTGTGTGTGTGTGTGTGTGTGTATTTATTTTTATTCAGTCTAGCCTATTTTGATTGTTTGTTTGTTCAATAATTGTTTAGAAATTAGAGGTTTCTGTCATTTGAGCAGTAAAGTTCATTTCATTGCTGATGTTGGCCATTATGAAATCTACAGCCTTATCCTTGTGTTTGCTGAACATAACCAAAAAAGCATAATTGACCTGGCTGAAATCCTTTTGTGATTGTACTATATTCAAATATTTGCTAGGAAACAAAGCGATACAAATATTTATACAAATATAAAAAAATAATAATAATAAATAAATAAATGAAATCCACACAGACACTATAGGGTGAATTCACTTAAATTATGTCCCGTTTTACAAAATGTAATATAAGGTGTCCCCAAAATATGTCTTGAAGTTTCAGCTCAAAATACCCCACAGACCATTTATTATACCATTTTAAAAATGGCCATTTTGAGAGGAAGTAAAAACATGCTGTTTTTGTGCATGTATCTTTAAATGCAAATGAGCTGCTATTCCCTGCCCCTTTTACAAAACATCTATTTGGTTTTGATTGTCATGCCTGTCACTCTCGTGTGACATTGCAAATTCTTCATCATCATGAAAACCTATCATGCATGTATTACGATGTATTATTATTCATGCATAATAATGATAATAATAATAATAATAATAATATGCTTTTTAAAGCCAAATCAGTTAAACTTTCTGATATATGGGCGCACACATCCGAAGCGCGTCCACAAGGAGGTGGCTGTCACAAGGCATGCGAGTACTAAACTAAGTTCTGTTTCATGTCTTTTTTGCTTAAACTGTCAAATACACACGGTTATGTCAAAAACACAAAAGTTTACATAAGCACAGTCGATTATGTCTGTGAATTTACAGGTGCATCTCAATAAATTAGAATGTCGTGGAAAAGTTCAGTTATTTCAGTAATTCAACTCAAATTGTGAAACTCGTGTATTAAATAAATTCAATGAACACAGACTGAAGTAGTTTAAGTCTATGGCTCTTTTAATTGTGATGATTTTGGCTCACATTTAACAAAAAAACACCAATTCACTATCTCAACAAATTAGAATATGGTGACATGCCAATCAGCTAATCAACTCAAAACACCTGCAAAGGTTTCCTGAGCCTTCAAAATGGTCTCTCAGTTTGGTTCACTAGGCTACACAATCATGGGGAAGACTGCTAATCTGACAGTTGTCCCCAAGACAATCATTGACACCCTTCACAAGGAGGGTAAGCCACAAACATTCATTGCCAAAGAAGCTGGCTGTTCACAGAGTGCTGTATCCGAGCATGTTAACAGAAAGTTGAGTGGAAGGAAAAAGTGTGGAAGAAAAAGATGCACAACCAACCGAGAGAACCGCAGTCTTATGAGGATTATCAAGCAAAATCGATTCAAGAATTTGGGTGAACTTCACAAGGAATGGACTGAGGCTGGGGTCAAGGCATCAAGAGCCACCACACACAGACGTGTCAAGGAATTTGGCTACAGTTGTCGTATTCCTCTTGTTAAGCCACTCCTGAACCACAGACAACGTCAGAGGTGTCTTACCTGGGCTAAGGAGAAGAAGAACTGGACTGTTGCCCAGTGGTCCAAAGTCCTCTTTTCAGATGAGAGCAAGTTTTGAATTTCATTTGGAAACCAAGGTCCTAGAGTCTGTAGGAAGGGTGGAGAAGCTCATAGCCCAAGTTGCTTGAAGTCCAGTGTTAAGTTTCCACAGACTGTGATGATTTGGGGTGCAGTGTCATCTGCTGGTGTTGGTCCATTGTGTTTTTTGAAAACCAAAGTCACTGCACCCGTTTAACAAGAAATTCTGGAGCACTTCATGCTTCCTTCTGCCGACCAGCTTTATAAAGATGCTGATTTCATTTTCCAGCAGGATTTGGCACCTGCCCACACTGCCAAAAGCACCAAAAGTTGTTTAAATGACCATGGTGTTGGTGTGCTTGACTGGCCAGCAAACTCAACAGACCTATTGTCTATTGTCAAGAGGAAAATGAGAAACGACACCAAAAAATGCAGATGAGCTGAAGGCCACTGTCAAAGAAACCTGGGCTTCCATACAACCTCAGCAGTGCCACAAACTGATCACCTCCACTTTATCATGCTTTTACCACAGTAACTGTGGATTTGCTCTGGTAGTTTTGGTAAAAAGCACAATAACTACAATGCTTATCATGCTTTTACTGCCATAAATTTAGTTTTACTGTGATACGTAACCATGATACTTACTATGGTTTTCCCACTTTAATGGTAGTTTTGATGTGCTTTTACAACAAATATCACAGTAATCACAATACTCACCTTACTTTTAATACCTTTTAATGTAAAATCAAAACGTGAGGAAAAATTCCAGCACTACTTGTGATGAGGAGATATTTATTATAACAGTACCAACGTGTTTCGGACTAAGAGCCTTCCTCAGGGTATTATACATCATTTATTGCACTTCTGTGTTCTGTGATCCTTTCCTTTAATGAGCGGGATGTTTCACCAACATAAATTTTATTACATGGACATTGGATTATATAGATCACAATATTTGTCTTACATGTTATAAAACTCTTAATTAAAATTTGACTTTTATTATCATGATGACTGAAAGACTTAAAAATTTTTTGTAAATTCACTATTAACACAATTACCACTTAAAATTACCCAACAATAGTGATATTGAATCACTATACACTAATATTGATCATCAGCTTGGTTTGGATGCATTAGAATATTACCTTAATATGCGGGAGGCTAATGTACCCTCCACTCCATTTTTAGTTAGTTTGGCTTCCTTTGTATTAACTAAGAATTTTTTCTTCTTTAATGATACTCCATATCTCCAAGTTTCTGGTACAGCTATGGGTACAAAAATGGCGCCCAGTTTTGCGTGCCTGTTTGTAGGTAAATTGGAAGAAATATTATATCAAGCTGATAGTACTAGTTTTTTTTTTTCATCCATTATCTCTTGGAAACGTTATATCGATGACATATTTTTACTTTGGGAAGGTACAGTTACTGCCCTTTTGGATTTTGTATCATTTTGAAATAGCAATTTTTTGGGGCTAAAATTTACAATGAATTATAGTAGAGACGAAATTCAGTTTTTAGATATAAAAGTTAAAAGAATGGGAACATTTTTAACATCTTCAATATATACTAAACCTACAGATAGAAATACACTTCTTCACGCAAAGAGTTATCATCCGGTGTCCTCAGGGGCGTAAATTTCATCTAACAGTAGGGGGGGGGACAAGAAACATAGAATTTCTCAAGAACAATTTTTGAAGGGGACACAAATAATACAGCCAAAATTGTACTTGTAAGGACAGATATGTGTACACAGCATGTGTAAACAGCATGGAGACCGTGTTTAAATATGAGTTCGGTTCATATGGTTCACCACGCAGTCATATTATAATGATTATTTTGCGTCCTCCATAGTATTTTAGGTTTCGTCTGGCACCAAGTAACGTTACGTCTCTTTAGATATTCAACCGCGTTAAGCCTGCCACTTAACATCATACTGAGCAAAACCCAACACATCGGTAGGTCTACAATATTAGCCTAATATCAGTTCACACACAGGTTTATCGCTGTGTTAGTTGTAGTGGGTGACAAGCTACGGTATTAAGCTTGGTAACCTTATAAATTGTTCATAGAAAATACATCGGATATCATTATTTTTTGTCATGACTAATTTATTAATGATCCAGCATCATCTGTATTAAAGAGAAAGAATAATTTCACCCGATGTTTAAAGAGAATAAAATAGCCTTGACAGCCTAATTACTTACAACAACTACTAAGGAACTTTGCTCTCTCCCACCCAGGGTTGCCAGGTTTTCACAGCAAAACCCGCCCAATTTCTACTCAAAACTAGCCCAACTAGCCCAATCGCTTTTCAGGGGGGATTTCCGGTAAAAATCGCGTTCCGGTGGGGTAAAATACACGTTTTTTTGGTGGGGTTCCCCTGATAAATGTCGCTTTCCAGGGGCTAAATATCACATTATTGGGGTCGCTCCAACCCGCGGACATGAAAAACATCCCGTGGAAAGAGCGTAAAAGTAGCCCAATTCCGCGGGAAATCCGCGGACTTGGCAACACTGCTCCCACCGGGCTCGTGTCCTGAGTGTATCGAGGCAGTGGACCAAACCACTGTGAGGCAAGGGAGGGGGGAATCAAAACATTCCTGAACTTAAAACGCTTTTTTGGGTTTATTTTGTTTTACTACTTACACAATTATTTTAAGTATATGTCCATTATATTATTTTCAAGACACGGAGTTGCTTGTAATGATATATTTAGGGGGGACAACCCTCAGATAGGGGGGGTCCTGTCCCCCCCGTCCCCCCCGGGATTTACGCCTATGGGTGTCCTTGAAAAAAGGTTTACCTATTAGTCAGTTAACAAGAATTAAAAGGATTTGTGAAGATGATGATGAATTTAAGAAAGAGAGAAACATAATGTTGTCAAAATTCAAAGAACGTCAGTATAAGGAGGACTGGCTATGTAAGGCGGTTAAGAAAGTAGATCTTAAAAGTCGAGATATGCTTGTAAACGCTAAAAAAAAAACACCTAAGACTACTCCAGACCTTATTTTTGTACTACATATTCCCCAAAGACAACTAAAATTAAAAATATTTTATTGAAGCATTGGTACATTTTGAAAGATGACCCAAAACTTAATGGGACATTTAATAAAGAACCATTAGTTACATACAAAAGGTCTAGTAATATAAGGAATAGAGTTGTAAAAACATGTTCCACTAAAAAACTTTCACAAAGTACCCTCACATGTCAGGTCTTATTGGGTAATTTTAAATGTGGTAATTGTGTTAATTGTGAATTTACAAAAAAAAAAAAAAGTTAAGTCTTTTCAGTCATCCTGATAATAAAAGTCCAATTTTAATTAAGAGTTTTATAACATGTAAGACAAATAATGTGATCTATATAATCCAATGTCCATATAATAAATTTTATTTTGGTGAAACATCCCGCTCAATAAAGGAAAGGATCACAGAACATAGAAGTGCAATAAATAGAAAGGATCTAAAGAGTCCTGTTGCAAGACATTTTTGAGAATGTAACCATAATATGTCATCTTTCTTTTTTCTTGGAATTGAAAAGATTAATCAGAATTCAAGAGGTGGTAACACTGATTGCATAAGAAAGAAGCGGGAAACTTTTTGGATTTTTTATTTGAAAAGTCTGTTTCCAAAAGATATGAATGAGGATTTTTCCCTTAAAGAGTTTCTATGATGGTGGTTTTATGTGTATTTTTGCAGTGTATGTTTTCTGACACATGTTGATCTGTTGTGAATCTGCTCTGATTGGGTGATTAATTCCTGTGGATAGTTAATTCCTATTAATTAGTGTGCTGACTTGAGTTAAGCTTGTCAGCTGTTGCTAATTTGTAAATGTGCAGTCCTATGTGGTGATGTGTCTTTTAAATGTGTGTATAATACCCTGAGGAAGGCTCTTAGTCCGAAACACGTTGGTACTGTTATAATAAATATCTCCTTATCACAAGTAGTGCTGGAATTTTTCCTCACCTTTCTGTATTTAGTTGTTCTCATGCACCTTGTGAGTGGTAAAATTGCTCCAGACTCTACCCCAATGTAAAATCGAAAACCATAATTTAAATCAGTATTTTTTTTTTCCATCTTGCACTTCATTCTTACCAATTTATATCTTAAATATTTTGCTCACAGGTATATATAAATTTTTTTAACATTCTCTATATAATGCCATTTTATTTTCTCTCCCCTTTCTTTTAATAATTAGTTTTTTTTTAGCTGAGAAGACCTAAAGAACGCAGTCAACCCAGTCTTGTTTGTGGAGAGGTATTCATTCAGAAACCGAGACGACAGAAATCTGCGGATGCAGACATTTGCAGTGGTAGGTCTGTGTGAGTTTTACCCTTTTTTTTTTTTTTGAAAACATTCCTGCTTATGATTTACACAGAATTTGTTGTTTCTTAAACTTTGTCTTAAAAATTCCCCATAGTCCCATTAGTAAGAAGAACCCTAAACAAAGTCTCACATCAGAGTAGTAATAATTCAATATTTCAATTTAATTATTGTATGACATTGTACAAGTGTACTTGTAGACAGCCCTGCAACGTTTACTTTACTCCTGTCTTTAGTCATTGCCTAAGACCCTGTAAAGTCTCATTTGACACTATTACAATATTTGCAAATCAGTTTCACCCATTCTTGGAAAGTAGTCGGATGTCTCACACAGTCAGAAAGTGTATATTGTCTATTGGCTTCTTAATAAATTATTACAATGAGTAGGCCCTGACACTTGTTGTCTAACCCCAATAGAGTTAAGAATGTCTATAAATGAATATACCCAATGCATCTTTTCATTATAAACATGGATATTAAAAACACCAACAATTAAGACTTTATCTGCAGCCAGCACTAACTCAGATAGAAAATCTGCAAATTCGTTGATAAAGTCTGTATGGTGCCCTGGTGGCCTGTTTACGGTAGCCAGTACAAACATCGAATTATAGTACAAAACAAATTATACTTGAAACCAGGGCCTGTATTCTTAAAGATTCTAAGATTCCTCTCAGAGAGCTCCTAATTTAGCTTAAACATTTCTAACTAGGAGTCTTTGCTTAAGAATGATTCAGAACCAATCTAAGAGCAACTCTGAGCTAGGAAAAGACAAAACCTTTTATCTTATTGAGGAGGTGGGACTGACCCCGTTGCTAGCTATGACACAGTCTTTTGAAGACTGTGATTGGTTGGTTGTCCAAGAAGGAAATAAAAGAGCGCTTTTAAGAGTAGGGTCTATTATAAACCTTCACTTTGAAATTACAGGTGTAATTTTTCCTGTTTTACCATCCTCTCTCACACACACACACACACACACACACACATTATATACCTGTATGTATATATATGTGTGTGTGTGTGTGTATATATATATATATATTTCTTTTATTTATCATGCTGTCATACTTAGCATATTTTATAGGAAATGAACAGCGACACCACAATAAGGTTCTGAAAGTGCTGTAATTGTTTGTGTGATCACTTTGTTTATAGAAGGTTGTGACAGACCCAAATCATCACTGCTGCACAGTTGCATTTTTCCAGTTGCCAAATATGTTAATGTAGTGATTTACTTCCATTTCTGGGGCTATGACATTTCTGCATGGTGTCAGAGATGTTAGCGTGTCTCTAATAAGATCGGTCACAAACATGATCCCTGCACGATCTAATGTGTAGCTTCTTATTAACTCACTGTCATGCATTTCTGTGCAACACATTTCTTCTCCCTCTTCATGTTTCGTCCATTTTCTCCACTGCTAAAGAAACTCTTAAGCCTCTTAAAAGTCCTCGTCTGTACTCCTAACAATTTTGGACCTTAAGACCTATTTTAAGGGTTAAGATGCTTTCTGAATTTTTTATTTATTTATTTTTTTTTTTTTTTACTAGGATCTTTTCTTTAATTTTAGGAAGAAACACCCACAATTCTAAGAATTTTCTTAGAATTTTGTTACTAGGAGCAATTCTTAGCACTAAGATTTTTCATGAATACGGGCCCTGATCTCTGAGAAATATTGAAAATATTACTAAAATTGTAGCAACACCTCCCCCTTTAGACTTTATTTAAAAAAAAAAAAAAAAAAAAAAAAAATGTAATCATCTGGTTTTAGCTAGGTTTCTGTCAAACAGAGCACATCTAGGTTATATGATCATCAATGATCATCATTTACAAAAAGTGCTTTTATAGAAAGGGATCTAATATTCATTAAGCCAAGCTTCATCATTTGTTTATCTGTATTATATTTTTGTTTTTGTTGAACATCAGTTGTTGCCCTTAAATTGTTTTGGATGTTGTTTTTTATTTTTATTTTTATTTTTGTATTTGCTAGTTCAGAGAATAGACACAGTGTCTTATATCTAGGTGAAAGAGTCTCTATGTACTGAGAGTTAATTGACTTCTGTGACATGGGGCGGCTTGCAGATGGTTGGTTTAGCCAGTCTGTCTGCTTCCTTACCTGGGCCCCAGTTAGTCAAGTACAAACCATGTGCCATATTTCTAGAGAAAAGAGCAGCACCATCCCTGGAGGGATGAAGACCATCTCTTTTTAACCTTCTGGGGTCTGAGGGTGTTTTGGGGGCCTGGAGAAGTTTCGACATGCCTTGACATTTGTGCTTTTTTCAGTTGCTTATAAAAATATAAATGGCTAAATTCTAATAACACTGTAAACGGCACAAACTGGGCAACAATAATATGTTAGCAGCATTTATGTACATGATTCTGTTTTTGAGAAAGCAACGTTTATGCATGGTTAGTGAAAAATAAAAATTTTGAAGTCACTGGAATAAGGCCATAAAACATACAGAACATTTGTTTACAAGACTTTTGAGAACTGGATCTTGTAGCCTAGAGTTTTTGCTTCAGAATTATGTGAAAATCAGCTTATTTACTCGCTCACAGAAAACAATATATTGATTTAAATTTTTAAAGACATGCTTTGTGATCGAAAGCCTATATGCGAGGGAGTGGCAATGGCCTTGAATATTAAGTGATTTTCACCCTAGAGACAAAGGGCCCTCCCCTAATGGCCCCCTAATGGCCCATCAGTGTGACTGTGACTTTGAAGCAGGTAAGAGAGAATGTGAGGAGATTTGAGAATTTTTTTTTTTTTTTTTTTTTTGTTATTTGTATTTTATTTACAACACAGTATAATCAAAACATACATAATGAAAGTCAAAGACACATTATTGTGCACACTGATCTAACCACAGAGATGTGAACAGACTTTGAGTCATTCCTGCAACAGATTCTGTTCAACAAGTGAAACAAGTAAATCATACCTGATATTTACTTGTTTTATTTGTGTTTCTGTTTCTTTCCATGGATTCAAGAAGGGAAAAAGGAAAAAAACAAAACAAAAAAAACAATCAGTAGTCAAGGAGCTTGTTTTACCACAGAATATCAGTGTAGTTGAAAATCTGATGTTGGTACAGTACTCTCAGAGGAAAACAGTTTGAAAAGACTGAAAGTCAGCAGGATTCATCTGTGGTGCAGGTATCTGATTCAATAAAATACAAACAACCAAAAAAAAAAAAAAAAAAACATTTGTGAGCATGTTAAATATCAGGAGCATATAAATAAAATATGCGTTTTGTACCCATAGACTCACGCATGCTTTGTACTATCGTAAAAACAAAAACATTTTATATCTGAGAAACTAATTATTATTGTTTAGCTCATTATTAAAATGTATTTTTGAACAGAGTAGGCTATTAATAATAATAAGCATGTTCTAAACATACTTGGACTCGTAGCATTCATCATGTTGCAGTGTACGCTCATATTACTTTTGTTTTATATAGAGCATGAAAACATCGCGCTGTAAGAAATTTAAATACAATGAATTGCCGATCATATTCAAAATGTTTTACTCAATTTCAAACATTGTAGTCAGGAATTATAGTTTGGGAAACACCCAACTATGATTTTGTAGTCATATAGCTATCCTGAACATCATGTATGATTTTATAGTTGCCTAAAATATGATTCTGCAGCCATAGACCCACGCATGCTTTGTACTATAAAAGGATGTACTTTGTACTATTAAAAAAAAAAAAAAGGATATTTTCTATCTGAGAAGTATTTGTTATCGTTTAGCACGCTATTAAAATATATTTGTGAACAGATTATTATTAATAAACATGGTCTAAACATTATTAGATGCTTAGCATTTATCATGTTGTAGTTTGGGAAAAAACCAACTAGTAAATGTGTTCAAGTTTGTGTCACAATAACACGTTAACTAATGCAACAAAGAAACATTACTTACTCATCAGATTGATCTTCTCTTCTGGATAAATATTGTTCTTCTTTTGAGGGAAATCCAGCCTTTACTCAGTGCGTCTTCTTGCAGAAAGGAACAGTAGCCGCGATGAACGATCTCCTCACGCTTTGCTTACGTTGGGCGTTTCCATGTGCGCGCGTCTCACGTGGATATTTACATATGAACGGCGCGAGCCGTGAAGGAGGCGGGATTGCATTAGAGATAATGAGTTAGACGGGAAAGACTGAACATCGTGTTGGTTTCATACGGATTACTTCATCACAGAATATTTGTTTTCGGTATGACTACTTCATTTAAAAGTAGACACTTTGAGCATTCTATAGATATAACTCCGTGTGCCTCTGTCACTACCCGCGCTGGCTTCTCTGCCACGAGCAGACAACCATCGGCTAGTGCTCTGGGCGATCTGAAAGTTACAATGAGAGCCTTCTGCCGGGCCAATCCCCACGGACCTTTCACTCCTCCCGCAGCAGCTGTTCTCTGCGGCTCCCCGATGATTCTGCTGTGCCGTCTTACGGCATGCTCAGCATTTCATTCAGCGTGCCGATAGAGGATCAGATGTCGATAGCAACATCGGGGGATGGGCAATCATCCTCTGAGGATGAAGATTCAGCGGGGCGGCCCCCCTTGGGTGTTGCCGCCACTGCCGAATTGGACCCAGAATGACAGTCATGCTTTCCTGGGCCGCCGTGAGAATTGGGCTGGAGGTGTGCACACCTCTCGGTCCCGAGCCCTCGCGGCGGGATGATTGGATCCTCGGCACGGCCCGTGGCTCGCGACCACGCCCTGCCCCAGTTCCTTTCTTCCCGGAGGTGCATGAGGATCTGATGAAGTCGTGGACAGCCCCTTTTTCGGCCGGAAGCCACTCGTGTGCCTCCATCCTCACTACCCTCAATGGCGGGGCGGCTAGGGGGTACGTTAACATTCCCCAAGCGGAGAGTGCGGTTGCGGTGCACCTGTGCCTGCAAAATGCCGCCACTTGGAGGAATCGTCCTCGTCTCCCGTCTAAAGCCGTGAGCTGACGGCCGCTCTCGCGGCCAAAGCTTACAGTGCTGTGGGCCAAGCCGCCTCTGCCCTGCATACCATGGCTATCCGGTGAGGACAGCGCCGCTCTTTCCCCCAGAGGAGGGCCGGGTGGAAGAAATTCTGTTTCATTTTGTTTCTGTTCCCACATCGTCAAAGAGCAATTTCCCTTTCCCCCGGGTTCTCAGGCTTGCGGGCTGACAGTGAGCGACATGCTGCCTCCTCACTCTCGCCTACGATGCCCCCTTTTCTAGTAGCCAGGAAGTTGTGGTTGGGGGACACAATGCCTCTCCCGCATCTCTGGCCAGTCCCTCCAGGGACGCGGGGAGTTCTGCTGAGATCAGTCCGAATGTGATGCCTTCTGACCAATCCGGCTCAACTCCCCTCCGCTGCACTACTACGGGCATGTCGATTGTCCCTTTGGTGCCACTTGTATGGAGTTTGGGGGCGTGGCTTGCACTGCCCAACCCGTCCTTCTGGCTCATTCGCACAATCTGATGTGGATATGCGATTCAATTCGCCAGACAACCTCCAAGTCAGCGGCATTCTCGAGACTTCGGTGGCAGGCCGGGACGCACCTGTCTTGCATGAGGAAATTGCTGTCCTCCTGGCAAAGGATGCAATCGAGCCAGTCCTTCCAGCTGAGCTGAGGCAGGGGTTTTACAGCCCTTATTTCATCATACCCAAGAATGCAGTGGTCGACCTGAAAGACGTTTACTTTCATGTCTCGATTCTCCCTCGACACAGGCCGTTCCTACGGTTTGCGTTCAAGGGTCGGGCATGGCAGTACAGGGTCCTCCTCTTCGGGCTGTCCCTGTCCCCCCCGTGTCTTTACGAAGGTCACAGGGGGGCGCCCTTGCCCCGCTATGGGAAGTGGTCATCAGGATCCTCAACTATCTTGAGCATGGTCCGCGTGCAAGAACAGTTGTGTGACCACAGGGACCCAGTGCTCTGGCACTCAGTCAGTAGGGGCTTCGGGTCAACTGGGAAAAGAGCAAGCTCTCCCTCGTGCAGAAAATCTCTTTTCTCGGTGTGGAGTTAGACTCGGTGAGTATGATGGCGCGTCTCATACTGAACTGAACTGCCTGAGTTCCTTCAGAGGCAGGACGGTGGTACCACTGAAACCCTTTTCAGAGGCTCCTGGGACATATGGCATCTTCAGCCACAGTCTTGCCGCTCGGATTGCTTCATATGAGATCACTTCAGCACTGGTTACACTCCCGAGTCCGGCATGGTGTCATGGTACAGTTCGCGTGACCGTCACGCAAATGTGTTGCTGCTCATGCAGCCCCTGGATGGACCTTTGTCACGATGGATGCCTCCAGTGCGGGCTGGTGTGCTACATGTAACGGGTAGGCAGCCTCGGGGTTCTGGACAGGGCCTCGACTGCTTTGGCACATCAACTGTCTCGAGTTGCTGGCAGTGCTACTAGCCTTGCAGCGGTCCGACCGCTGCTGCTTGGCTAGCACGTGTTGGTCCGTATGGCCAACACTGCGAACCGTTTCGTAGATCAGCTGGCAGAGTCACTGTGCAAGCTCAGCGAGGACGAGGAACAGGTCCTGCTGGTTGCGCCTCATTGGCCCACCCGGACCTGGCTTTCGGAACTCACGCTCCTCGTGACAGTCCCTCCTGGCGCATCCCTCTGAGGAAGGACCTCCTCCCGTGTCCACTTCTTGGAGCCTCCATGTGTGGCTCCTGGACGAGAAGCAGCAGACTTAACTGATCTGTCACCAGTGGTGGTTAACACGATCACTCAGGCTAGAGTTCCCTCTATGAGGCAAGCCTACACCCTGTATGAAGTCTGTTCGCAAACTGGTGTTCTTTTCACTGAGAATAACCCCGAAGATGCACGATTGGAGTAGTACTTTCTGTCCTGCAAGCAGAGTTGGAGTGTAGGCTGTCACCCTCCACCTTGGAAGTGTATGTGGCTGCTATCACACCACATCACGATGCAGTGGACGGCCGGTCCCTGGGAAAGCACGATCTCATTGTGAGGTCTCTGAGGGGTGCCGGGGGTTACATCCTCCTAGGCCACCCCCGGTGCCCTCCTGGGATCTCTCTGTTTCCGGGCTGGACTACAGAGGGGTCCCTCTGAGCCGCTGGGTTCAGTCGAGCTTAAATATGTCTGCTAGAAGACAGCGCTCCTGACCGCGCTCTCATCCATCAAGAGGGTCAGGGACCTCCTAGCTTTTTCGGCGAGCGAAGAGTGCCTTATGTTCGGGCCGGCCTACACTCACATTGTCCTGAGACCCCGGCCTAGATACTTGCCCAAGGTTCCCACCACGCCTTTTCGCAATCAGGTGGTGAACCTGCAAGCACTGCCCTCGGAGGAGGCAGATCCAGCCTTGGCGTTGCTGTGTCCCGTAAGAGCGCTGCACATATACGTGGACCGCACCCCGGAGCTTCAGAAGATCTGAGCAGCTCTCTGTCTGTTACGGAGGTCAGTAGTAAGGGAAGCCTGTCTCCAAGCAGAGGTTGGCCCACTGGATAGTGGATGCCATCGCCTTGACGTACCAATCCCAAGGCGAGCCGTCCCAGATAGCGACAGAGTGTGGGCCAAAACTGGCTTGCATTCGGCACTTCTGGCTTAATTCTGGCGCTGTTTTTTCACAGTCTGGTGTGAAACAGCATTTGGCTGAGTTCTGGCTGGAGTCTGGCCAACCAAAAGAAACTAAAAGTAAATTGTGTCTATTTGGCTGAGCCGTGGCTGGATTTTGGTCCGCCAGAAAAAGGAAAATATTCAGCTGAGATCTGGGTGGGTTTTGGTTAGCCGAAGAGTAAATAAAAGATCTCTGGCATGAATGTGACTTACAGTAAAACAGACTTGTGTAAGATGTGTCTTCCTAATTTTATAAATCCTTTGTTTTTTTTATTCAAATAGCAGATGCTTTTGGATATTATAATTAATTAAAGAAACGTTTATGTACTGAAATCGACTGAGAAATAAAATGATTTTTTTATCAAAAAAAAAAAAAAACGCCGCTCCTCATTACTGCCAAATACTATAGAAATACAAAGACAGTTCACTCCTACACTTATGAATGGGAGAAAGCACAACGCGCAATATGGCGGGATAGTCCCGCCTTCTAAATGAAAGAGCCAATTGTTGATTGGTAAAGTCATTGCGTCACTGCGGCGGCCGTTAGAAGCTCCGGTTCCCATGGAAACCTGGGGCTGGACCAGCAGCTGTGCGTGCACAGTCATAAGCGCGTTGGAGCTAAGCATGCGCATTGGCTGGTCTAGCCTGAAAAATAAGCCTTTTAAACGCTATTTGAGTACAAGAAACATTCATGGGGCAGTTCATTTCAGATTTTATTGCTGATTTGAAATATGTATTTTAATCACAAGTTCAGTGAGCCGTTTTTGAGATTTCAGGATTCCCCCATTCATTTAGATAGAACTTGGTCTTCTCTGAGCTACCCGGAGGCGTTGCAAATATGGCGGCCGAGTGAAAGGACCTTCCTTAAAAGGGACTTTGGTACTTTGGTACCTCTACAGTGCGTTACTTGATTGGCTTTTTGTTCGTGTTTAACTCTTTTCTGTCATTGGATTTCATTTGTTTTTATGTTAAAGGTATTACAATTATTCTCAGTCCCCATTTAACTTAGTGCATAACGGAAAATGTGGTCGTAACGTGAAAAGGGCTGTTAAAAGAGTCAATAAGATGTTTGAATTTGGGGGAAAAGGAATTTTAAAAAATTGCAAATGGAGATTTTGTGCTATGCTTGGACACAATCTACACAAGTATGACAACTAAAAGTCATAACTGCTTTTCTGTATTGACCTTTATTATTATTATTATTATTATTATTATTATTATTATTATTTCATTCATTCATTCATTCATTCATTCATTCATTCATTCATTCATTCATTCATTCACATTTGTGTTTTGCTTGCAGAAATCATGTGCCACACAGTCAGCTTTGTTGACACTGAAGAAGTTGAGGTTGTGCCTGCAATCTGGGTCAAGAATTGTTTATGGCCTCCATATAAACATTTAAATGAATTTTATTGTTTAAGGTAGTTATTCACCTAGATCACAAAAATAGAATTAAATCTTTTTCCCTAGGCTTAAGCCCAGTCCCAGACACCAAGTGTTTCAGACAACCTCTGGAGTCTTTGTCTGCATATATAGTTAAAATTACGTATACTGCAAGTATGTATACATCCTTTCTGTATACAGTATGTTTATTTAAAAGGCTATATGGTAGAAAACTGTTCAGATTGTTCTGATTTTTACATTCATATTTCATAGATAATTACAGTGAAGCATGCTGGAAGCTCTTGCAGAACAGTCCGATCTCCAGTCAGAGGCTGTGCCTGACTCCCTGATGCCACCAAACACAAAATAAAGTAAGATTGTGTGTATTATGTAATTCCTTGACACAGACCTGTCTAACAGGTCTTTGTAACATTGTGCAATTTAAAAAAATTAACATGGACATTTGTTTTTTTTATCAGCAAAAAAGGAACATTTCGCTGAATAATATATTCACATGAACATAACACCCTCGCTTTATCAAATTTAGTAATCCTTAAATTACCTGCCTTCTCTAAAGATGAAACAAGTGCCTGGATGAATGAGATACTGATGAGGAGGCCTCCACACCCCTAAAACATTTGCCACAAGTGTCTCAAATACAACCACGATCCAAAAGGATTTGTTCAGCTTCTAACCAAGTCCTCTAGGACAAAGTAAAAACTACCCACTGCAGGCACCGTGGCATCATGAAACACCCAGACTCCAGAGAAAAGTCCTCTCAAGCTGTGATTCATTCATAAGATGTAAGATTTCTCTCTTTTCTATCATATATTCACTGTTGTTTAAGGCTCATTTTACAGCATGGGTGGTGTGGTAAACCTTCTAATTTAATATTTTATATATACCTGTGTTTAATATTTTGTGTTGTATTTTTAAGGTACTTGAACTTGGATTGCCGGGTGGAGTGGATGTGAAGGACATGATCTGGTGAATTATGAGGCAGGCAATCAAAAATGACTTGGCTAAAGCAGTGATGGAGAAGTGTAAATGGGGAAAACCCCAAACCAAAGTTTGGAGCATAAAAACATTGTTATTGGTAAGTGCATTTTTATTGTAAGTCTTTCTGGGACTTTTTTTCCCCCCACGTCATGAATGAATGTTGAAAGTCATAGTTCTTAGACTGGTGGTGTCTTAAATGTATTTTTAACTCTGTATGTGTATGCTCCTATTGTAGAGGCTGCAAGAAGAAATCCTGTATGTGCACACACAACTGAGCTGGAGGTTTAAGAAGTTTCATCTAGCTGGAGACCGTGAGGGTGGCAGAAAGAGAAGAACGATTTCACAAGATGTTAATGTAAACCAGACAAGTTATTGTTAAGAGAGTGATTCTTTTACATTTTTTTTTTTTAAGTATATTTTTTAAGTATGTATTTCATTTGTCTTTTGTTTGTTGGTTTCTCTTTTATCACATGTGTTTGTAACAGTTTAATTAGTTTTCTCTTTTTCTTGTATTGTGACTATTTATTTGTTGCTTTTGTTTGGCCTTATTCTATTGTTATTGGTTTATCTTTTTCCCCATTGTTTTTATTTTTACTGTTACCTGGCTGAGATTTCTTTCCCTCTACATCAATAAAACACTATACTGCATTTGCATTGTTTTGTTCTTTTATTATACCTTGCGCAATATATAAATATTATACAGGATAATTTCTGGTTTAGTTTTGGCATAATATTTGTCCAGGTATGGCTGGATAAGTTGTGGCTGAGTTCTGGGGTAAAGGTGGTGGCAGTTTGGCTTTTGTCCGGCTGACATCTGGGGCTTCCAGCACTGTTGTGGGCCAGTTATGGCTGATTTCTGGGGACACCGTGGAGTTTTGGTCTGCTTCAGGCATGGTTCTGGTATTCTTTAGGCAAGCAGCATAAGGGCCATTTGAGGGCCGGGGGCTGTGGCGGAATGTGCGCCACAACAACAGCCTAAATTCAACCAGTTAAGGCCCACAACCAATTTGCTATCTGGGGTGCCCCCTTGGGATGGGGGCTCACTCCACATGGAGTGTTACCTTCTCCTATGTGTTGACGCCCGGCGCCTCTTTGGCAGACATCTGTAGAGCTGCGGGCTGGACGACACCGAACACCTTCGTGAGACAGGCTCCGCATTGTCAGTTTCTTCCCGTGTGTTGGGTAACAGGTAAGTGGCGGGAAGAGCTGCCTGGTGTCACGCTTGCTGCACCATTCCCCCTCACCCGGGGATGCGAACGCCTTTTTCCTCCTCCAGTAAGTTCCCCAGACGGCGAAACCTGGTGGAGTATACTGCAAGTATGTATACAGGCCCAGTATCGTTGTTCGCTTACCCGGGTCTCCGGTCAGCCCCTGTACTGGGCTAGGTGTCCATATGGCTTGATTCCCTTCGGGCAATCCTGTATGTGTATTCTTCCACGGTAAGGTTTCCCTCTCCATAAAACTGTGTCTTCCCTTTGACAGATCACTCTGTCAGGCTCTGCTGGCAGCCGCTCCTCCCTACCCCTAGGTAGGACCTGCCCCAGAGGCCCATTCCATATGTAGTACTGCCCCAGGCCTGGGTCAGTCCATATCAATGTCTCCACATATCACCTCCCTTTGGGCAGGATGTGGCCTCCGTAGCGCCTTTCTCCGGAAGGCCCGCTTCCCTGCCGTTACTGACAAGCTGTAACAACAAATAGGAAAGACTTGAAGCAATCTTTCACTGAAGGTCGAAATCCCTTCTTTTAAGAAACTTCTGTGTTGAAAGGAACAGCGGCTTGGCTAGCAGCGATGTACTCACTTGTGGTCCCTGCGGGTACAAGGTCAGGGAATTTGCGCTGGGGTGGTGGGAAGGTTACTACTGTTTCGTAGCATTTGTCTGACACATGGTCGCTTGCTAACATTTGCTATGCTATATGGTTATGACGGGGTTCAGGGTGTGGCGCTTTCCACGGCCCCATAATGTCAGTCGACATAACTCGTAGTGACGGACAGATAGGGAACGCTCGGTTACGTACGTAACCCTCGTTCCCTGATGGAGGGAACGGAGACGTTATGTCCCCTTGCCACACCCTCGAACCATCGCTGGTGGCCAGAGACAAGGTCTCGGCTCCTCAGCATAAAAGCTGATAAATGGACGCACCTGTCGCCTATTTATACCTGTATGCACGGGGAGTGGTTCAGGTATGCAAAATCCACTAGCCAATATTCATTGACGTTTTCTTTTAAAGTCAGATGATTGGGGCTCCCAAGTGAATCCCCATAATGTCGGTCGACATAACATCTCCGTTCCCTCCATCAGGGAACGAGGGTTACGTACGTAACCGAGACGTTATGCAACCGTCTGTAGGCATAATGATCTAGTGCTCCGGTCCTGTGACTGCTTATGGTTGTCTTGGCAAGCTGCACCACTGTAAGTACCACATGCGCCGATTGAGTGCTCTGCTATTCTTAACCCTTGTGCTACCTTTTGGACAGTTTTGTACTTTTCAGGTTTTTTTTTTGTTTTTTTTTTATCATTTTGCCTGTTATTGGCAGCTGCATAAATTTTGGCATAGGTGTGTATTTCACCCTCATTTCCTTTTAATAAATCTATTTTGCACTAAGCACAAAAATATTTCCTCTCAGGACCTTTTGGACAAAAATGTCCCCATTGAAACCCATTAAAACTGCTATTTTTAATCGCAGTGCCGTTTAACTGTAAAATGATGCAATTTTTGTTAATAGGCTTTCATTCTGTTGGCAAGGCTTTACAATTATTTATTTATTTATTTATTTATTTATTTTTTACCAGATGGTGCCATTTTTTCAGGTTTGGTCTATAAAGCAAATACTGGCTTTATTCCTGTTTTCTGCTTCTGCATATTATAGAGCCAATTGGATTAATAATGCAGCTATAAATGTGTGAGTGTGTTGGTATGAATGTCCCTAGTGTGGTTTGTATGTGTGTCGTAAAAAAAAAATTGTGTGTGTGTAATATTTGAGTGTTCTTGTAATATTTGAGAGAGAAAAACTCTACTGCAAATCAAAAATCCAACCACTGTGTGCACCGGTGGAGTTTTGCTGGCATATAATGGGGAAAATTTGGTACTGCGCCCAAACTAAATTTTACTGAAAGCTAATTTTTTGAGATACCAACCTCAAATTTCGAACACAACTTGTTTACATTTATAGCTTTGATTTTTTTATTTTATTTTTTTATTTTTTAAGCAGGTTTAGAGTTCAACATGTTTCATAAAATATATATTTTATATAAAATATTGTTCATAATTCATTTTCATAAACTTAAACCTGTGTACCTTTTTTTTTTTTTTTTGGTTTTGCTTTTTAAACTCTTTTTACTTCAACAATAATCTGCCAAGGGTCTTCTTTAAAATGAGACCAAACTTAAGTCTGTGCTCCCAAGCTTCAAATTTTTATGACCATTTTTTGACATGGACATTTTTGTCCACTATGGACCTCATGTGTAACTTTTTTTTATTTTATTTTATTTTATTTATTTATTTATTTTTTTGACGCACAAGTTTTAAGCATGTTTCAGTCACACCAAATCCCTAGACCTGTCCTGGCCTAGTAACGGTACTTCTAAAATCCATATGTATGGTAAGTGCACATGCTAGCTCTCTGTGCACTTCTCTAAAATCCATGTTCATGGTTAGTGTGCACGCTAAGCCTTTTGTGCACTTTTCTAAGATCCTTTGTGGTAAGGGTGACACACTGCCAGCCTCGATCCCTTTCTCTGAGTTGGCTCAGGCCCAGGTTTTCACCTTGGGCCCCACTCTGCTTATGTATCCTTGAAGATACCTCATTTGACTATATGGCAAGCTGTTCTTTGGAGTGATTCTTATCACTCATTACCTCTAAAGAACAGCTTACCATGTAGTCAAATGTGTTGGTTAAAAATAATGTATAGTAGACAAGATGATTTTAATAGAAATCTTAAACATATGAAGAAATATTTTTATTCCAGATGGTATAATGCAAATCAAATACAAGCAGCTGAACCAAAAATTAAGGGTCGACCGCGGTTAGGACTATTAAAGAAGAAAGATAAATGTCAAAACAGATTCTCTGTTGTTTTTACTACAAAATATACTACATGTGCAGAACAAATTAACCCTTAAACAGATTAATTTTTCGTCAAATATTACATATACGGGTCTTTAGCAACCCGGACCAATATATCCAGCATGGATGGATCTCTAAATGCTGCAATAGCAAAAAGTCTCCTGATATTTTAAGACAAATTACAGAAGAATAAAATAAAGCATATTTCGTTACCTTTTGAAACTTAGAATTGTTCAATTTGAGTAGCTGATTTTACCATCGCTGTCATGCTAAGATTTCACTTTTGTTTTATGCCTGCAGTAATTATGAGTAAAACATAACGTCATCATTGTGTATCAAACAGTGCCACCCCGAGGAATAAAGATGCATTGCACGAGTCATCAGTTATGTAAATATAGTTGCACAGGAAAAGTATACTTACACATTTACATACAGTACCTCAGGTCTCTAGTGACCCCTATACACAAAAAAAAAAAATCTGAAAACAGGCATTCTTTTAAATTCTATTTATTATTTATTCTTGTATTGTTTATAAGGAATAGATTGAGGAATACTAAAAAAGTTGATGTCTAACTTTAAAAAAATGAAGGAGAGAGAGGTTAGTGAATGATGTCCCGGGTCGCTAAAGACCCGAGGTATGCATTAAAGGGTTAAACTAATAATTAATCAACACTGGCGTATATTGCAAACTGATGACAGACTTAAATCTTTGCAGGATCCTCCTCTCATGGAGTTCAAATGTGGACGTAACTTGAGAGATTATTTGGTGAGATCGTACATCTCTCCCATCTGTAACAACGCAAACTACGTTAACACCAATTTCAGAAGGTAATTATTGCAGTGATACATGTAGTCAATGTAGCTATACATATCGTTGTGCATTGTTCAAACATCCTCATACTGGTAAATCTATTCCCATTAAAGGAATTATAAGTTGTAAAACAATTATTTACCTCATTACATTTATGCTACAGTATATAAGAATTGAGAAGGTATTTTTACCAAGGAGAGGAGGTGATCCTCCCGTATCCTGCTGAAACGGGAGGCTTATTGGATTCACAAATTGATCAGTTTAACTCCAAATGGATTAAATGTGGATTTTGACTTAAGCTGTTTTTTTGTAAGTGATGTGCCCCAAGTTAATGTGCATTGGGTTGAGATTTATGTCAATGTAGTGTGAGTATCTGTGTATTTTGACAAAGTATGTTGAACACTGAGAACTAAGTTTCTGTATAAGTATTCTGTGCTCAATATTTATTGTCTAGTAAGACCTGATTGTTGTTTTTTTTTGTTTGTTTTTTTGTTTTTTTTACTGTTGCTTGGATTGAAATTGATTGTTTACACCTGTGAATAATTGTCTGCTTACACCTCTCCCTACCATGCAAGAAATCATACCTTGACAAAGGTTTCTTGCCGAAACGTTGGTGGTTGATTAAATAAAGTTGCTTTATTTGTAAGTGAGTGTGCGCTCGTATGTCCTCTCTACGCAACTTTGGTGTCTCCTGACCTGCAACTCGTATGTTGTGTGTGTGCTTGTACTGTACATATTTCACCTATTACACCATCCATCTGTAAAACCTAAAAACGTAAATTCTGGTATCTTAAGATTTTTTTTAAATTAATTAAAAAAATCTTAAGATACTACAATTTAAGTTTTTAGGTTTTACAGATGCATTAATTAATTACTTTGTGTGTTTGTTTGTATATTCTGCATATTAATCTTTCCCTTTTCTACATTTCACCTCTGCTCTAGTTTGTTTATTTCTAATAAACCTGACATTGTATACTACACACATTGTTGGCTCTGTGACAAATTGTTTATTTTCCTATATTCTTCCATGCTGATGGCTGTGCAGCAGAGTTGGAGCGGACCTCCTGTCAAAGAACATCTACAAGGTGCTATGAACCATCTGACTAGTAATTAAAATATACACTACCATTCAAAAGTTTAACAAATATAAAAAACATAAAATACATAATTATATATATATATATATATACACACACACACACACACACACATACATATATATATACACACATACGTATAAGGGTTGCTCGATTCTGACTGGTCAGCAGCTGTGTTTTATTCACAATACAGCATGGCTGTGAACACTTCACCCAATGGTTCTGTGTATCACTGAGCAACACCCTTAGCAACATAAACAATCAATAATATAGCATCAAAACTGCTTCATATATTATGTATTACGGGATCATTAACTGTTTGTTATTTATTTAATGAAGTATGAGAGACCCCTGCTGGCGTTATGTTGCATCTTTCATCTTTAATTTTGAGACCCCGTCTAATAAACTCTTCTGATGCGGAAATGTGTTGATGTGTGTGCGTGTCTGTGTGGAAGCCTACAGTTTCCGAACTGAGGAGGGAATATTACTGAATTTATTAGTTTTCTGTTTCAAGTATGATTCTGTATGTCCATCAGTTTACACTGTAATGACGCTTGCAAACTCGCACTGTGCCGTGAATCGGTCTGTTTTAAACTAAAAGACGGAAAACAGACGTTTTCTCATGCTGAGAGATAAGCAGATGTATGTGTGATAAAATATCATATATGGTGTTAAAAAAAAAAAAAAATGACACAGCGGATAAGAAGAGTTCCTATTCTCTGTTTTTATTTAAGCTCCATTAGATGAGAGGCATGTTCGTAACATTCTCTTGCCGTTTACTGTTCCTGTCAGGAACTTTTTTTTTTTTTTTTTTGTGGAAGGGCAGCATTTAACGAACTTGCTTCAAAAAAAAAGTAACATTTCAATACATACATTTTTGGTTTTAATATTTTTTTATTGTGTGGTAACTTTTATAAAAGCAATAAGGTATTCGAGGTCGTGCTGTATTGTGAATAAATCACGGCTGAAGGGGTTGCAGGCACTTCGCGAGCACGGCCTCGAGTACCTTATTGCTTACATATATATGAGATGATCAAGATGAGATAATAAAAAAAGTACTTTGAATTTAAAATTAATAATGCTAAGACAGAACTGTTATGGGGCCCAAATGGGTGGCCACTCTGAACCCACAAATGGCCCATATATGGGGATTTTGTGGGACCACAGTGGGTCGGAACTGGGCCCCATTTATATTTCTTTGTTAATTCCTCTGGATAAAGTTAATGTGCTAATATGCAAAATCATCTTTCAAACCACTCCAACTCTTAAGTTAAATTTTTTTTGTTTTGGAAACCTGTACCTGACCTGATTTGTTGATTTCATGTGGTGCTCAATACATTTCAAATTACATGATAAAATATTTCAACTGTGAAGAAAATGACTTCAACTCAATCTCTAAATCACATTTTTTATTGAGTAAAACAAAATATTAAACAAAAATAGACAAAATCATATAGATCAGCATAAAATTATATCCCTAGGCCTGTGCAGACTCCTCAGCTTCATACCTAAAAACAGTAAAGAAAAAAGAAAAAACAGAGAAAAGGCATTTATTTTAAAATACTACTAAACATTTACAAGAGCATTAAAGGGATAGTTCACCCAAAAATGAAAATTCTGTCATTTACTCACCTTCAAGTAGTTCCAAACCTGTATGAATGTCTTTGTTCTGCCCGAACACAAAGGAAGATATTTAGAACACAGTTTGTAACCAGGCTGTTTTGGGGTACCATTGACTTCCATAGTAGGAAAAAAAAAATTACTATGGAAGTCAATGGTGTCCCAGAACTGCTGTGTTTCCCACATTCTTCAGAATATCTTCCTTTGTGTTCAGCAGAACAAAAACATTCATACAGGTTTGGAACTACTTGAGGGTGAGTAAATGACAGAATTTTCATTTTTTGGTGAACTATCCCTTTAAAAGGCATGCGTGGTTATAATTAAGCTGTGCCAGTACTTTTCCCTATGTGACAAAACTGTCACTTAAAGGGATAGTTATAACTAAAGTTAATATGAACAAGTTAAAGGTGACACTATTCAGTTAAGAAATTTAATTATGTGCTAGGAGCTATTTTTGTAAAATAGCCTAAATGATAATGCAACAGTTTGATTTCAAAAGAGTGTATTATCGTAAAATGTTTGTCAAATTAAAAGTAACTTACTGGCAACAATTATCCAGTAGTTGCTGTATTTCATACCACTGTAAAACTGTAAAGTACAGTAGTTTTAAGCACACTATAAAATGAATTACAGAGTTATACTGTTATTTATTTTATTTTGTTATATATTCAATAACAAGTTATTGCTTCACACCAACAGCTTTATTCATGATTCATCTTTTATATTTCATAGCTGAACTTCAATCACACAGAATTACCAGCATATTAACCAATTTCATCATGAACATACCAGTTAAAAGTTTTCGAACAGCAAGATTTCTAATTAAAAAAAAAAAAAAAAAATGATATTCTGCTCACCAAGCCTGCATTTATTTGATCCAAAATACAGCAAAAGCAGTAATATTGTGAAATATTTTTACTATTTAAAATAACTACTTTCTATTTGAACATGTTAAAATGTAATTTATTTCTGTGATCAAAGCTAAATTTTCAGCATCATTACTCCAGTCTTCTGTGTCACATGATCCTTCAGAAATAATTCTAATATGCCGATTTGCTGTTCAAGAAACATTTTTTATTAATATTATCAATATTTAATACAGTTAAGTACTTTTTTTCAGGATTCTTTGATGAATAGAAAGATCCAAAGATAAGCATTTATCTCAAATAAAAAGCTTTTGTAACAATATGCACTATTTTTATTTTTGGGGGGGGGGGGGGGTTTAATTATGGTTCATAATTAAAATTAATACTTTAATTAATACTTTAATAGCAAGGATGCTTTAAATTTAACAAAAGTGATTATAAAGACATTTTTAAATGTTACAAAAGATTTCCATTTCCGATAAATGCTGTTCTTTAACTTTTTATTCATCAAAGAAACCTGAACAAAAATTCTACTCTGCTGTTTTCACAGGAATAAATGACATTTTAACAAATATTCAAATAGAAAGCAGTTATTTTAAATGGTAAAAAATAAATAAATATCACAATATTACTGCTTTTGCTGTATTTTGGATCAAATAAATGCAGGCTTGGTGAGCAGAAGATAATTCTTTAAAAACATCAAAAATCTTACTGTTCAAAAACTTTTGACTGGTAGTGTATAACCTAAAAGTAAAATCACAGTTAACAACACATTGTGCCAGTGGAAAATAAGAATAAAAGTTTGAAGAGTTAAAGTACTTAATTAGTAAGAGCATACAACAATCAGAGAACGCATACCATCTGAAAATGTTTAAAACGGTCTTCTTTATGGCCGCCTGCCTCACGATGGTTCCCGCCGCAGCGGGAGAGCAATGCTGCTTAGCACGGCTTAACTGAGAAATGAGCACCCGATGTCCCGATCCGATGTTCTTACAGACATTTATTAACTCAAACGTATTTATACATTGCAGATAGCATTGGTATAACACAAATGATGCGACTGCAAGTGTTTTAAAGTTCACCTACCTATTTAAAGTATTCGTAAGGCTTTTCGTCTTCACGAGTCTCCCGCCGGTCTGCCGCTGCGGAGGAAAATACTAGTTAGCACCGCTTTACTGGGAAAGTGAGCAAGTTACATTAAAATAATACATACAAAACAATGAAGAAAAGTGTATACATGGATTTTAACGTATACCTACCCATTTAACACACTCTTAGGACTTTCGCCTTCACGATGAGTCTCACCGCCGGTCCGTCTGCCGCGTCGCATTGAAAAAATATCCAGTTAAAGGGTAGATAAAATCAGCAATAACTCGGCTAATATAAAATTAAATATAAATCTTACTTTGATAGATTAGGCCTAGAGTTTATCCACTGACACGCAGGTGCCCGTGTTTAAGTGGTGAGTGGCAAACCATTTTTTATTTATTTATTTTTTTTAATGAGAAAGGGCGGGAAGACACGCACGCCAATCTTCACATGACGCAATGACTGCATAACACAAGTGATTTTATATTATAAGGAAAAAAAACTTGAGTAGGCCTACTTTTTTGGAGATGCTTATAAACAAATAAAATGAAATTATTCCTAAAGTAAATGGTCTTGGATTGTTGTAGCCTATATGCAGTACATTATGATAATCCTTTAAAAACACATGCAATACTTAAGTTACCCATAATTGCATAAAAATAAACCAACTGCAAAAAACTAAATTTTTGTAACTATAAATATAGCCTAATATAGCCCAAATGTGGCCCATGTGGGACCCACAAATAAACAATAATGGGCAACCTAACTGGGGCCCACAGTTTTATCCAAGCTGGGGCCCATATTCAGCCCATCAAAGTGCCCACTCTGAGCCCATGCCCAGTTGACGCCCATATAGCCCAGATAAATCCCACGTGGGGCCCACATGGACATGTTGGCTGGGAAGATGCCACAACATTGAGCAGCCTCTGGATTTAAAAACCGCCAAAATTTTAATGACTAAAGAAATTGGATAAACTTTAACAGGTAAGAATGTGTGGGTTTTTTGTTTTTTTTTAAATACTGTATGAATTAACTCAACATTATAGGTTTATAAACTATAGTAGGCCTACCTTTGAAATGTCGTCTTAGCTAAAAGCTTCATCTTGTTGTATTGTGTTAGCTTAGCAAAACCATCAGCTGAAGTCTTTTGCAGATATAGGGCCAGTTTTACTAACAGCCTGCGCCAGTGCAAACTGTCTTTTGGTGTTAAAATAGTACTGTCAGGAGTTACTAAAGATGCGCAGTGAAGAATTAGCGCTGAAAAGGCATGGACACAGTTATTTATGTATTATTCAAATGAATCATGCAGTGTGCTTTGCTAACATTTGCGCTCATCAAATTACTGTCATTTGTGCCATTATTTAACGCCCAAAAAAGCATGTCTTAAACTATTTTGCGCTTGAAATGGCTGCAATTATTGTTGCTAGGAAGAGGCACCGCAGAGAACAGAGAGCGCGTGGTAGAAGGGAGAGGATTTTTTCCACACGTTTTAATTTATTTGGAATGCCAGAAGAACACATTATCTGAACATATATTATGATAGACCATGTTATATTTAATTTGCTTCAGGAAATAAAAGACGACTTGGAGCCCTCAACTAAGATTCACACAATACCAGGTCTATCAAAACTTTTTGGGCCTCCGGTTCTTCTCAATATACTGTGGCTTCTTTAGTTCTTCATTCTTTATTTGCGACTACACTAATTTACACTGCACTTAGTATATTGCGCTGGTCGATATGTTAATGAGATGTTGCGTCTGTGTTCTTTAATTTGCGCGGTTGTTAGTTAATCACCCACATAAATTTCCACAACCATCTGCGCTGTTTTGGAATTGCGTTCTCATGCTAAGTTGCCCTACTTAGTAAAACTGGCCCATGATGTCATACTGTATATATATATATATATATATATATATACACATATACATATACATATATATATATATATATATATATATATATATTCAATATATGATCCAAAGTAACTAGTAACTTACTACTTGAGTAGTTTTTTTATCCGATACTTTTTTTTACTCTTACTCAAGTAACTATTCAGACTATTACTTTTACTTTTACTTAAGTACAGTTTTTGGGTACTCTACCCACCTCTGCCTGTCACCCAGGGGGCTACCACCAGATCTGAGTGCGCTTGCTCAAGGAACTGACTCGACAGATCCCTGGTAGCAACCCCCTGCTCAGTATATATCAACATCAATACAGTTGAGTGGAGCTCAAGATGAAAACTGGAGCCTAAACCAACTCAGAGAAAGGGAACGAAGCTGACAGCGTGTAACCCTTACCATACAGGTTTTTAGAAAGTGTGCAGAATACTTAGCATGCACACTTACCACAACGTGGATTTTTAGAAAGTGCACAGAAGCCCAGCGTGTGCATTTACCATAGCATGGATTTAAAGTACCGTTACTTAAGGAGTAACCGAAGCTGTCATTAGACAAGCCTAGGAACCTTACGTGACTGGGACATTCAGGGAGCGGCAAAAAATTCAGAGACCACGTGCTCAGAGCACATGTAGATTGAAAGGTGTAACTCATAGAAAGAACCCTTCATATGAGGGGAGTATCGCCAGCTCAAACATAGCAGTCACAGAACAGAATCGGGAGCATCTGCTCACAGATGCCGATAGGAGCAGCATGCTCTTAGGAACCCCTTCATAGTGAGGGGAGCACAGCTAGCTCACTCAGTAAGCAACCCTCCAGGGAGACAGAAGATGACCCAGCAACCTGGCATGACTGCAACCCGGAGCTCAAAAGAGTGGACGACTTAAAGAGATGAAGCCTCAGACGCTCAATTGGGAGTGGCATGTTCAAAGGTAACTCTCTAAAGCCAGGGGAGCAATGCTAAGCTCACCACCAAAAGAGAGCAGCCTAATAGGGAGGCAGAGAGAGACCTAACAACCTGAGCTCCAAGGAGCGGAGGACCTGATAAGAGGAGACCTCAAACGCTTAGTCTGGGAGCGGTGTGCTCATAGGTGACCCCCTAAGGTGAGGGGAGCACTACCAGACTTGACTCAAATAGAGGCAGCTTATCAGGGAGGCAGCAAGCGACCCAATTACCTGATGTCACTGCCATGGAGCTCAAAGAACGGAGGGTTCAACCCCTAGCGAGGAGAGAGAGGAACCAGCTCGACCGAAGAGATCAATAGCCCAGTGGCAGAGTACCTAGCTCTCAAGCAGAGAGGAGGACTCACACAGTCTGCCCAGGACCGACGAGCTCAAAGGACCCTTCTGCAGTGAGGGGAGCACAGCCATGTCTGGGGGGCAGATAGATCGTAAATGGGACATCAGAAATGGGATCCAGCTAGAAGAGGATCACACATTTCTACAGGGAACAACAGGGTCCCAACATAGAGGCAATTGACCAAGGAGGCGACAGAGACAGGCCTAACAACTCAGTATTGTTGCAAATGGAATTTCAGAAGCAACGCTCTTGGCTCTCAAGCTGAGGCGGACTCTACAGTACACCCTGGAAGCGACTCATATCTAACCCTTACAGAGAGGGGAGCATTTCTCAGCTTGATCAGAGGATGGCGCTAGATTAGAATGGGTAATCCAGCAGGGCCCAGAAAGAGACTGATGCAGTTGGACATAGTCTCATGCTCTCTATCTCAATAGACCTGGAAGGATCTGAATAAACAACGGGACCAACAACCATCCATGCTCACCAAGCTACTACTCCTCAAAGCCGAAGCATTCATCAAGGTTTTCCGCAGAAACACCACTCACTCATACCTCAGGGAACACAATGTGCTCAAGCCCACTCCACGGAGGGCCAGGGACGACAGGGACAGGGACGACAGGGACGACCCTCGGGCCTGACCGCCTATCAAACGGCAGAGTGGATTTAGAGCGTGTTGAGCCACTCAACACCTCAGCGAGAGGAGCTCTAGCTCAGAGAACGTGTATGAAGGTTAACCCCCTGGGGTTGAAGAGTGAGTGCTCTCTCATATTTTCTTTATGACTGTGAAAAGAACTAAAAATACTCTGTCAGTTTTGATCGTACAGATAAGAATAAGGTATCATTTGAAACTGCAAAGGGTCTACTTTTATTTCTGTATAGTCATAATAACAACAAAACAATGTGCTTTTCTAAAATAAAGAAAATAAACAGGGTGCGTTCTCTGCCGGCTCTGTCACCTCTCTTCACAGACATGTAAATAAAACAACATGAATCTCCGCGAATACTCGCCTCAAACACATGAGCAATATATGTATAGAAAGCTTGAAATTTCTACTTTTAAATGAAGTAAGTCATGTCCAAAACAAATATTCTGTGATAAAGTAATCCGTGTGAAACCAATGCGATGTCCAGTTTTCCCGTCTCAACTCATTATATCTAATGCGGTCGCGGTCAGGCCCACGCGCCGATTGCGCTTTTCAGATTCAAATATCCACGTGAGGCGCGCGCGCATGTAAATGACCACATCGCCGCCACGTGAACAAACAAGTTCATCCCGGTTAACATTATTTTTGTTTCTGGAAGAAATTAATACGCGCTGAGAGAAATAACTCAGAATTGACCTCACAACGCCATGCGTCGCGCAACTGGATCCAGTGAAGAATATCACTCTGATGAGTAGCCTAAGATTACTTGCATCTGTTGTTATTGTGTTATTGTGACATAACGTACACATTTTACTAGTTAGACTTTTCCCAAACTATAATTCCTGACTAAATGAATGAAATCAAGTGAAACATTTTGAAATGTGTCATTACATTGTCTAAATGTCTCACAATGCCAGGATGTTCGTTTAATATTTTATAACATCTAAAACCACAATAAATAAAAGTAACTTTACTTTGAGTGTTAACAATATGAATGAATGTTTGGCAGTGAGTGTTACTGTTTAATTCTCAGTGTTAAGATAATGATAATAATAATAATAATAATAATAATAATAATAATAATAATAAATGTTTTTTTGAGCAGCAAATCAGAATATTAGAATGATTTCCGAAGGATCATGTGACTGGAGTAATGATGCTAAGAAGTCAGCTTTGATTGTTCATAACAAACTGTTTAACTGCACTCGCAAGTGAATCTCAAGTTATTTTGTGTGATTACTAAATATATTCTTAATAAACTACAAACAAAAAATATATATTTATTTTGTCCTCACATTCTTTCTTGTAACTCTTCCATCTCAGTCACATACCTGACTGAATGGCTCATTATGAAGCTCATTATGCAGCTCATTATGCGGGCCTTTGTCTTCTCAGGTGTGAAGGTCGACGCCCTCTAGCATAGATCTACTCAAAAAGTGTCTTAGAAAATTTAAATCAATATATTGTTTTCTGTGAGCACGTAAACAAGATGATTTTCATATCATTTTGAAGCAAAAACTCTAGGCTACAAGATCTAGTTCTCAAAAGTATTGTGAACAAATGTTCTGTATGTGTTTTATGGCCTTATTTCAGTGACTTCAAAATTTTAGTTTTTCACTAACCACACATAAACGTTGCTTTCTCAAAAACACAATCATGTACATAAATTCTGCAAATATATTATTGTAGCCCAGTTTGTGCTGTTTACAGTGTTATTAGACTTTAGCCATTTATATTTTTATAAGCAACTGAAAAAAGTACAAATGTCAGGGCATGTCAAAACTTCTCCAGGCTCCCAAAACACCCTCAGACCCCAGGGGGTTAAAAGGAGCATGTCACGATGGCAAGCTCCTAAAAGACCCCTTCACAGTGAGGGGGGGGGGGGGGGGGGGGGGGGGGGGAATCGCTGCCATGTCTGGGGAGCAGATAGACCTCAAATTAGAAATGGGATCCAGCTTAAAAGGGGATCACACATTCCAACAGGGAGCAACAGGGCCACACCATAGAGACAATCGGCCAAGGAGGCGACAGGGACGGGCCTAACAACTCGGTATGGTTGCATATGGAGTTCTCAGGAGCAGCACTCTCAGCTCTCAAGCTGAGGCAGGCCCTCATAGCCCAACTGGGAGCGATAGGCTCATAGCTAACCCTTGCAGTGAGGGGAGTACTTCCTAGCTTCACCAGAAAGCAGTGCTGAGAGAAGAGATTGTCAGCTGTTACAGCTGAACATAGTCTAATGCTCTCTATCTCAATAAAGAGCAGGTCCCGTTTGACCAGATCCAAAAGAGCCTGTAGTACAGCAGGACCCAACAACCCATTCATGCACGAAGAGCTATCACCAAGACAGTCAAGAAGGGTTTCCGCAGAAACACATCTCACTCATACCTCAGGGAAAGCAGTGTACTCAAGCCCACTTCACAGAGGGGCGACTTACTGGTTTAACCATAAGGGCAGTGTGGAGTTAAAGAGAGAAGCCACTCGACGCCTCAGCGAGAGGGGCTCTAACTCAGAGAATGTGCATGATGGTTGAGTGAACTACTCAAATCTCAGGAGGCCCCTCGGGGCAAGAAATGAGTCGCACATCCTGGCCGGGACAGCTTCTCAAAGCAAACACCCAGCCAGGACGTCAAGGAGCACATATGAAGCATTACACGCCGAAAAAGCTCAATCTGAATGGAGGACCTGCGAGTCCTGAGGTTCCAGCGCTATACTGGGGACCTGATGACCATGGAGGTTCCCGCAGAAGCCTAGCAACTTGGCCACACGATCCAGCAAGCATGAGGCCGAAGATATCATCCAGCCTGGGTCCAGTACCGACGGGTGAGACCATCACCACAATCAGTCGTACAGCACGGGGCTCTGACTTCCGCAGGGGAGGTGTTCGCAGAGGTCCTAAACATGTAACAAAGTTAGAGGTACAAAGACAGGACCAGGTAGCGCTGCAGGTGGCCTTTTATTGTGGCCAGCCTAAGGCACACCTGTGCAATAAATCATGCTGTCTAATGAGCATCTTGATATGCCACACCTGTGAGGTGGATGGATTATCTCGGCAAAGGAGAAGTGTTCGCTAACACAGATTTAGACAGATTTGTGAACAATATTTGAGAGAAATAGGCCTTTTGTGTACATAGAAAAAGTCTTAGATCTTTGAGTTCAGCTCATGAAAAATGGGGGCAAAAACAAAAGTGTTGCGTTTATAATTTTGTTCAGTATATAAATGCACACACATACATGTATATATTTTGAAAATATTTACATGTATATATTTATGTTCATATAATATATATATAAATATATTTAATATATACATGAATGTGTGTGTATTTGTAACCGGACATCACATGGCTTAGGATCCATTTGCAGGCTTTTATTAAAGCTCAAGGTCAACAGGTAAAGATCAATCACCAGCAAACACAATGTCAGAGAATAAGTAGTAATCCGTGCAAGGGTCGAGGCAAGCAGCAAACAATCACAGTTAGTAAAACAGGTAATAATCTGGGCAGGCAGCAGACAAAGACAAACCATAGACCAAAGCAGATAATCCAGGCGAGGGTCACAACAGGCAGACAGTCAATAATAAATGCTTAGAAATGTTAACCAGATGATAAACAAGACTTTGCGAAGAGTCTGCATACCCGAGTGACTTATAAAGTCCAGGTGACCAGGAGCAATCAGAGCCAGATAAGGGGTTGATGGGAAATGTAGTGAGTGCAAATGTGAGCATGTGAGAGTCAATATTCGGGGGATGGTGCCCTCTGCTGGTCAGAGGAGGGAACTACGGAGTTTGTCCTTGTGACAGAGCCCCCTTCCTGTGAGCAGCTCCTGGGGCGAGGAGGCAAACGACGCCGGGGCCTCCCCCAGGGTCGAGGGGCCGGTCTATCCGGATGTGCTCTGTGGAACTCCTCCAACCAGATTAAGGTCCAGGATGTCATCCGTGTTGATCTTCAGTGGAGAGAAGTGTAGATCTTTAGTGGAGAGCCAGACCCACTGACCAAGGACATACTCGGGACGAGGACAGCGATAGTGATCTGCGTTGTACTTTTGTCGGCGGACAGCTTGTTGTAAGTGGACATGAGCTAGGTTCCAGGTCTGTCGTGCAAAGGCAAAAGACCGTAAATTCGACTTTGTTCGAAAATTAGTTATTGATATTTTTGGGACATTCAAGACATTCTTTATCTTGTGCATAAGTATCTTGAGTCAATTTGGGTTTTTTTTCTGAAAAAATAATGGGTCATCTTAACCATAACTTCAAAAAGCCCTGGAGAAACCAAGGCAGAACACCGTATAACACCAGTTACGGCTCTCTCGCTTTATTTGGAATGCTCAAAATGAGTTATGGCATTCTGCCTTTGTTTAGCCGTGCGTCAATATGAAGTTACGGTGCTGGCTTGGAGTTAAGGTGTTCTGTCTTTATTATACTGACCACTGAAGACTGCCGTGTTTTAATTACGGTGTAACTTGTATACTTTCATACATCTGATCTGTCACTGAAGCACTTTATTAGACAAACGAATTATAGATCGTGATCTACCAAACAGCTCAAAAGCACTGTAAAGACGAGATACCTTGGCAGCAATACATAATCGTGAATAACATTTAAAGATTTTTTTTATTATTATTATTTCCTTTTTATAATGCAGATCATTCACCAGGTTTTCGCTTAGTTGGACGCGTGTGTACTAGAATGCCGTAGCATTATAAAATCAGTATCCGTTCGCAATTAAATCCATATCCTACCTTGTAACCCGATAAAATCAATCCATGCCGACAAATGTCGCCGGAGATGTTTAATTCACAAACATTCTGAGCATTCTTGCTTGCTGGCGTTCACATCAATCCACAAATCGTTTTCAGATTAGGTTATTTCCATTCAAGTCAATAAAAGCAATTACGTGATGTCTAGCATTCTTTAACACTACTGAGCACGTTATGGTAAAAAAACAAAAACAAAAAAAAAAAACAATGAATACAGTCACATTTCTATATGAAATAACCTATATGAGATAGCACATGATCACTAGATTTCATACAGGTGTTACAGTAACGATTTTGTAAATGGTGATCAGCAACCAAATATTGATAATGTGGAAATTACTGTCTTTTGCCTTGGTGTGACTTCTCATGTTTTGCAGACAATGCAAAGGCAGAGTACAGTAACTTCAAAATAGGGGTAAAAATCAAGTTTGAGCTCACAATTTTTTAATGTTGATAATTTTCATTACTAAAACATCCAGTTGCCAAATTTCCAGTATCCTGGCTATAATTAATTTGGCTGGACAAATAAAAAAAAACTTTAAAGTCATTTTTCTCAGTTTCACACACTAGCGAGTTAAGGTCTTTTGCCTTTGTAGGGCAGAGGTGTCCTCACTACGTTGTAGCCAGTCATTGACAGTAGGGAGATTTGTGGGTTTGCCTGACCAGGGGAATAGTGGGGGCTGGAATCCCAGAACACATTGAAAAGGAGTGAGTCCAGTGGATGGCTTGTGAAGTGAGTTTTGGGCATATTCTGCCAACATTATATAGCGGCTCCAATCATTCTGATTCTGACTGCAATATGACCTTAAGAAGCGAGTGAGTTCCTGATTAACCCTTTAACGCGTACGATCACACCGGTGTGATCAGTCTTGGCTGGTCCCTGAAGTGTACCATCACACCGGTGTGATTAGAACGTTCAGTGTGTCACGTCATCAACTGCTGAATTCAAATCTGATTTCACGCGTTGGCTGGCGCGGAGCCAGATCAGACGCGTGAGCGCTTGTCATATTATCACAAATATTTAGTTTTCAACCATATAATGCTTATTTTAGGTTTCAGATATTTAAATATACATAAGTACTAGCAAAACCATACATTTATAGTTTGTAAAATATGCGCTGATGTCTATGGGAGCAGCAATAATGATCCTTACAAATATAATCTGACGACATGTTTTATTAATATCATGTACAGATTGTGTAGATAACTATAAAGTTTAATCTGCTCTTCTCCCAGTTTACCGGAGACTTACTTTAACGTGTTTCGGGAGAGGATGAATTTACGTGTTGTAAGTCCCACAGCTCGGATTTAGCGCGAACAAACATGGCGGCGCCCCTCACCCGGTATAGATCAACTAACACGGTCATTATAAAAGTGTTTAAACTACCAAATACATTTACTTGCACATATTTCTGAATCGGAATATCAGATATTTCAGAATATAGTGTGTATATTTATGAATATTAATAATAAAAAAAAGGAAAAACAAAATAAACGCGATCCATGTGTCATACAGCGCTATCGTGGCTGCATTGTGTCACATGACAAGCATGACGCATCGCCATGGAAACAATAAGGCTAAACATTCTAAAATAATGGCCGCCAAAAAAAACTCACGCTGGGGGCTTAGCTAGAATAATTTAAACTCACATTTGAAAGGGTTAAGTCTCTCAATATGTCCATTAGACTGGGGGTGATAACCTGACGTTAAGCTTACATTAACACCCAGCATGGTGAAAAATGCTGACCAGACTCGTGAGGTAAATTGGGGACCTCTATCTGACACAATATCTTCAGGCAGACCATAGAAACGGAAGACCATGTTACAGAGTTCTCCGGCAGTCTCCATAAGCAGTTGGGAGTTTAGGTAGAGGAATCAGTTGTCAAGCTTTAGAGAAACGATCAATAACCGGATGGGTAGTGGTTGGAGCAGGCTGGCTGGCCTTAGTCAAGATGTTTTTTGGGTATTGCGTGTTTCACATTGGTGGATAAATGTTGTAGTGCCTTTGGACAAAGTTGACCTCGAGAAATGATTCTCAAGGAGTTAAATTGTGGTATTAATACAGGGATGCCCGGAACTCAGCAGAGCATGGACCTTTGTTAGTACCCGTCCTCGAAACTCCTCCGGTACGAACATCTGGTATGGTGGGCATTCGACAGGGGTTCCATTCTGAGCACTGGCTTGTTCAATTTCTGTAATCAAATCCCATTGAATGGGAGCGATGACTAGATCTGGGAATAGAATGATCTCAACTGTGGGGTTTGCTCAACCTCGTGCTGCCTTGACAAAGCGTCAGCCTTGATATTCTTCGACCCAGGACGGTAAGTGACAGTAAAATTGATGCGAGAAAAGAACAGTGGCTAACGAGCTTGTCTGGGATTGAGTCTCTTGGCTGTCTTGAAATATTCCAAATTCTTATGATCAGTAAACACAGTGAAAGAATGGTCACTGCCCATTGATGCCAGCCAATGATGCTACTCCTTGAACTCGGCTTTCATCACCAGCATCTCCCTGTCTCCCAACATCATAATTTCTTTCTGCTGCACTTAACTTGTGGTGAATAGGAGGCACACGGGTATAGGGTGGTGTTCCTTGACGTTGAGATAGGTTTGCTCCAAGACCATGATTTGAGGCATCAACCTCGATGACAAATGGAAGTTCTGACGTTGAGATAGGACTGCTCCAAGACCATGATTTGAGGCATCAACCTTGATGACGAATGGAAGTCTTTCTTTTTGACAAAGAAGCAGCCGGCAGATGCGGGTGACTTTGAGGGATGTATGAAGCCTTTCGCCAATTCCTCCTCAATGTAGTTCCTCATGGCTAGTTCTGATTCAGGTTGAAACAAGGGAAATATGCGACCCTTGGGGGGTGTTGTACTAGGCAGTAGCTAATTTTTTTGACAATCTAAATTATCTAGCTCCTCTTCTTCTTTAGTTTACAGAATGAATGGGCAGGGGTGAGACACTGGCAAGACAATTAGATTGGCATGACTTACTCCATTGGCAAATCTGTTCATCTCTCCAGGATACATGGGTGCTATGCTGGCGTAGCCAGGAGAGACCAAGCATGACGGGTGCATGAGGTGTTTGGATTATAGTGAATTGAATCTTTTCCTTGTGTAGAACTCCAATTTGCATATCTAGTTACTGAGTGATGGATGAGATGCGACCAGACCCCAGTGGACGTCCATCTATGGCTTCCACTGATAACAGAGAACTACAGTAATGAGCAAACCAAAGAGATCTTACCAGCCTCTGTAGGATATAGTGTGGGTTGCAGATGGACGAACAGTGAACATTGGAGAATGAATCCTTTGCACTTGGTAGAATCACCACTGAATTTCTCAGGGTAAGCCAGATGGGAATTCATGTGAGATGGCATCACCAATGATTGTGAAATGGCAGCGGCTGTCTGTGGCGTGGCTTGGCATGGTGAGCTTTGACCAGAGGTGGGTAGTAACGAGTTACATTTACTTCGTTACATTTACTTGAATAAATTTTTTGGGTAACTAATACTTTTAGAGTATATTTAAAAATGGGTACTTTTACTCTTACTCAAGTACATTTTTAGTGAAAAAACGGTACTTTTACTTCGTTACTGTGGGCAACGCTCCTCTTGTTACTTTATGTTAATGCAATACAAGTTAAAAATGCTTCAGTTTATTCCAAACGCGCGCGCCGTCTACTTTTTACCGGCCAATGAGCGATGCCCATTCGCGAATGATTCATTCTTTTGAGTCAGTTCTGTTCAAAGGCTTGATCAAACCAGTTGGCAAACCCGTGAATTGGTTCACGAATCAGTTTGAATGATTCGTTCAGTTCTGCCGCACGCGCTGAGTCGTCTGAAGCAGTTCTCACTCAGAGTTGTAACATCAAGAGTGTTGAAGACGTGGCTTTGGATCTACAGTCAGTTTAAAGACAATCTGCAAAGGCTATGGTTTGCTAGCTATGAAGATCTTTATTAGATGAACACCGCGTGTGCTGTCTACGATTCTACAGGTATAGATAGGCTACATTCGATTACAATACACTATACCACAATGGCATTACTAGTTTGTTGTACATGTACCTTATACATTAAATACAATGTATAATTTATACATTACATAAGCCGTCACAGAGTATGAAAAAACCCGCGTTAGTTCTGCGCAGCAGCGCGCGACCTGTTCCAGGAGGAATGCCTTTAATATTGATATTTTTTTAATTTAATTCACTGATGCAAATCTGAATTTTTTTTTTATCAGCTGTTACTCCAGTTTTCAGAGTCATATGATCCTTCAGAAATCATTCTAATATATTTATTTATTAGTGTTGTTGAAAAAAACAGCATATGCTGGTTAGGTATGTGTTGAAGCTAGGATGCTGGTTTATGATGGTCCTTTGCTGGTCCTTAGCTGGTTTAAGATGGTTCTTAGCTGGTCATGTACTGGTCTTAAGCTGGTCGGACCAGCACATGACCAGCTTAAACCAGCATCCCATGCTTTAAAACATACCTAACCAGCATATGCTAGTTTTTTCAACAGGGAACAGTTTTGCTGCTTATTATTTTTTGGAATCTGTGACATTTTGTTCAGGATTATTTTATGAATAGAAAGCTAAAAAGAACAGCACTGATAATAAATTAGCATATTGGAATGATTTCTGAAGGATTATGTGACACTGAAGACTGGAGTAAAGGCTGATAAAAATTCTGATTTGCATCACTGAAATAAATTACTTTAAAAAAACATAAAAAATCTTTTGAACAGCAGTGTGTGTGTGTGTGTGTGTACTGGTATATATGGTTTACAAGGACACAAATGTGTATAATGACATGGGTACTACAACGTAAACATGTTTTATGAGGACACTTCCTGTGTCCCCGTAAAACAAAAGGCTTAAAAAACATACAAAACGGTGTTTTATAAAATTCAGAAATTGCCATTAGTTTCCTGTAAGGGGTAGGTTTAGGTTTAGGGTTGGTGTAGGGCAATAGAAAATACAGTTTGTACAGTATAAAAACCATTACGCCTATGGAGAGTCCCCGTAAACCACAAATTGAAGTGTGTGTGTATGTATATACATATATATATATATATATATATATATATATATATATATATATATTTTTTTTTTTTTTTTTATATATATATGTGTGTGTGTGTGTGTGTGTATATATAAATTTTATCTAAATATCTATATCTAAATAAAAATAGACTATATACAGTATCTAACAAAAGTGAGTACACCCCTCACATTTCAGCAAAAATTTTAGTATATCTTCTCAAGGGACAATACTACACAAATGAACCTTGGATATATTTTAGAGTAGTCAATGTGCAACTTGTATAGAAGTACAAATTTACTGTCCTCTAAAAATAACTCAACATATAGCCATTATTGTCCAAATAACTGGCAACAAAAATGAGTACACCCTAAGTGAACATGTCAAAACTGTGTCCAAAGTGTCAACATTTTGTAGGGGCACCATTGTTATCTAGCACTGCCTTAATCCTCCTGGGTATTGACTAGAGCTGTACAGGTTGTTGCTGGCATCCTCTTCCACTCCTCTATAATGACATGACGGAGCTGCTGGATGTTAGACACATGACACTTCTCCACCTTCAGCTTGAGGATGCCCCATATGTGGTTAATAGGGTTCAGGTCTGGACTTGGCCACTCCATCACCTTCACCTTCAGCTTCATCAGCAAGGCAGTTGTCATCTTGGTGGTGTGTTTGGGGTCATTATCATGTTGGAAAACTGCCATTCGGCCCAGTTTCTGAAAGGAGGGCATCATGTTCTGCTTCAGAATGTCACAGTACATGTTGGCATCCATGTTTCCCTCAATGAACCGCAGCTCCCCAGTACCAGCAGCACTCATGCAGCCCAAAACCATGATGCTACCACCACCATGCTTGACTGTAGGCAAGACACAATTTTCTTGGTACTCCTCACCAGGCCGTCACCACACATGCTGGACACCATCTGAGCCAAACAAGTTTATCTTAGTCTCATCAGACCACAGGACTTGGTTCCAGTAATCCATGCTCTTGGCCAGGTTGTCGTCAGCAAACTGTTTGCAGACTTTTCTTGTGAGCCAGCTTCAGAAGAGGCTTCCTTCTGGGACGATGGCCATGCAAACCAACTTGTTGCAGTGTGTGGCGTATGGTCTGAGCACTGGCAAGCTGACCTTTCACTTCTGCAACCTCTAAAGCAATGCTGGCAGCACTCATGCGTATGTTTTTTGAAGCCAGCTTCTGCACCTGACGCACACCACGAGGACTCAACTTCTTTGATCGACCCTTGCGAGGCCTGTACCGAGTGAAACCCGTCTTGGAAAACCTCTGTATGACCCTGACCACTGTACTGTAACTCAGTTTCAGGGTGTTACTGATCTTCTTATAGCCTAGGCCATCTTTGTGGAGAGCAACAATTCTAATTCTCAAATCCTCAGAGAGTTCTTTGCCATGAGGTGCCATGTTGAACATCCAGTGTTCAGTATGAGAGAATTGTACTCAAAGCTCCAAATTTTAACTGCTCTAAAACAAGATACACAAATTTGTATAGTCCTGTCAAGCAGACAAAAACATGAACATGATGAATAGGACATGTGGCTTTGCATGGTTAAACGACGTATAGCTGTTTTCACTTAGGGTGTACTCACTTTTGTTTCCAGCTTTTTTGACAATAATGGCTGTATGTTCAGTTATTTTCAGAGGACAGTAAATCTTTACTACTATACAAGTTTCACATTGACTACTCTAAAATATATCCAAGTTTCATTTCTATAGAATTGTCCCTTGAAAAAATGTATTAAAATGATTGCCGAAATGTGAGGGGTGTACTCACTTTTGTGAGATACTGTATATTCAATATATGATCCAAAGTAACTAGTAACTAACTACTTGAGTAGTTTTTTTTATCCGATACTTTTTTACTCTTACTCAAGTAACTATTCAGACTATTACTTTTACTTGAGTAAATATTTCTACAAGTACTTTTACTTTTACTTGAGTACAGTTTTTGGGTACTCTACCCACCTCTGGCTCTGACGGTGTTATGCGAAGACTCTGCAATATCTTTACAAATTCTTCGGTGATCAATGTAAGACAGCATAACTGCTGTTGGTGAGCAATGAGTTGATTCACTTGGGCAGACAATGCTGAAGACAGGTGAGCTATAGCCGCTGGATCATATTTACAGGACGTTTTAGTTCATTTTGGTCAACATTACTCTAAAATGGCCCCGTTGTCTATTGGGGTTCCACAAGGATCTATTTTTGGCCCAATCTTGATTTTGTTATATATGTCACAAAAGCAAAACTGAAATAATCTTGTTCGGGGCTCCTGACACCCATGACTCTTTTGAATTGGGCAATTTAGCCCCCTTTTGTAAATCTGTGGTGAAGAACCTTGGTGTTCAATTTGAGAGTTCTTCAAAGTTTGATAAAAAGATCAATTCAGTGGTCCAATCGTGTTTCTTCTATTTAAGATTAATAACAAAAGTAAAACCGTTTCTGTCCTCCAGTGATTTTGAAAGGATTATTCATGCTTTTATTTCTGTAAAACTAGATTACTGTAACTCACTGTATGTGGATGTTAGCCAAATATTGTTTTCAACTGGTTAAAAATCTGGCTGCTAGACTTTTAACAGGTACTCGTAAAAAAACAGCATGTAACACTGATTTTAAACTCACTTCATTGGTTGTCAGTGCAGTACAGAATTGATTTTAAATGATTGATTATTGCATATAGAGCACTGCATAACTTGGCCCCACCTTATTTACTGCATCTCCTTCATATACATAAACCACCCAGGTCTCTCAGTTTAGCAAATCAAATGTCCCTGGACATTTCAAGGACCAGATTGAAATTGAGTGCTGACCGGGCTTTAGGTTATTTTAAATGAAACCTAAAACTGCATTTACTTGAATTAACGTTTGGTTCAGCAGGCTAATTAGCAAGAGGCTCTTAACATTTGATGTTGTTAGTCATTGTTTGTCTGAAAGTAAATTTTATTTGTGTAATTTTATTGTGTGATTATACAGCACATTGGTCAACATTATGCTTTTTTTAATTGTGCTTTGCAAAGAAATAAACAGAAAAACCTCAGGGACTTTCTGTGTTGAGGAAGGATGGATGCGTGGAAGTAAGTGTCCTTTAGATTTATCATGACAAACCAGTCCTTGGATCTGATTTGATTTGTATCAATGTCAACATCTTGAACATGAATGTTTTGACTGAACTAATTAGTTGGCGCAGATCTAAGATCGGACACAGCCCCCATCCTTCTTCGGAACAATGAAGTACCAGCTGTAGAACCTGATCTTTCTGTCGAGTGAAGGAAGGGAACGAAGGAGGGAACGAAGACGTCACGTCAGATGGTGACCGACGAATTGGGATCTCGCTTAGAGAGGCCAATGCACTTCGAGTGTAACTAAACAAGCCAATGCACATTGGCATGCGATGATTGCATCCAGCTGCCGCTGACCACAGCGTGAGTATAAGTAGGCAGCAGGTGCAGCGAATATTTAGGTTTTCGCTGAGGAGCCGAGCCAGTGACCCGGCCGCTCAGCGGTGGAACAGAAGCCGTGGCGACGGGACATGACGTCTCCGTTCCCTCCTTCAGGGAACGAGGGTTACATAGCGCCATCCTTCCCGAAGGAGGTTCAGAAGCACTTACACATATGAACAACCGTTTAGATGCATATGGAAAATTAGAGGTGACTGTAACTCTCTAACAAAAAATGGCAGAAGTTGCCGGGGAAACACGGACTCTGGAGTTGTACCGTGGAATTACACATATGGGATCCATTTAGGTCTCTACATATGGAACCCAGCCCTCTACCGGTTCTTACGGATTCATCGAGTGAGGGCCTGGCGCCGGACGCTCCGCCACATCTGGCTGCTGAGGGGACGGAGTAGCTCGATAGGGCCTCTCTAGAGCGGTTTTAGCTAGCTGACCTGAAACTGGAGCCTCTCAGTGCTTCTACACATTTGAGGTGAGAACACAGGAGGAAACCAGCTCCACATGAAGGCTATAGAATCTAGTGAACGTGTTAGGGATCGCCCAGCCCAGCCCACAGCTCACAATATCTGCCAGCAAGGCACCGCGAGCCAACGCCCAGGAGGATGCAACACTTTTAGTAGAGTGAGCTATCAACCTGAATGAGCAGGGCACACCCTGTGCCTGATAAGCCAGGGTGATGGCGTCCACTATCCAGAGGGCCATCCTCTGCTTAGAGATGGCATTCCCCTTTTGCCGGCCTCCGTGACAGACAAGAGCTGGTCTGAGGCTGAAGCTTTGAGTCCTGTCTACACAGCATCTCAATGCTCAGACAGGACAAGAAAAGCTAGGGCTGTGTCTGCCTCCTCCGGGGGCAGCGCTTGCAGGCTCAGCACCTGGTCCCTGAAGGGAGTAGTGGGAACCTTGGGCACATAGCCATGCCAGGGCCTCAGGATTACCTGGGAGTCAGCCGGCCCAAACTCTAGGCACGAATCGTCGACCAAAAATGCATGCAGGTCCCCTACCCTCTTGATGGAGGCCAATGCAAGCAGGAGCAGAGTCTTCATTGAAAGAAACTTCAGCTCGACTGTCTGCAAAGGCACTTCCGGGGGTCTTCTCGGTGAGAAGAGCACCAATCGACAAACAGGTTCCACTTCAAGGCATAAGCATGTCTCGCAGACAGTGCTCTCGCTGAAGTGATGGTGTTAACTACCTCTTGGGGTAGGTCAGCTAGAACCTCCGTGTCCCGTCCAGGGACCAGACAGGAAGTTTCCAGAGATCTGGACGTAGGTGCCATAAGGTGCCCCGTCTTTGAGTCAGTAGATCCTTCCTCAGAGGAATCTGCCAAGGAGGGGCTGTCACGAGGAGCATCAGTTCTGGGAACCAAGTCCGAGTGGACCAGTACGGCATCATGAGCAGGACCTGCTCCTCACGCTCCCTGATCTTGCACAATGTCTGTGCGAGAAGGCTCACTGGGGGAAATGCATACTTGCGAAGGCCCCGCGGCCAGCTGTGTGCCAATGCATCCATGTCGAGTGTTCCCTCGGTCAGGGAGTAAAACAACTGACAATGAGAAGTCTCTAGAGACGCAAACAGGTCTACCTGAGCGAGTCCGAAACGTCTCTAAATTGCGGATGTTTGACGCAGGGGGCCGCCATCGGCGACGAGCAGGCTGGGGCGCTGCAGCCAGCGGACGGGGTTGAGGCAGCAGCTGAACGTGTTGGATCACATTAGTCTGCTCCAGTGCAGTCGAGAACTGCTGGCCCATGTTCTCGACTGCGTCGCCGAAGAAGCCGGTCTGGGACACAGCGACCTTGAGGAACCAAACTTTGTCAGCGCCCCTACGTCGACCAGACACAGCGAAGGTGACGCTCCTGGACCACAAGTGTGGACATCGCACGACCCAGAGAAGTCGCGGTAACCTTCGTCGCTTGGGGTGCGAGGTCAGCTGCGGTTTGGAGCTCTTTCAGAACTTCCGGTTCGTGACCACCCTCGTGCAGGTCCCTCGGTGCTTTTAGCCTGAAGAACATGCAGTAACGCCATAGCGTAAGGTGGAAGCAGCTTCTCCACAGGCCACATAAGCATCGCCGGACAGACCAGACGAGTACCTACAGGCACGGAAGGGGAGGCACAGTTTGCTCTGCAGGGTGGAGGCGGTATTAGGCACGTTCCACTGGCAGCTAAACTGGTTTGCGAAGCGCAAGAGGAGTGATGGTCCCTCGAGGGTTGGTTCCCTGGAGGGTTTGCACCACTGTAACCCTCAGACCACCCGTGCCACCAGCTGAAGTCCTCGCCTGTCTGCAGCCAGGACGAGAACCAGATCAAGGCAGAAGCAACAGAGCTCCGCCCCTTTGTCGAGGTAACGGAGCCTGGCCTGCACTCCGAGATGATCATCTTCCCACAATGAGAACATAACTCATCCACGAACGCCACCTCAGCGTGCTTCCTGCCCAGGCATGTGAGGCAGCGATCATGAACATCACCCAGTGCCAGGTAACAACCGCATCCAAAAACGCACGGGTGACACGTTGTCTATAGCAAGACCCACATCGTCTTTACAAAGATGTAACATCAAGTTTGCCAGATGCAATGTCGTCTTTAAAAAGACGCACCCGTGAATGCTCTTTTAGGGAAAAAGCTCTTTTAGTGTGCTGAAGCGCACAGGGGAGATGGCCGCCTGCAACACAAACAGGGGGTAGTGCAACCTGATGTGTGCAATCCACTTGACACGGGAAGAACCACTGCCACTGTAACGCCTAGCTACAATACACACACCTATACTGGTATGCTGGTGTGCATTTGAGCCTTTAATTACCATTCTATATTAATGTGCTGCTTGCTGACACAGAGACACAGACAGACAGACAGACATACACACACACACATCGGAGATTGCGCAGCTCACACATCCAGGAGCAAAGAAACTTGTCAACACTGCCCCATGACTTTTATTAATAAAAGTTTAAATACTGAATCGCTACATAATATTTTCCAGCAATGAGAGGATAAAATCGCTGTTTGTAAACTCACTCATTGTAGAGAGAGACGCACAGACTCGCATACACACAACTTTCATCTCTCTCTCTTTCTCTCTCTCTCTCTCGATCGAATTGGCAATATTTGAGATAAAGGTTTAACCATTTCTAATTATTGGGGGGACTAGCCCCCCTTTATGTCTATGGTATTATCGCCCTGATCAGGCATGAAAATATGTTGTGGCACTATCGTGCAGTCAGTAATGATATGTTAGCAAACTTTAACAATTTTTTCCAAACATTTCTTTGAATAACATGACCATAAATATGAACACATGATTGAACGTAACATAAAATAAATTATTACTTTTCAATAAAATCATTATTAATGCCAAAAAAGCTTACATACATGTGTCTTTTTGTTCGCTCGGGCAGCCATGTTGCCACTTTAGCAGGTGCTGATAATTCTCATACCCCTTAGTTTGAAGTGTGGTCCCGATAATTCTTCGTTTACAGGGCTATCTGGCCCTTCCCCTTACCCCTACCCCTCCAACGAAGAGAATTGAGACACCCCTACACCTTCACGTAAGTGTAGGGGTAAAGGGTAAAAACGGGATTGGGCCTAAGCCTCTTCTCCTCGACTAACGTTTAATTGACTACTACAGGGCAGTCCCTGAATAATTCTATTATAAAGCATGCATTAAACAGTATATAATACAAAAGGCAATATACAAAACAGTAATAATACACAGTGTCCTGGGGATATGCATGTTCATTCATGAAAAGGTTTGTCTATAGATTATTGGAGATTTTTATGACATTATTTGTCTGTTTAACTATTGAATTAAGAAAGACGGAAACTCTTTCTTAACTCCTTTTGGGTTGTAAAACACGTTGATGATATGTCTTTGCTGCAGTGGTAGCCAGAGGTCTGTTCTGCATTTGAGTTTTAGTTGTGGTTTAAGCACTATTCGGACAGGATTAGTTTTACATGGAGACGTGGGGTAAAGTAATTATTACCAGAGCTTCTCAGTGACTTTCATCTCAGTAATCATTACTGAAAATGTCAGTAAAGATTACAGCAACTTTTACCTTCTGTAAAATGGTCCAGAAAATAAATAAATAAATAAATAAATAAAAAACTCTAATCCTGTGTGAACTGACCAGCTGTAAATATGTATGTAAATATTCCGTTATTTCCTGGCACGAAACTTCCATTAACTTTAGGTGCCTATTACCAACAGAATCCAATCAGAATTTCATTAATTTAATTAATAAATTGTTCGACTGGACCTAACTGATATTATAATCAATATATTATAAACATATTATAAGCAGTGTAGTATGAACAGGAAGCAATGTGGCACGTACATGACGACAGTGCAAAAATCGAGTTGCCTCTCACACTTCTGGTAGTTTTACTGAGATTTATTATCAGATTGTAATTTTGTAATATTAAATTGTCATGCTAATGGCCAATTATCCCGCATATGAATTGACCATTAATATTACAGATGTCCTATTGTAAAAATACATTACTTCCTCATAAAAATAATTCCATCCTAATAGGGCTTTAGGGGGTTGTTCACAGACACCTTGGTACCTAGTTTTGTTGTTGGGTGAGGAATATGTTGGATTATTCATTGAGTAATTTTGTGTCTGAGCCTTGAAGTGTAAATACAAACTAATATATTAGAAAACTACAGGCAAAAAACTTAAAATTTAAAACAAGTTAAAAAAAAAATTGTTCCAATATTTTGCTAAGTATTGCTATAACAGCCTTTTGTCATAATGTACAAGTATGAGCTTAACATAAAGAGCTGATTTTTTAGTTAAGTCATGACCATAAACTCTAGGTTTTAAAAAAGTATTGAGAGAGAAAAATATAATTTTATGGTGTTCCTTGTCTTTTCTTCCTGCCATAATTACATTGAAAATGTCATTCTATGTTTTGTTTTGTTTTGTTGAGTTTGGACAAAACAAGCAACACCTGAAATGTTATTTTCCTATATATAGTAGTCAACATTTGAAGTGGATCAAAACCTTTCATCAAAGTTGTTCTAAAACAAAATAAATACCAGTTCTTGCCTTAGGACAACTTTGATTAACTTTTTTGATCAACTTCAAATGTTGACTACTGTATGTGCAATGCTATGATTAATCAAAATGGTTTTGCTTACTTTCTGTCATGAGGATCACTTACATGAGAAACATCCTAGGAGGTGTTCAAAAAAGTTGAAAAAGTATACATTGACATAAATAATTTCATAGAGTCAATTGGATTTGTGCTTTTGTCCGAGTGGCAGAAGGGATATGGAACCATCCCATCAAATTTGGGATCTCTGCAATTTGCAGTTTTTCACACCTAGACAACCTAGGCTCATACATTGAAGCAAACTATAATTAAGGATTGATTATGTCAACCCCAAAGGACATTTAAACAAACACAAAAAACAGAACAATAAAAAGCAGGACCATCCCTGTTCTGCCTCACAGGTTCCTGTCCTCCGTCTTTATCGACATGGCAAAGAGGACTGTGCCACTGGTGCCACTGCTGCTGGTGGTTTATGGGGTCTGTGTGCCAGCTTCAGCACAAGTCTGTAGACTACTTGGTCAGCCTGCCCTTCCTTTACTTTCTGCGCAAAAAGACATCAATATTGGGGCAGTTTTCTCATTTCATAGAAGTGCTCTGCTAAAGATGCATCCTTTCACTTCCAAACCAGAGCCAACAACATGCATCAGGTCTGTATTAAAATAACTCTTTGAGACCAAGCATTATGATGAATAAACAGTTGAACATGATTCTGAGAATTCTTTGCTGAATGTAAATACACAACCGATGCTTTATTTTCACAGCTTCAACTTGCGTGAGTTTAAATTTGCTCAGACACTGATTTTTGCAATTGAGGAGATTAACAACAACACACAGCTTTTGCCTGGTGTTTCTTTGGGCTATAAGATATATGATTCCTGTAGCTCTATAGCTCTGACTATCCTCTCAGGCATGGCTTTGATGAATGGTTATGAAGAGATTTTAAGTGATACATCCTGCTCTAGACCACCAGCTGTTCATGCCATTGTTGGAGAATCAAACTCTTCTCCCACTATTGGTTTGGCATCTTTAGTTGGTCCATTCAGCTTACCTGTTGTGAGAACTCTTACTTATCTGATGATTGTTATCATGTTGAATAAGTGTATGATGAACAACTGGAATATGCACCAAAATACATGTTTCAAGGCACATTGAACTAACTGATTTTGGCTATTGCAAATATAGAAAGCCATGTGTTAAATTGTTTATATTGTAGCAGTATGTTTATAACAGTTATGCTATTTGTATAGTAGTGATGTATTGTTTTTGTTCCTCTTTTTTTAGGTTGTTTTGGATTAAAAAAAAATGCATAGAATGCATAGTGGATTAGGAATAAAAAAAAAAAAAAAAAGAATCTGAAAAATTCCGTGATTAATATTCTCTTTTTTTTTTTCTTTTCTTGCAGATTAGCCATTTTGCCACATGTGCTTGCCTGAGTAACAGAAAAAGGTATCCATCCTTCTTCAGAACAATTCCCAGTGATTATTACCAAAGCAGAGCACTGGCTCAGCTTGTCAAGCACTTTGGCTGGACCTGGGTTGGGACGGTCAGGAGTCGCAGTGACTATGGTAATAATGGCATTGCAGCATTTGAGGAGGCTGCAAAACAAGAAGGGATCTGCATTGAATACTCAGAGGCCGTATTTAAAACTGATCCACAGGACCAGTTCCTAAAGACAGTGGAAGTAATAAAGAAGGGCACTGCCAGGGTGGTGCTAGCTTTTATCGCATTAGGAGATTTTGTTCCCCTCCTGAAAGTAATTGCACAACACAACATCACAGGGCTGCAGTGGGTTGGCAGTGAATCCTGGATCACTTCTAGAACTCTTGCAGAAACAAAGGAATACCATTTTCTTTCTGGAGCTGTGGGTTTTGCTATAGCAAATGCCAAACTTGTGGATCTGCGAGAGTTCCTAGTGAATGTACACCCTGATCAAGAACCAAACAATGAACTGTTAAAAGAATTCTGGGAAACGACTTTTCAGTGTACTCTGAGGACCAATGGCAGTGATGGCTGTACTGGCTCAGAGAGACTTGCAGAGCTGCAAAATGAATATACTGATGTGTCAGAGCTAAGAATTGCAAATAAAGTGTACACTGCAGTGTATGCTATTGCACATACACTACATAACATATTAAAAGACATTAAATCCTCCACCAACAGCAGCAAAGGAGAACGGCCTACACCACAAAAGGTATTTGAAGAAAATAAAATGACATTACAAAAATAATAATGAAACAAATTAAAATATAAATAATGGATCAATCCTCTCAGGTGTTAGAGTATATGGGAGGTGTGAAATTCACCATCAAAACAGGTGAAGAAATCTTCTTTGATGCACGTGGTGATCCAGTGGCAAGATATGACCTGGTGAACTGGCAGCCTGCTGAGAATGAACGTCTGCAGTTTAAGCATGTGGGTGCCTATGACAGCTCACTGCCTTTAGAGCAACATCTTCAAGTCAGTCAGGAATACATTCTGTGGGCAGGAAACAGTGGACAGGTACATAGATACTAGCACATTATTGAGGGCATGTGAAATATATGTTAAAATCATGAAAATACAGGCATTGAGAAGAACAAAGACTGTATAAAACTGTATGAGTGGAAAAATTACACGGGGAAAAAAAAATATTTCATTATATCATATGACAATATGACATTTATATGCCATCTTATAGTTGCCTGTGTCCGTGTGCAGTAAGAGCTGCCCCCCTGGAACTAGGAAGGCTGTGCAAAAAGGTCGACCTGTCTGCTGTTATGACTGTATTCCATGTGCTGAAGGTGAAATCAGTAATGGCACAGGTAAAACACATGCTGGATAATTCTCATTAATCAAGTGACTTCATCATGCTCTTTCCATTCAGTAATCTTTCCTTGAAATTCCTTCACAGATTCTAGTGACTGCTTTCCTTGTGATTTGGAGTACTGGTCAAATGAAAGCAAAGACAGATGTGTATTAAAAGTGGTTGAATTCCTTTCCTATACAGAAATCATGGGAATGGTGCTTTGCTTTTTCTCCTTCATTGGGGTGTTACTAACAACAATTGTTTCTTTTCTGTTTTATTTTCATAAAGAAACACCTATTGTCAGAGCCAACAACTCAGAGCTGTGCTTCCTTTTGCTCTTCTCATTGACTTTGTGTTTTCTCTGTTCACTTACTTTCATTGGCCGACCCACTGAGTGGTCCTGTATTTTGCGTCACACAGCATTTGGGATCACTTTTGTGCTCTGTATCTCCTGCATTCTGGGGAAAACTATAGTAGTCTTAATGGCCTTCAAGGCTACAGTTCCAGGAAGTAACATCATGAAATGGTTTGGGCCTCTTCAACAGATACTCAGTGTTGTTTCCTTAACGTTAATACAGGTGATTATCTGTGTGCTTTGGTTAACAATATCCCCCCCTTACCCATATATGAATTTCATTTATTACAGAGAAAAGATCATCCTAGAATGTAACTTAGGTTCAGCTCTTGGTTTTTGGGCCTCTTTTGGTTATACTGGTTTGCTGTCAATCTTCTGTTTTGTTTTAGCTTTTCTTGCTCGGAAGCTCCCTGATAACTTCAACGAGGCCAAATTTATCACATTCAGTATGCTCATATTCTGTACTGTCTGGCTCACATTTATTCCAGCTTATGTCAGTTCTCCTGGAAAATTTACTGTAGCCGTGGAGATATTTGCTATTTTAGCTTCAAGTTTTGGTTTACTATTTTGCATATTTGCTCAAAAATGTTACATAATTTTACTAAAACCTGAGAAGAACACAAAGAAGCAAATAATGGGGAAATATTAACCTAAAACACTTTAAACCCACATATAAACATGTAATTCAACAACATTAATGTATAAAGCAACAGTAACCCAAATGGGGAGAGAGAGAAAAAAAAAAAAAAAAAAAAAATTTATCTGACAGTAAACTGTAAAAATGAAACCACGTAAAAGCACAGTCTTTGTGATTTTAGGTACTAAGGATAGCTTTCATAATAACTGGAAAATGTCCATTATTATTGCCTCATATGACAGAAAAAAAAAAATACACTTTTATCTGTTGAACTGGTGGATTCCATTTCCATCATGTGAAATGATAGCTACACAATACCAGCACTACTTTCACTGTTGTCTGACCCATTAGTTCTGCTCTCCACAGGCTGTGGAAGGCTCTGCAGTGTAGGCCGGATTAGCACTAGACACAGTGGACTCTCAGTGACCATCTCCATCACAGCCATGTTCTGGACCTGCATTATATACTTCCTAATAAAAAATGACATTGACTTCTTGCAGTTAACAAAAAATGGAAATTTCAATTGATTGCTTGTATTTCTAACAGCTATTTAAATCATATAGCCATTTGTTTATGATTGAAATTTATGTATACAAGCTTATACCTCTTATGTGCACAATATGTGTTGTACCTCATAATATGCTACGTAATTTTGACAAGTTCAGGATGGTTGTTAAATACAACAGCTGATACCAGAACAAGGGGAATAGGATACAAAATCACTGAGCCCTACTTTTATTTGGGATTTTTCTTGAAAAGCTGAAATTTCACTCTGACTGCATTATACCTGACCAAACACTGTCATCATTTGGCTAAGACTCTGTAGTAATTGGAGGAAGGAAGGAATAAACAAACAAACAAACAAACAAACAAACAAACAGATAAACAAACAGACAGACAAACAAATAAATACATAAATTATATAAGCAATAGATGTATACTGTAATTTAGCAGAATGTCACTCAGGTTTGAGTACCTTTATTTCTTTTTCAAGATGTAATATTTCTTCATGGTTTCTTCATGGCTACTTTGTTTTAAAGAAATCAGAACATCTAAACATTAACAATGCCATCTTTATTCTAATTTAAAGGGCATTGATAACACAACTGATAACACACAGTTTGAGATTGTTTATCAGTTAGCTGAGCAAGAAGGATTAAAACAATAGCCTTTGATCATGAATAATTATATATCCAAATGCAAAACCTAATGTGAAAAATATGCAATATATTATCTATGAAAACACTTTTCTGAGCAACTAAGGATTGCACAAACCCATTTGAATATAAATAGGGCTAAACAGGCATCTAGTTGTGAACCATGTATTACACTTGCCTTGATTTATTTCTTTCAAACTTATAGCAGATTATCTGCCTTCATTTATTTTTCTTTCTTTCTTTGATTTTAAATGCCTTTGCTGGGTTTAAACTTTTATTTTAATTTTATTTAAAGGTGTATGCGGTTTACAAAAGAGTTATGAAAATACACTCAAAATATATGTAAATCTATGCAGATAGCCAACTTTTAATTGCTACTTACTAATTAATCATCAAGAGGAATAGGTAGAGTTTGGTTATCTCTGGACTATAGTAGATGTTGGACAATTAGGGTCAGATTTACTCTTTTAGCGTTTAAAGAAATACTGTTAGGATTTACTAAAGATGTGCAGTGGCAAATTAGCAAAGAAAAGGCACAGAAAGACATTTTTGCAGCTGATCTTTTCAGTGTCCCTTTCAGATGCAGCATTTATGGTAGGAGAGTACAGGTGCATCTCAATAAATTAGAATGTCGTGGAAAAGTTCATTTCAGTAATTCAACTCAAATTGTGAAATTCATGTATTAAATAAATTCAATGCACACAGACTGAAGTAGTTTAAGTCTTTGGTTCTTTTAATTGTGATGATTTTGGCTCACATTTAACAAAAACCCACCAATTCACTATCTCAACAAATTAGAATACTTCATTAGACCCCCCAAAAAACACTTTTAAATTGTTGGCCTTCTGGAAAGTATGTTCATTTACTGTATATGTACGCAATACTTGGTAGCAGCTCCTTTTGCTTTAATTACTGCTTCAATTCGGCATGGCATGGAGGTGATCAGTTTGTGTCAGTGTTGAGGTGGTATGGAAACCCAGGTTTCTTTGACCGTGGCCTTCAGCTCATCTGCATTTTTTGGTCTCTTGTTTCTCATTTTCCTTTTGACAATACCCCATAGATTCTCTATGGGGTTCAGGTCTGGTGAGTTTGCTGGCCAGTCAAGCACACCAACACCATGGTTATTTAACCAACTTTTGGTGCTTTTGGCAGTGTGGGCAGGTGCCAAATCTTGCTGAAAAATGAAATCAGCATCTTTAACCCTCTGGGGTCTGAGGGTGTTTTGGGGGCCTGGAGAAGTTTCGCCATGCCCTGACATTTGTGCTTTTTTCAGTTACTTATAAAAATATAAATGGCTAAAGTCTAATAACACTGTAAACAGCACAAACTGGGCTATAATAATAATAATAATAATAATAATAATAATAATAATAATAATATGTTAGCAGCATTTATGTACATGATTGTGTTTTTGAGAAAGCAACATTTATGCGTTGTTAGTGAAAAACTAAAAATTTGAAGTCACTGAAATAAGGCCATAAAACACATACAGAACATCTGTTCACAAGACTTTTGAGAACTGGATCTTGTAGCCTAGAGTTTTTGCTTCAAAATTATGTAAAAATCAGCTTGTTTACTCACTCACAGAAAACAATATATTGATTTAAATTTTTAAAGACATGTTTTGTGATCGAAAGCCTATATGCGAGGGTGTCGCAATGGCCTTGAATATTAAGTGATTCTCCCCTGAGAGACAAAGGGCCCTCCCCTAATGGCCCATCAGTGTGACTGTGACTTTGAGGCAGGTAAGACAGAACGTGAGGAGACTGAAAAAAAAAAAAATAATTATTTGTATTTTATTTACAACACAGTATAATCAAAACATACATAATGAAGGTCAAAGACACATTATTGTGCACACTGATCTAACCACAGAGATGTGAACAGACTTTGAGTCATTTCTGCAACAGATTCTGTTCAACAAGTGAAACAAGTAAATCATACCTAATATTTACTTGTTTTATTTAAGTGTTTCTGCTTCTTTCCATGGATCCAAGAAGAAAAAACTATCAGTAGTCAAGGAGCTTGTTTTACCATAGAATATCAGTGTAGTTGAAAATCTGATGTTGGTACAGCGCTCTCAGAGGAAAACAGTTTGAAGAGAGAAAGTCAGCAGGATTCATCTGTGGTGCAGGTGTCTGATTCAATAAAATACAAACAACCAAAAAATAAATAAATAAATAAATAAAAAACATGTGTGAGCATGTTAATATCATGAGCATCTGTATATATGTAGCCATAGACTCACACATGCTTTGTACTACAAAAGGATGTACTTTGTACTATAAAAAAGGATATTTTATATTTGAGAAGTAATTGTTATCGTTTAGCACGCTATTAAAATATATTTGTGAACAGATTATTAATAATAAACATGGTCTAAACATTCTTAGATGCGTAGCATTCATCATGTTGTAGTTTGGGAAAAGCCTAACTAGTAATGTGTTCAAGTTTATGTCACAACACCACGTTAACTAATGCAAAAAAGAAACATTACTTACTCATCAGATTGATCTACTCTACTGGATGAAATCTTGTTCTTCTTTTGAGGGAAATCCAGCCTTTACTCAGCACGTCTTCTTGCAGAAACGGAAAGTAGCCGCGATGAACGAACTCCTCACGCTTTGTTTATGTTGGGCGTCTCCATGCGCACGTGTCTCATGTGGATATTTACATATGAACGGCGTGAGCCGCGAGGGGGCGGGATTGCATTAAAGATAATGAGTTAGACGGGAAAGACTGAACATCGTGTTGGTTTCATACAGATTACTTTATCACAGAATGTTTGTTTTCGATATGACTTACTTCATTTAAAAGTAGACACTTCAAGCTTTCTATAGATATAACTCTCATGTCTGTGTGCTGAGTATTTGCTGAGTTACAGTTCATTTTAGTGACGCGTTTCTAAAAGCAGCTCGCGGAGACGGAGAAGGCAGAGAGCGCACCCTGTTTGTTTTCTTTGTTCTTCAAAAGCACAAAGTTTAGTTGTTATAATGAGTGTATACAAATAAAAGTAGACCCCTTACAGATTCGAATGGTGTATTGCTCTTATCTGTACGATCAAAAATGGCAGAGTAATTCAAGCTCATCTCGGCCTTATCAGGAAAATCTGCCACAAAACGTGTATCCGCGTTTGTCGACCCCAGAGGGTTAAAAAGCTGGTCAGCAGAAGGAAGCATGAAGTGCTCCAAAATTTCTTGGTAAACGGGTGCAGTGACTTTGGTTTTCAAAAAACACAATGGACCAACACCAACAGATGATAATGCACCCCAAATCATCACAGACTGTGGAAACTTAACACTGGACTTCAAGCAACTTGGGCTATGAGCTTCTCCACCCTTCCTCCAGACTCTAGGACCTTGGTTTCCAAAATGAAATACAAAACTTGCTTTCATCTGAAAAGAGGACTCTGGACCACTGGGCAGCAGTCCAGTTCTTCTTCTCATTAGCCCAGGTAAGACGCCTCTGACGTTGTCTGTGGTTCAGGAGTGGCTTAACAAGAGGAATACGACAACTGTAGCCAAATTCCTTGACACGTCTGTGTGTGGTGGCTCTTGATGCCTTGACCCCAGCCTCAGTCCATTCCTTGTGAAGTTCACCCAAATTCTTGAATCCACTTTGCTTGACAATCCTCATAAGGCTGCGGTTCTCTCGGTTGGTTGTGCATCTTTTTCTTCCACACTTTTTCCTTCCACTCAACTTTCTGTTAACATGCTTGGATACAGCACTCTGTGAACAGCCAGCTTCTTTGAAAATGAATGTTTGTGGCTTACCCTCCTTGTGAAGGGTGTCAATGATTGTCTTCTGGACAGCTGTCAGATTAGCAGTCTTCCCCGTGATTGTGTAGCCTAGTGAACCAAACTGAGAGACCATTTTGAAGGCTCAGGAAACCTTTGCAGGTGTTTTGAGTTGATTAGCTGATCGGCATGTCACCATATTCTAATTTGTTGAGATAGTGAATTATTATTATTATTTATTTATTTATTTATTTATTTTTTTTTTAAATGTGAGCCAAAAATCACCAGCCAAATTACTAACCGTAGTCAGAACGGTTGAACCCCAAAATGTTGCCCTATCCGTGCAAAACTTTGATTAAATAAAATTGTTTTGATAACTCCCAGATAGCAAAAATCATTTGGGCCAGATCTGGCCCAGACCCATCGGGAGTTCTGGACCAGATCCGCGCAACGGACTCGGGTCGGTGTCTAGCATAGCATAACGGGCCAATACTGGCAGGGATCCGTTTTTCCGGATCTGGACCACAACTGGGCCATCTCCAGACCAGATGCGGATTCCTTTATGGTGATTTGGCCCAAATGTGGCCCGGATCTGGTCCAGTACCATGATGGATCTGGGCCAGCTCATTTTGTAATTTTATATATATATATATATATATATATATATATATATATATATATATATATATATATTACACACACACACACACACACACACATACACACATACATACATATATACACATATATACATACAGGGTTCCCACTCTTACATGAACACCAGATTCAAGGATTTTTTAAAGCACCATTTATTTAAATCAAGCACCTATCAAATTCACACCCCAGCATATGTAGCGGCATGAAAGGCCTCTTACAGTACTCAACATTTCACTTACACTTAATATTTACATTAAAAATTTCAGAGTAATGAGGTTTTGAATGTGTAGGTTTCATAAATTTAGACCATTTTGAGCAGTCTTGTTCAAAGAAATTTTGAATTTCTCAGATATTGATAAAAAATACATATTCTTGCATCAAACTGGTTTTTGCTGTAATTCTTGTAAAAGATTTAAATTCAAAAGAATTACTCAATTTTTAAATTAATAAAAACGTGGTTAAACGGGGCTCTACGCTTACTTTACTTTTTAGGAGCACAGTCATATATATATCAGGAGCACCTTCTAATCAATAATCAAATTCTGATCAAATATTAGCCTTCCCATTACGAGATGATATTTGACTCCTTAAAATGATTTACAGGGAATTTTGTTTTTACCTTTGTAATGGCATTTTTCTAACTTTATTAAAAAGTATGTCATCTTTTGTCAAATTAAAAAATATAACAAGTAGAATAAGAATGAGTTACCAATCAAATGAAATCAGTATTAAAAAAATAATAATTTGTACTAGAAGTGGCACAGAAGAACACAAAATTGGCTTGTAGGTGTATTTTCAGATGGTTTAATGAGGCTCAGAGGTCCCATGAGTGCAATTAAATTCATAACTTCATGTTGAGGTTAATGTTTTAAATATAAAATTTTGAATATAGAAATATTAAATGATTTAAATAACAGAAAAGATACTTTAAAATGAAAGTAAAACTGCCAGTAGGTGGCGGCAAGTCACTGATTTTAAATCAATGAATCATTCATTAATTGATTCGTTAGAACGGCTGATTCATTCCGGAACGAAGCAAGGTGACTGTCTTTATGAATGGGTAATTGAATCAGATTCGTTTAAAAACAAAACAACGCTGTGTTTGAATGGAGATGCGCAGCGGCTCAGCTGTTACTTTGTTTAGAACTATTTTCGTTGACGAAATGGAGCAGAATCAGGCAATATTGTTCAGACAATGCAAGTCACTTAATATTCACTTCTTGTTTAATGAACTGTTGTATTAAATCAATATCATTTGCAAACTCCCTTAATCATTAAAAGCTTCATTCATCTCGAACTCACAAAGTTCCATTTTAATCAACGCAGCTCTCTACACTGCACAGTGAATCTCTTATTCACACTGTCTACACTTTGTTTGTTATAATGAGAGGATTTGTGAGCTTGCAGAACTCAGCACTGAACAAAACGGCGTTTTGAGCAGTGAGTGGATTCTGTTTAACATTTGTTCTCAAGGAATCAAGAGATGTGTCTACTCACCGCTGCAAAAACATGTTGTAAGTACATTTGAAACCTTTGAAGCTCCCCTCAGCGCAAACACAAATATGCTGATTGGGTCATTTTGCACTGGTGCTCCTAAATATTTTTTCAGTCGCACGCAGTAATTTTCAGTCGCAAATGCACTGCTTCTCCATAAGTTCATGCAGAGCTGCGCAAGGTGCGCATCAGCTCGCATGCAAAGATTTTTTCTCCCGCTACCCCATCTCCACCCCAATCATTAGTGCCGTTTCGTTTTGCCTTTGACAGCGCATATAGGAAAATTTTTGAAACTGCACCATTCTACTAAACAAAATTTATTTCAGATTTATTTCAAGGACCTATATTTATTTTTAAGTACTTTCCAGGCCTTGAATCCATGTGTCTGATATTCAAGTACTTTCAAGAAGCGTGGGAACCCTGTGTGTATAATATTATATTATATTATATATATATATATATATATATATATATATATATATATATATATATATATATATATATATATATATATATATATATATATAGGCCTACACACACAATAAGTTGTATACATATCTAGAATTCACATAATTTGTTTATTTGTACAGTGCTTTTCACAATACATATTTCAATGCAGCTTTACAGAAAATGCATGTTTTTTTGTTACAAATAAAAAGAGTAATGTCCATATGCCACATTATTTGTACAGTTCCCGGATAATACAAATCCTACAAGTAGATAATGACTGTATTTTAAGTAGAAATGATAAATACCTTTAAAGCAATGATTACAAGCATCTTACATAATACATAATTAAATTTCTTACTGTCTTATGCCACTGATATTTTAAGTTGTAATACGAAGGTCTTAGACAACAGCAAACGGTCTTGGCCCAAATGTGGCCTTATAATGGCACTGCTGGCCTCCTGTCGGCAATGGCTTGTGACCTGACAGCATATTATGAGACCCATGGTAAACAAGATAAATAAAATATTGCATGATAATTTTTAAATGATCACACAAATTTTAATGAAGTATAATACTGTTTAAATTTAATATTTGAAATGGCAAGTGAAAACAGAATAAAACATTATCAAAATTAAGCAAATCAGTAAATCAGTCAACTGCATTAAACTGCACTTAATTATAATTTTATATTATTATTCTCAGTACAAATAATATCTGAATCCTTACATGAGAGAGAGAGAGAGAGAGAGAGAGAGAGAGAGAGAGAGAGAGAGAGAGAGAGATCGATCGATCATTTAACTATCATCATGTAATATTTATTTGGTTTACCATGGGGCACATACATTTATTAATATGCTGTCATACACAAGAATTAAATAAAATGATCATAAAAGTATTTTATTTTTATTCAAATCTTTGGTATCCTTGTGATGCTTTGTGTGAGGAACAGATCCAACTTATATATAAATATAATATAATATAATATAATATAATATAATGTGACTTTAAATGCAGACCTTGAGCCAAAAACTCTTTACCAAACACCAATGACTTGTACATACACTATATGGACAAACGTATTGGGACACCCCCTTCTTTAGAACAGAAAAAGGCACTTCCAAAACTGTGGCAACAAAGATGGAAACATAATGCATGTATTTAAAAACTGTATTTCCATCTCTGTTGCAACAGTTTTGGAAGTGTCTAAAATGACTGTACCCATACGTACAAGTCATTGGTGTTTGGTAAAGAGTTTTTGGCTCAAGGTCTGCATTTTAAAGTCGCACCAGAGGTGTTCAGCTTGGATTAGGACTTGGCTTTCTGCAGACCAGTCAAGTTCTTCCACACTGACTAAATCAATCATTTCTTTTTGAACCTTGCCTTATACACAGAGGCATCTTCATGCTAGAATAGAAAAGGGTCCTGTCCAAACCGTTGCTTTAAAATTAGAAGCACACAATTCCCTAGAATATCATTATATGCTTAAACATTAAGATTTGTACTTATGGAAATTACTAAAACCTGTTCATTAGAAGGGGGTGACCCAATACTTTTGGCAATATAGTGTGTGTGTATTTTTTATATATATATATATAGTGGGTGCGGAAAGTATTCAGACCCCCTTAAATTTTTCACTTTTTGTTATATTGCAGCCATTTGCTAAAATCATTTAAGTTCTTTTTTTTTCCCTCATTAATGTACACACAGCACCCCATATTGACAGAAAAACACAATTGTTGACATTTTTGCAGATTTATTAAAAAAGAAAAACTGAAATATCACATGGTCCTAAGTATTCAGACCCTTTGCTCAGTATTTAGTAGAAGCACCCTTTTGATCTAATACAGCCATGAGTCTTTCTGGGAAAGATGCAACAAGTTTTTCACACCTGGATTTGGGGATCCTCTGCCATTCCTCCTTGCAGATCCTCTCCAGTTCTGTCAGGTTGGATGGTAAACGTTGGTGGACAGCCATTTTTAGGTCTCTCCAGAGATGCTCAATTGGGTTTAAGTCAGGGCTCTGGCTGGGCCATTCAAGAACAGTCACGGAGTTGTTGTGAAGCCACTCCTTCGTTATTTTAGCTGTGTGCTTAGGGTCATTGTCTTGTTGGAAGGTAAACCTTTGGCCCAGTCTGAGGTCCTGAGCACTCTGGAGAAGGTTTTCGTTCAGGATATCCCTGTACTTGGCCGCATTCATCTTTCCCTCGATTGCAACCAGTCGCCCTGACCCTACAGCTGAAAAACACCCCCACAGCATGATGCTGCCACCACCATGCTTCACTGTTGGGACTGTATTGGACAGGTGATGAGCATACCGCTTAGAATTAAGGCCAAAAAGTTCTATCTTGGTCTCATCAGACCAGAGAATCTTATTTCTCACCATCTTTGAGTCCTTCAGGTGTTTTTTAGCAAACTCCATGCGGGTTTTCATGTGTCTTGCACTGAGGAGAGGCTTCCGTTGGGCCACTCTTCCATAAAGCCCCGACTGGTGGAGGGCTGCAGTGATGGTTGACTTTCTACAACTTTCTCCCATCTCCCGACTGCATCTCTGGAGCTCAGCCACAGTGATCTTTGGGTTCTTCTTTACCTCTCTCACCAAGGCTCTTCTCCCCCCGATAGCTCAGTTTGGCCGGACGGACAGCTCTAGGAAGGGTTCTGGTCATCCCAAACGTCTTCCATTGAAGGAGTATGGAGGCCACTGTGCTCTTAGGAACCTTAAGTGCAGCAGAAATTTTTTTGTAACCTTGGCCAGATCTGTGCCTTGCCACAATTCTGTCTCTGAGCTCTTCAGGCAGTTCCTTTGACCTCATGATTCTCATTTGCTCTGACATGCACTGTGAGCTGTAAGGTCTTATATAGACAGGTGTGTGGCTTTCCTAATCAAGTCCAATCAGTATAATCAAACACAGCTGGACTCAAATGAAGGTGTAGAACCATCTCAAGGATGATCAGAAGAAATGGACAGCACCTGAGTTAAATATGAGTGTCACAGCAAAGGGTCTGAATACTTAGCACCATGTGATAGTTCAGTTTTTCCTTTTTTAATAAATCTGCAAAAATGTCAACAATTCTGTGTTTTTCCTGTCAATATGGGGTGCTGTGTGTACATTAATGAGGAAAAAAAAAATGAACAAATGATTTTAGCAAATGGCTGCAATATAACAGAGTGAAAACTTTAAGGGGGTCTGAATACTTTCCGTACCCACTGTGTGTTTGTGTGTGTGTGTGTGTATTTATTTATTTTACCAAAGTAAGAAGGCTCATACAAAATGCATGTTATTGTTTATTTAGTACTGACCTGAATAAGATATTACACATAAAAGACGTTTACATATTGTCCACAAGAGAAAAATTGTTGAATTTATAAAAATGGACCCTGTTGTTTACATCCACTTGATTCTTAATACTATGTTGTTACCTGAATGATCCACAGGGTTTTTTTTTTTTTTTTTTTTTTTTTTAAAGTGATAGTTGCTCATGAGTCCCTTGTTTGTCCTGAACAGTTAAACTGCCTGCTGTTCTTCAGAAAAATCCTTCAGGACCCACAAATCGTTTGGTTTTTCAGCATTTTTGTGTATTTGAACCCTTTCCAACAATGACTGTATGATTTTGAGATCCATCTTTTCACACTGAGGACAACTGAGGGACTCATATGCAACTATTATACAATCAACAAGAACTTGAAGTAAAAAAAAAATGCTCACTGATGCTCCAGAAGAGAAAACAGTACATTAAGGGGGTGAAAACTTTTTGAATTTGAAGATCAGGGTAAATTGAAGCTACAGAAGATACATGTAAGTATCTTCTGTAGCTTCTGAAGGGCAGTACTAAATGAAAACATATATTTAGGCAAAATAAGAAAAATGTACACATCATTCTGTTCAAAAGTTTCACCCCCTTAATGTACTGTGTTTTCTTCTGGAGCATCAGTGAGCATTTTTTTACTTCAAGTTCTTGTTGATTATATAATCATAAAATATATGATTGTAAACCAAATTAATAGTAGTTATTATGATTGATGTGGTTTGAAATTGGTAAAAGTGCTTAAAAAATGATCAGAATATTGACTCGCCTAATAATTACGCACTGTATATGCTTTTCCACATCATAAATGTTATCCATGGTTAGCATTTTTTATTTTCAAGAAAGTCAGTGAATGGAATGTCACAGTTTTGCATTGTGCTTGGAAGCAGCAGCGGATAGCCTAGACTTATGCTTTGAGTTTGAATAGAAATCTTATACAGTACAGTTTGTCGATCTAAAATGGTGATAGTGCATTAACAACTGTCAACCATTTCTGTACGCAAATGCACTTTCAAAACTTATTTACACAGCACATTTTTAATTTTGGTCGCGCATGCGGACCACTTATGTGCACCTCTGGCTATACGTAAGCCGCCTGCCATATTGTAGCGGTCAACTTGACGTCATTCACCATAGTAATCACTGAATATTCAAAAGATGCCACAATCCTGCACAGCCAATAGTCTGCGAACCTACAGTATGGTGAATGACGTCAAGTGGACGGTTCCAAGATGGCGGCCACATCTACGTGCCTGGAGCGGTCGAATAGGGCGTCAATATGTCTATGATTACTGCCACCATCTGGTATTGACTTGGTCGGCATTGCTGGGAACGCCCACAAAAACGTCATATCCGTTTATGCCGTGGGGGAAAACAAACCATTCGAATTAATGTGCGGAGAGCTTGTTAGGCACTTGATCCTTACTTTTTGTCATGATAGGCGCTTGATCTTTACTTTTTGTCATGATTTCGATTTATTTTTGCTTGGTACAGTGCCGAAAAGTTGCTATGTGGCGTTCTGTACCTCTAACAAGTATAAAAAAAAATAAAAAAAAAAAAACACTGAAGATTTATATACTGCCGAATAAATAGACAGAGGTAACTATTAGCACAATATCTGAGTGGGTAGCACACACCATCAGAACTCCGACAGCAGTTACGGATACACAACGTTATGTTGTCAACGTATGGAAGATATCAAGCTTAATATTCATATTTATATGCACTCCACATAGGCTAGACCAGTGGTTCTCAACTGGTGGGTCGCGGAGTGTACGGCCAAAGAAACGACATCAACAACAACAAAAAAATTCTAAATGTTTTTTTTTTCTTTTTCTGATGAGAAACTTTTATTATAAAAGACGTGCATGAAAGCTGTTGACACTTCTGTCAGATGCAGTAATAATGCCTGAGAAAAACGCGCTGTCCAGATTCAGTAGCTGCGGTCAGATGAGATGTAGACAGATTTATTGTCAGTGTCATTATTCTATTGTTATTTTCGTAACTTGCTATGAAGTAAAAAGTCTCTCACCTCAGAAAAGCGAACTATCCTGTCCTGCCAGATGTTACCGTGTTTGTAGCGTGCACACTTAAATAGCACACGCGAACGTGGCGCCGCACTGTATATCACTTCACTGAAACCAGAAACTACGAGAATGCAACTCGTGAAATAAAAGTACAGTACCGATAAAATCACATAACTGGTACTGCGTGTGTTAGCTGGGAAGGATTTGCATGAAGGTATGATATTCATTCTATTCAGGAGCAGTTTCCACATGTTATTAACAGTTCATGTTAGTATATCCATGGTAACGGTTGTTTCCATAACCCAAAAATACCATGTTATTTCCACTTATGTCATTTTGTATATGTTTAAATGACTGATGTCTCATTCCAACTTAATTGTATTAGCAAAAACTAGTTTGGGACTGCTATTTAATAGCCTTACCTTATTGGCTGTTTATTCAGTATTAGTCAGTCATTCTTAACAGTCTTAATTTTTGTGAAATAAATTTGCTTTATTTTTATTTTTTAACAAATTGTATTATATTCTATTTTTTATAGTGGGTCGCGGCTTGATGACCGTGGGAAAACGTGGGTCCCAAGGCCAAACCAGTTGAGAACCACTGGGCTAGACTACTTCCCCTTCAATGACCTGTCATTAGTCCCGTCTGCACCGCAACCCAGTTCTGATGGGGCTTACAGCAACCCTCCTTCGCATCAAATAAATGTCACTCCCTGATATTTTGTGATGTAAATATCAAATCTATTAAAACATTTCATATTATTATACACAATCCCTTACGAAAATTAACAATGGTATTACCATAGTAAAAGTAGGCTATAGTAGGCTATCCGTGTTTTTTGGGCGTTTTTATTACCAACTGTAGCCTATAACCACAGTTTTACTACAAATACCATGGTTAACCTATGGTTAGTGTAGCAAAACATGTTTAATTTGTTTTTTTACCATTGTTTACCTATAACCATGTTATAGGTAAACAATGGTTTAAAAAAAATAATAAAAAAAAAAAAAAAAAAAAAAAAAAAAAAAAGTATGACAGGCTTTTACTCTAGTCTATCACTTTATTAAAATTAAGCAAAACAAAGCAACAAATGTTTACTTTCACAAGCCGTCAAGTATAGGCTTGTAGTAAGCTGTTTCTTGCCTGGAGACTCAATCAGGTAACAAAAACGTGTCGGGAAACGACACCTCTGGCCATTCCTTTGGGTCGTTTGTCCAGTCTCAGATACCGTACGGACAGTCCGACCCAATACGGCTCTGTTTTTTTGACGTATCTTGCTCTGTCGAGAGGCAGAAATGATCTTATGTAAACCATTCTGGGTCAACACCATGCTTTTCCAATGAGGGGGAAAGGATCGTTTTCCGCCACGCCAACTCCGCCCACACAGCTATGACGCAACACCGACCAAGTCAATGGAGTGTGGACCAGAATGTAGTGTATATGCATTGTTTAAAAAAATAAAAATAAAAAATTAAAAAAAAAAAAAAAAATATCCTTCCACTTAAATTGGTTTCTCTAAGATATTGAAACAATATAACATATCTTTTGACTCTTTCTGCAAAATATCTTTGACGTCTTCTGTTCTGAACTCTGGGGGGGATGCACGCTCGTTTCCACGGACGCGGGCCGTATCCGCTCTGCAACAGTAGTTCCCGCCCACTTAAACCAGGCCCGGGCTGGATCCATGTTACAGCACTGAAAGGGATGTGACTGTAATGCAGATTTGCCGGTTTGAAAACAGACCCGGCGCAGAGTCAGCTGCTGTCTGGATTGTGTGTGTCTTTGAATTATGCATGGCAAATTTGGACAAACAGCCTACTAGGAGTTAGAGAAATAGTATGTATGTATGTATGTATGTATGTATGTATGTATGTATGTATGCATGCATGTATGTATGGACGTATGCATGTATGCAAATCCAAAATGGTGGAAAAATAAAATTTATATTGAAATTATTTTGGGGTCCTACTTTATATTAGGCGTCTTTACTTGCATCCACAAGCACAAAAAAATAAAAAATAAAAATATAATAATAATAATAATAATAATAATAATAATAATAATAATAATAATAATAATAAGAAGAAGAAGAAGAAGAAGAAGAAGAAGAAGAAGAAGAATTTAAAAAAAAAAATAAAACCTCTTAGGAACAGGTTTGGTAGTCTGGTTAGGTTTAAGTGTAGGTTTAAGAGTAGGGTCAGTGTAATTATATATCTAACTACAGAAATTAAATTTCAGTTCTAATTACAGGAAGGGATTTTTAAATATACGTACAATGTAAATACATGTATGTACACAATAAGTACACTGTATTAAATAATTAAAATATAAATACACAGTAAGGACAATTAATATAAAGTGGGTCCGGTTTTTGATTGTAGATCATTACGGGAAGTAATGGTACTTACTATAGCATCACATAGAGTTGATCAAGTGTGTGCACTTGTGAGTAACAGCTAGGATTCAGAACAATCCCACTAAGTTTTATTGACATTCTCTGATGCCTTGACATTTTTAATGAATAATAAGAAAATCAGTAATATATAAGGGTGTCCCCGACTAAGGATTTGCATAGTCGAATCGGAATTTTCGAATCTTGCCAACAGTCGACTGATAGTCGAATCATATGTTTGGGGGCGGGGGCAAAATACATTACCAAGAGTCAAGTCATTAGACAGTCATAAATACAGACGTTAACACACAGGGAAAATGTGTAACGGACACCTCGCAGATACAAAAATAATGTTTTATTTTTGATTAAAAGATAGTTAACATTAAATGTCAGTGAAACCCTAAGAACTCACATTTTTTTAGAATAGTGCTCTCATTATAAAGTTTTGTATATGACAGTAGTTATTAACGTTCTGCATTTCTGTTTTGAGCTGCACACGCTGAAGATGACCACCCAGCTAACAAAAAAAGGTCCCCAGGATGTCCCCTAAACGGCCTCTGTGAACGTGCCCTGGATGTCAGCGTGTAGGGTGCCCTTGACGTCGAGCGGACGTCCGCAAAGACGTCCTCCGGACGTTCACAGGACGTGCAGCGGCCATTCGGGACATTTAAGGGACTTTCGCTTTAAGTCCTCTGAAATGTCATTTTATTTTATTTTTAGGCTAATCAAAGACAACAGACACGCTGTATGGAGCAAAATACATTTATTTTAATTGAACAATTAAAGTTGCGGTGCTCTTTCCGTGTGTGTGTGTGTGGGTTTGTCAGCTGTGGGGTTAGTCCGATGACAATTCTTCCTGTTGTCTTATAACCTAAAACAACAAAATGAACATTAAGTAGTGTTATGATTGATTTAATATGTCTAGGACTACCGTTTATCCATTGAAAAAAAGATTTGTTATTGTTGACAATTTGGATTTAGACCAAGCGGTACGAAATTAGCGCACATATGAAGATAGGCCGTCCCAAATGGGCTTTTTGGCTCATATAGGCGTCTCAGTGTGTATTTTTACCATATGGAAATTCAATATTTAAAGTTCAATATCTGTCAATATTATATAAGTTTAATCATTTCAGCACATGCTAACGTTAGCTTCGAAAGTGTTCACATGCTAACGATCAGCAGCCGAACACAACGGAAAACTTCAGCAAACGTTTAAAAAGGTAAACTTTTCATAAAATGTAAGCATTACAAGATACAAATTGGTTACAGTAGCTAATGTCTACAAATATAAAAGCATAAATACCTTTTAGACTGACAAAAGCTAAAACTCAAGGCCGTGTCTGAGGAAATCACCGAGGACCATTAACTGTCACTACGCAGCTGAGCGTTGCCATGGATTCATGCTGTGTGCCCTAAAGTGATGTCATTCGATCATGTACTCATTTGATCGACACTTGCTTGTAGCCTATCTCCCAATGTGGCTATATTACACATTCGTTTTTTGTTTTGTTTTTTTGACCTGCACGTGGTATAGCAGTCTTAAATGCAATAACTAAAATAATAATTTTCCTAAATAACTTTTCTTGTCGGCTTACCAACAGTTTAAAATGTAAATGGAAAGAATTAATTTATTTGTCTTACCCGTGTTATTTTCCACTTTCTTTTCTTCATATTTTCCTGCATTCATCACTCTATAACATTCTTTTAGAGCTCCTGGGATGCAACCTTATTTTCTTCATGCATGGGGAATGCATAAACCTACTTGTAGCCTATATGTTCAATTGCATTATTGAAGGGTATCATGATTTAGATGTTTAAAGGCTGAAAACAGACTGCTGATTTGATGACATTTTTAATTACAGAAGTTACTCCTATTTTCTTTTTCAAGAAATGAAATTTAATATTAATTTAACATTGTTAACTTAATTTTACAATGAATTCAAATCTATTATACTATAGTAAAAAAAAAAAATAAAAACAAATATATACTAATAATAATAATAATAATAATAATAATAATAATAATAATGTCAATCTGCAAAAAAAAAAAAAAAAAAAGTTTTTTTGCATTCTATTATCAGAGTTAAAAAAAAAAAAAAAGAGATTTTGTTTTAAGGAATAGGGTGAAAATGGCCCACGTCTTGGTAAATGACTTATAATACCATCAAACAAGCTATGCATGAGAACTAATGATTTTTATAAATTAGCATGGGTCTCTTAAATATGTATATATTTTTTAAATGTCAAAAAGTATTATTGTTTTAAAATTATGAGAGTTAGAGTATCAACAGGTACCTTCTTGAGCCACGGCACAACATTCAGGTAAAACGGGCCAGCTGTTCAGATAAAATGGGCCAATATAAAAGAGAACAACACGGGTAATTTCGGCTGAAATCATTTTATTTTAACAGTAAATTGACACTATTGTCTTTAGTGTGCCATAGCTACAGCACCATATGCATTTCATTAAATAGGAAGTTGAATGAATATTTCATTAAACAATACAATTAAAAATGAACTGATCATGTTCAAGGTGCGTTTCTGTGCATTGGTGTCTTTTGTGTGCATGTACACTACCAGTCAAAAGTTTTTGAACAGTACGATTTTTAATGTTTTTTTTTTTTTTTTTTTTTTTTTTTTAAAAGAAGTCTCTTCTGCTCACCAAGCCTGCATTTATTTGATTCAAAATACAGCAAAAACAGTAACATTTTGAAATATTTTTACTATCGGCTCCAAGCTTTTGAATGGTATATTGTATAATGTTACAAAAGCTTTTTATTTCAGAAAAATGCTGATATTTGGATCTTTCTATTCAAAGAATCCTGGAAGGGAAAAAAAAAAAAAAAAGTTTCTTGAACAGCAAATCTGAATATTAGAATGATTTCTGAAGGAACATTTGGCCTTGTACTGTATCGTGTACCTTGTCAGTGTCTGTGCTCGCTTGGCCATTTATTGTGATTAACAGGAAAGTGTGTTCAAGCGCAAGCAGAAGACAGTGTAAGAAATACTCTTTGAGAGCAGCAGTCTATCAGCGGAAGTTAAAAAAAATAAACAAATAAAAACTTGGGAAACGCTTGTTTTGTTTACTGTGTGGAGACGTGCTGAAATTGCATTTGATCTCGTACTGTATTGCATACCTTGTCAGTGTCTGTGCTTGCTTGGCCATTTATTGTGATTAACAGGAAAGTGTTCAGCTGAATTCAATTAGTGATTGTTAGACGGGTATAAATAAGCTTAGTTTACCGCGGCAGCCCTCGTGTGAAGACCATCGACCGTGCGACTCCACCGGACAGGGACACCGGCAAGGGACACAAGTATCGCTTTTTATTTATCCTCCTTCCTATTACTTGTTTCACTTCTGTTTTAGAGACTGTTCTGTTTTTTATAACCAATTCTTACTATGCGTTTTCAGATCACTATCATCACTACCACTCGCAAACCTCGTATTACACACTGTAGGCAGCGCAATCCTAACAGCCTGCACAACCTGTCTGCTAATACACTACTTTCTTTTTCTACTGGTCTCTGGAATTGTCAGTCTGCTGTCAACAAAGCTGATTTCATTACTTCCATTATTAGTCATTCAAGGCTAAACCTCATGGCCCTGACAGAGACCTGGATCAAACCAGAGGACAATGCTACACCTGCAGCGCTCTCCAATAATTTCTCCTTTTCCCACACCCCCCGTTTGACTGGAAGAGGTGGAGGTACTGGTCTACTCATTTCTAATAATTGGAAATGTACTCCTTTACCATCTCTGAGTATCAACAGCTCCTTTGAATCACATTCGGTTACTATTATCTACCCTCTAAAAATCCATTTTGTAGTTGTTTATCAACCTCCAGGACCACTAGGTAACTTTGTAGAAGAATTAGACATGTTGCTCTCAACCTTTCTTGAGGATGGTACTCCCTTAATTATACTTGGAGACTTCAACATCCACCTAGATAAACCTCAGGCTGCAGACTTCCACACTCTGCTTGCCTCTTTTGATCTCAATAGAGTGTTAACTACGGCTACTCAAATCAGTCAACCAACTGGACCTTATTTACACAAGATACTGCTCCACTGATCATGTGCTGGTTACTCCACTGCACACCTCGGATCACTTCCTCCTCACTCTTAACCTCAACATGATTCCTGACACAACACATACCCCTCCTCATGTCACTTTTCGACGTAACTTACGCTCACTCTCACCCTCCCAGCTATCTGCTATGGTTTCATCTTCGCTTCCTCCCTCTATACAGTTATCATCTCTCGATGCCAACACTGCTACTGATACTTTCTGCTCCACTCTGTCGTCTTGTTTAGATACACTTTCTGCCCCTTATCTTCCAGGCCAGCCCGTACCACCCCTTCTGCCCCTTGGCTATCTGACATTCTCCGTGAACATCGTTCTAAGCTCAGGGCTGCAGATAGGGTATAGCGCAAATCACAAAATCCTACTGACCTTAATTTATATCGATCACTCCTCTCTGACTTTTCTGCTAATGTCTCTACTGCTAAAAGAACATACTATCACGACAAAATTAACAATTTGCCTAACTCTCACATGCTCTTTAAAACATTCTCCTCCCTCCTTTGTCCTCCTCCTCCCCCTCCTTCCTCAACTCTACCAGCTGACGACTTTGTCACATTCTTCATTAATAAAATTACAAACCTCACTGCACAATTCTCCTCACCACAAACTGTCAAAGACATCTTACCTTCAAACATACACTCGTTCACATCCTTCTCTTCACTCTGAGGCAGAAGTCTCTAAACTCATCCTTTCCAGTCATCCTACTACTTGTCCGCTTGATCCTATTCCATCCCATCTCATTCAAGCCATTTCTCCTGCAGTTGTACCTGCACTCACTCACATCGTTAACATCCCTTCACACTGGAGTTTTTCCCTCAGCATTTACACAGGCTCGTATAACCCCACTTCTTAAGAAACCCAATCTTAACCCAACTCTTTTAGGGAACTATAGATCGGTTTCTCTTCTACCTTTCATTGCAAAAACACTTGAACTAGTTGTGTTCAACCAAGAATCTGCCTCTCTCACACAGAACAACCTCCTGGACAGCAACCAATCTGGCTTCAGAAGTGGACACTCGACTGAAACTGCCTTGCTGTCAGTTGTTGAAGCCCTAAGACTTGCAAGGGCGGCTTCCAAGTCTTCATTACTTATCTTGCTGGATCTATCCGCTGCTTTTGATACAGTCAACCACCAGATCCTCCCGTCAACCCTATTGAGAAAAGGCATCTCAGGAACCGCATTCCAGTGGTTTCAGTCTTACCTCTCAGATAGATCCTTCAAGGTATCTTAGAGAGGTTAAGTATCCATGTCACAACATCTATCCACTGGGGTACCTCAGGGCTCAGTCCTTGGACCACTTCTCTTCTCTGTCTACATGGCATCGCTAGGTTCTGTCATTCAGAAACATGGCTTTTCATATCACTGCTATGCTGATGACACTTAACTCTTACCTCTCATTCAATCCTGATGATCCGACGATAGCTGCTCGCATCTCAGCATGTATAAAAGACATTTCTTGCTGGATGAAGGACCATCACCTTCAACTGAACCTAGTTAAGACAGAAATGCTTGTAGTTTCAGCAAACCCATCACTTCATCACAATTTCACCTTCCAGTTAGGCTCAACAACCATTACTCCTTCAAAAACAGCCAGAAACCTTGGAGTTGTGTCTAATGATAAGCTGAATTTCTCAGACCACATTGCTAAAACTGCCTGGTCCTGCAGATTTGCTTTATACAATATTAGGCAGATCAGGCCCTTTCTTTCAGAACATGCAACACAACTTCTTGTTCAACCTCTTGTTCTGTCCAGACTTGACTATCGCAATGCTCTCTTGGCAGGTCTTCCAGCCAATTCCATCAAACCTCTACAATTAATCTAAAATGCCGCTGCAAGATTAATCTTTAATGAGCCAAAAAGAATGCACTTCACACCTCTGTTCATCAATTTGCACTGGCTACCAATAGCTGCTCGCATAAAATTCAAGGCATTAATGTTTGCCTACAAAACCACCTTTGGCTCTGCACCCCTTTACCTAAATTCAGTACTTCAGACCTATGTGCCCTCTAGAAACTTGCATTCTGCAAGTGAACGCCGCATTATTGTGCCGTCCCAAAGAGGCACAAAATCACTTTCACTGACTGTTCCCATCTGGTGGAATGACCTTCGCAACTCAATCCGAGCAGCTGAATCCTTAGCTATCTTCAAGAAACGGCTTAAAACCCATCTCTTCTATCTTTATTTGACCCTCTAACTCTAGCATTCTCTTTTCTAATCCTATTTTATCTATCTGCCTTCATTTTATTAAAAAAAATAAATAAAACCTTGCTACGTATACTGCGTTAGGCTAATCGAGACTTGTCATAGCACTTGCATGTTGTTGCTCTTTTGTTGGTTTTGATTGCTTCTATTGTCCTCATTTGTAAGTCGCTTTGGATAAAAGCGTCTGCTAAATGACAATGTAAATGTACATGTAAATGGAACATGGGACTAGGGTAACGATGCTGAAAATTTAGCTTTGATTACAGGAATAAATTACATTTTAAAATACATTCAAATACAAAACAGTTATTTTAAATAGCAAAAATATTTGTAAATTTTACTGTTTTTGCTGTACTTTGGATCGAATAAATGCAGGCTTGCATTTGCACTTTTTTTAAAGACTAGATTTTGTATGCATACATATCTAGGCCTATAAACTTATTTTCACCCTCAATTTCGGTGTAAAAATGTGCGTGTGTATGCAGCCCATTTTAGCTGAAAAACGTGGCCCATTTTAACTTAACCAGCCATTTCTTCCTAAAATAACCTTTTACACAAAAAAAATGAAGTTTATTTTTTAAATTAAACTTTTTTTTTTTTATTTGAAAGAGCATGTCAAAACATTGTTCATAAAACCTTTGCTTTGTTGGTAAGCATACTTATAATTGTTTTAGTAGGCCTACCCTTATTAGTGATGAATGAAATTTACTATGTGGCTCACTTACCTTACAATTTCTCTGACAAGCTTAATGTTACACTCTGCCAGTACAATCAAAATCAATCCAACTCTCAGTACAATCAAAATTATTGTTACATGTCAACAAGTGTTGAAGCAACAATGCAAGATCAGTTATTGTGACTGATTATAAAAATTAAGAGATATGACGCTACAACCTTATTTGGCCCATTTTACCTGATAGCCCATTTTAGTTGACTTCGCCCTAATACCCTTTAAAATCCAATATGAGTTTATATTTTAGTTTAATTTTGTCAACTCTCTTTGTCTGAGTTGCAAGTCAAGTCTGATAAAAGACCACGCATGGGCGACTGGATTGTTCAAGTGTTGTAATGGAATTCGCAGATGAGGGACAAAACAGGGATGTTCGCAAACTGGCTCAGACGAATGTCCTCCAAACAAGATAAATAATATATACACATGCTATTCGGCTGAAATGTTTGGAAATCACTTGTACCCTACCTGATTAAAAAAAAAATCCAGTCTTTCAACTCTGCCGATGTCAATTTGAGTCTTGTTTAGGGTGACCATACGTGCCATTTTTCCCGGACACGTCCTTGCCAGGATTTGTTTTGGCTTTGTTTTCCTGTTTCCTGAAGGTAATGATTGAAAAGTAGTTTGACCAATAACATGCAGGCATTGTTCATAATGGACCAATCATGGTGTGTGAGAAGGTGGGCTCTACGGTCAAAGTGATGCAATTAACGTTACGCGAACATATTAGGTGTGTTCGACTTAAAGCGGCGCGGGTACCTCGAGAGCATTTTGAAAGCATAAGGAACTGTCTGTCTGTATGGCACTTTGATGTCTTACACCGATCGGTCTGCATACGCAAACAATGCCTAAAATATCTAGGTTTTGGCTATGAATCCAGGCCAGGATGCATTCGGGGAAAATGGCACATATGGTCACCCTAGTCTTGTTAAAGATTTCAATCCCTGCTGCCAAGATGCTCCTCTGCCAGTCACAGATTATGGAAAGTGAAACTTAAATCTATGGGGTGGTTGGATTTATTCACGCATGTTGAAATATTTAAAGCTTCTTTCTTTTCAGATTCCTATTTACAGCAAAATCTTAATAGGCTGTATATTAACTTATTGGAAGAAAACCGGCAGTTCTATGTGAAATCAGACAGTTGAACACTCCCATATAGCCAAAATGGCATGATCATGACACCTCAGCGAATATTCGACTGTGAGATTAGTATTCAAATAGGCTCCTCCTATCGAAGCATCGAATCTTCCACTATTCGGGGTCACCCCTAAAATATACACACATACATACATATATAGCGCCCCGGCCCTCCTAGGTATGTCCTGACTTAAGTTCTAAAAGGCCGAGCACCGGGTTCCTTTAATTGGTGTCTCTCGACTAATATGTTTAAGCCCCAACTCTGATACCAAGTTTAGAGAGATGTTAGTTTCCTAAATAACTAATATGAAACACATATCCAAACAAAAGTAATTCATTTACCAAACAGAATTAAAAAAAATATATTAATAATAATAATAATAATAATAATAATAATAATAATAATAATATTATTATTTTTATATATATATATATATATATATATATATATATATATATATATATATATATATATATTACGAGGGTATAAAGATCAGATATGAATATTCAACGGTTATATATTGGTAATAATCAATAGGTAATTTCAATATGAATACCTACAGATATTAATACCCAATCCTGGTGAACCAATAATACATGGATTAGAATACTCAGAGAATCACTTAAGGAAATATTCCAAATTTACAAGATTTACCACCTCCGTTTCTCTCACCTCTGTTTTCTTATGAGGCACTCGGTGTACATGGGGAAGTCGTGGCCTAATGGTTAGAGAGTCGGACTCGTAACCTAAAGGTTGCGGGTTCGAGTCTCCGGTCTGGCAGGAATTGTAGGTGGGGGGAGTGAGTGTACAGCGATACCATGACTGAGGTGCCCTTGAGCAAGGCACCGAACCCCCAACTGCTCCCCGGGCGCCGCAGCATAAATGGCTGGCCACTGCTCCGGGTGTGTGTTCACGCTGTGTGTGTTCACTGCTGTGTGTGCGCACTTTGGATGGGTTAAATGCAGAGCACAAATTCTGAGTATGGGTAACCATACTTGGCCACATGTCACGTCACTTTTTTCACTTTTCACTCCCTGTATCACAAATTGTGAATTTCCAGTGAAATATTAAATCCACTTACTACTTGGTGCACTTATATAACACTAGTAGCCAAGTAACACGTTTCACCGTTTTATGAACTTTAACCGTAACCTTAATATACTATTTCAATAAACAGCATATAAACAGTGGGCCCACTCACACTATAAACACACTCACACCCAACCCCCGATGCAGGCCTGATTCGTTGCTTGTGTGCGTAGTGACCTTTAAAATGCAAACTGGCCTCTTCACTCTTCAGTGAGCCAAAATAAAACCAATAAGCAGTACCTGTATTCTATCTTCGCCCAGCCCTGCTCGCACAAACCTCACCAACAGCCGTCGGTCCCTCGAGGCCGGAGGAACACCCAACACTCCCGGTGGCTGGGCGTGCTATCCGTTTGCTGTACCTCGCTGTCAGAGGACCAGTGCGCGTTTCCGGTGGCTCCACAGGGCTATCTGATCTCCTCTTACACTTCCCACGTTGAAAGACTGTTTCACTTAAAACAGCACGACGAATAGTATAACATAAATCTACAACCTTTCAAACATGAAATCGCCGTATCCACACACAGGACTCAATGTCTTCCACCCATGAACGAATCAAAATAAAAATGGTTAACACATTTCTTGGGTATAATCTTACGCTTAAACAAACAAAAAAAAAAGATTTCTGAAATGAATATATTTAACTCGAGTTTTTCGGTTTTACACGGTAGATTTCGATCGGAACCAACCTGTTTTCACCCCACTTCTCTAATCGTCTCTCTTCTCCGCTCTATTTTTCAGATCTCAGGATAAACCAATCACGTCAGACTAACCTATATGGGAGGCGGGCATTAACTAATCAACATCCAATCAAACAGGAATCAATCGAACATGATAGCGAAAACCACGTTTTAGTTTAAGTACATATCAACCAACCATTAGAGTTTCATGCAATCTCTTAAAGGGGACAGTACGAATCTTAACAGAATAGTGTTCTGTTAACTTATTTTCACTAATACCCTATATGGCTATTATAAATTGGACATTATACATGAACACTTACTTTGCATCAAACTGTTTTATATTCTTATAACTCTCCCTGATAAGGGGGCCCAGATAGCAAGGTGACATTGATTCAATGTTGAAATTCAATCAGAATCACCATTTTGGTTGAGGCTGAAAATTCAATGCTAAATAATATTGGATCAATGTTGATAATTCAATGCTTTTCAGTGTTGAAAAGACAAATATTGAATCAATGTTGATTTTTGGTCAGTATTTCACTGGTGAAACTTTAGACTGTCAATCCCTCATTCAACACTTAAATATGGTACATTGTACTGAAATATAATGGGCACATGCTCATCAAACAAATTCTATAAATTTTGTAAACTCGTCACCACTAGCAGCACTGTTAAATAAATAAAACTGTCTGCTGAGTGTGTGGATTAACAAAGAACTGTGACCATTAGATAGAACTCAGATAAACCAGCTGGATATTATTATTATTATTATTAGCAGCAGCAGCAGTAGTAGTAATGTTTTTACATTAGTAATTAATGTGTTCATTACCTGTTTTTGGCTAGCTAGAGGAGTACATTCAGCCAGAGACTGATAATGACTAAATGCTCCAATGAATGTCCTTATAATTCTTGTGGTCATCCAGTTCATTAATTTAAATTAAACATTTTTATTTTTAAATCAAAATATTTTTACACTATTCATCTTCCATTACAACTGATGTGTTTTTCTGGATAAGTCCGAGTGAACTGCAAGTCTGCGACGAGTCTCATGAACGCGCGCCGTCCAGACCAACGAACGGCCAAAGGTAAGAGTTTCGTTAAATATATTTCACTTTGTTTTTCCACCAAACCGTACAAGACACAGTAGTGAGAGTGTAATGTTTGTGTTTGAACACTGTGTGTGACAGCACACGCAGGCTGATCGCAATTTTGACTTTTCTTCCTGAGAAAAAAAAAAAAAAAAAACGTAAAACATATTTCTACAAACTTATTCGTGCCATTGACCTTATTTGAATTTCGTGGGAGAAAACCTTGCATTGTTTGATTTTATGCAACTTTTATGTTATGTGAACAATTTTATATTTTAATTTTGTTTTACTGTACACCTGTGACACACCTTAAAGTCGGCATGAAACGGAAGATGTGACTGTCTTTTTTTCTCTACTGTGATGTATATCCGAGTGAAACGGCATCTGAAATGAGAGGGCGGGACTTGATTTCGTCCTTCGAGAATTGATTGGATCGTTGGAAGTTGGGGCGTTACTAATAAAATGGAGGCAGATCTGAAATGCCAGTTTGCGGTTAGCGGTGTTGGATTTTCCCCTGTCATTTATCCCAGCGTTTACCCCTTACGTCACTAGCTCCGCCCTTGCGCCATCACTCGTGACCAGAAGACTAGAGTCGTCGTTTTTTTGATTAAAGATTACGAGGGCACATGAATTTAAAAAAAAAAATAAAAAATGAAGTGCACGGATAAATTATTTATAATAAACACTACAGTATTCCATCAAAAAATAAGAATATTAAATTTTGATTTCATGCCGACTGTACAGGGATAGTTCGCCCTAAAATGAAAATTTGCTGTTAATTTACTCACCCTCAGGTCATCCAAGGTGTGGGTGACTCTTTTTTTTATCCAGTAGAACGGTAAAGAACACAAAACCAATCACAACCAATATTTGGTTAACCTAATAGCTATGTTTTTCATTCTTCATTTTTCCCTTTTTGTAGGCCCATCAGAGGGACATTTCCTTGGTTTGCTCACATCAGGTAAGAATGAATTTCTGTTGATTGTTACCTGTGACAGGTGTTGCATACTCTTAATTTTTACTTTTACCTTTTTAAATCTAGGTCAGAGGATGGAATCTCCTGGATCAAGGTCAATAATAAAAGGGAAGTCATTATTAAATGTATAAAATACATGTCTTAAAGCATCTTAATGTTAATACAATCTTTTATTTTGTAAAGGGACGTAAGATGCTTTTTAAGCTATTTATTTAAGCTGCAGCAGTAAATGGTAAAAGAGGCATAGTCTCCTCTCCAGTCCTCCCAGAATGTTTTAGATGTCTCACTAATTAAAACACCTGGTTCAGCTGTAACATTCTGGGAGGGGGGCCTGAGGACTGGAGCTGAGAAACTCTACACTAAGGGTTATGAAAAATTAAGGCTGTGTATCATAGAAGTTGTTGATATACTGTGTTTTTTTTTTTCTCAAACTGCTTTCCCATTGCTTCTTCTGAAATGACTGGAATACTGGCTGAACTAGTGTCTGGAGGTCTGGGGTTTCATGAGAAGCAGCTACCAGAGCGGATTCTTCAAAGTGAAGATGACAGATGTGTGATGGTAATTTACATTAAGATTTATTTACTTTTGTTTTATTTATTTATTGACAAAAGCATGTTTTTCATTCAACACTGAAACTACATTCCCATGACATTTATTTGTAACCTATCCATGTTTTGTGCAAATATGTTCCTGACGCCCTTATAGGTTGGCTGTTTTGCTGTTGGAGGAGCATCAGTTGAGGCATATATTAGGATGCTGGGCTGTACTCTAACCAGTGAGCCTATGTTCATCTGTTTATTCTAAGCACACTCATCTGCTTTTTAGAACTCTTATCTTTATAATTATCTTTAGTGGTATTGTCCTTGGTGTGAACAGGCCTTTAGTTCACTCAAAACTGTTGTTCCAAACCTGTATCAGTTTTTTATTTTTATTTTTTTTGTTTTGTTTTATTTTTTTTTTTTACGAAAGATGATATGTTGAAGAATGTTGGTAACCCAACAGCTGACGGAAACCATTGACTTCCATTGTACAGGGAAAAAATCCTATGGAAGTTAATGGCTACCGTCAACTGGTTACCAACATTCTTCAGAATATCTTATTTTATGTTTAACAGAAGAAAGAAACTCATACAGATTTGGAACATTTACATATTGACTATATACTCTTTGAGTTTGTATGATATATATATATATATATATATATATATATATATATATATATATATATATATATATATATATATATATATATATTTATAAACGATATAGAATGAGGCAATGCCATTTATATCAATATACAGTAGTTTGATATTACAGGCACATCTTATAAATAGAGGGCACAGAGTGAGCTGCTGCTAGGAAAGTGCATAATCCAATTTGTTCCAAACATGAAAAATGCTTTATATTAAGGGTTTCAAAATAATATGTATGTCTATAGGTGCTTAATTTCTATATTAAAATTAAATGGTCTTAAATTTGAATTCACCATGTTTTAGCTTGAATGTAAATCTTTTATCAAATTTCAATTTGCACTTAATTTTGTAGTACATTGTCACATTTCCAAATACTTAGGACCCACCTTCTTTCAGTTATACACTACTACTACTAATCAAATGCTTTACAACATTGTGCAGGTTTAACATCCTGTTTGCTTTTATACTTTAGATGCCTAACAACAACAAGGGAAAGATGAGAAAAAGGAGGCCTGCTGTGACAGTGCAAAAATGGCTCCGTTGTGGTCCTGAACAGCTTGTGGGCATTGCCTTGTGGTGGAAAGCCCCGAGTTCATCAGACTATCCGTTTAATGAGGAGTAAAGACATCTTTTTTTGAATCAGAAAAGTTGCTTCAATCCGTGAAAAGCTTCAAGTCCTAAACAGCAAACTGGTAATGTTTCAGTCTGTAGTACTTTAGTGTTTCTGCCTTTGATGGCGAGTTTTCATTTGCATTTACTTCCATTTTGCAGATGCAGTTTGCATTTGTTTGGCCTATATGTTGTCAGTTTTACAGGCTCTTCTCCTGGCATTTGCTTTATAAATTCAGAATTAACTGTTCCATGTAATTAAGTCAATTTGTCATTCATTTGACCATATTCTGTATGTAAATTGTATTTTAAGCTCTGTCTCCCAGTTTCACAAGGCTAGTCCCAGACTAAAATGCATGTTTGAGCTGTCTTAACTGAAAATAACTTGCTCTGACAGATCTTCATGTCATTGCCACTGTTTTGTCTCAAGATGCACACCAGTAATGTTTGTTTGTTTATTTATTTATTTATTTATTGATTGCATTTTTATAAAAGCTGTTTAAGTATCCTAATTTAAGGCCTAGTTCTGGCTTAAGCTAAGCCCTCTCTGTGAATCCGTGCCTATATGTTTTGAAGTCACCACCGTTTTTTTTTGTTTTTGTTTTTTTTAACAATAAAGAAACACTTGTTTTACTTGAATATAATGTTATTTTCCTGTTCAAATAATGTGGGAGCAAAAATAAATATTTTTGCATGTAAACGGACTGATGATGTTTACTTTGTGTGACTTTATTTTAAAACCATATTAATTGCAGTCCTGCATGTTCTCTGATTGAAAGGAGTAAAAAGCAGGATTGATTTGATAATGTTTCTATGTTGATTCAATGTTAAATAAGTGATTTAATTTACGTTGAAGAAATGTTGATTTTATGACCATCTTGATCTATTTTTGATTTATTTTTCATCGTTGAAATAACATTATTTCAGGGTGCAAACCTGACGAAAAATCGATGTTAAACTTCAACATTGATTCAATGATAATTTGATTGATGCATCAGCATTGATTCAGTGTTGGTCTGCTATCTGGAGGGTTACATTATATTTAGTTATTTATTTATTTATATATATATATACACACACACACACACACATACATATATACACACAGTATATATACAGTATATATTTCACGAGTTCACACTTACATATAATAAATAGAATGAAATTTATGCGTATTTGGCATGCTGTACGAGGGGAGGGCTCCGAGCTCAGAATTTTGGCCCGAACCCAGAGTACCCCCAAAAAGCAACAGAGCAAGGACAGCCGCCCGACGAATAACTCCGCCAAAATGAGCGCAGAAAATTTGTCGGGCAGGCGTTTCAGGAAGAAACTTCGTCATGTGACCGGGAAGGCCCACACAAACTCCGACAGGAGCAGCTCACTGCGCCGGGTGAACGGGCCCTACCGGCCGATGGACGAGGAACAGCGTGATTTGGGGCGCTCGATTGGGAGGTCTCATGCCGCTTCTTGATGGGAGCAGCTCACAGCGTCAGATTGGTGAGCCCTACCGACCGATGAAAGGAGGAGCAGCGTGTTTGGGCTGTCGGACGGGAGCCTGTACTGCCTCCAATGGGAGCAGCTCGCAGCGCTGGGAAGATGGGCCCCACTAGCCAATGGACGAGGAGCAGAGTGATTTGGGAAGCCCGACCAGGAGGGATCACTCCACTTCTTGACGGGAGCAGCTTGCAGCGTCGGACGGTCTACTGATCTATGACGGAGTGGATGAGGCTTGAATCGACTGATCGGGAAGGTCCACGTAGCTTTAACGGGAGCGACTCGTGGCGTCAGACAGGTAGACTTTTACTAGCCGATGGATGGGTTGAACTAAATTTGAAGTGCCAGCCGCTAGAGCTTTGCAGCGTACGATGGGGGTTCAATGCTCACGGCATCAGATGGGTAAGCCTTGCCGGTAGATGGACGGACAAGCCAATGTTGTTCGGCCAGGAGGCGCTCACACCATCCGACGGAAGTACGATATTCACGGCATCGGACGGATAAGCCTCGCTAGTAGATGGACGGACAAGCCAAGGCTGTTTGACCGGGAGGCTTTTGCAGCTTCCGACGGGAGCTCAATACTCATGGCACGGGCAGGTAAGCATTACCGGTAGTTGAAAGAAAAACATATTCAGAAGGCTCTTGCCACATTCAACGGGAGTTCAATACTCGCGGCATCAGACAGATGCATTTCTGGTAGTCGAACGGAAAAGGCAAGATTTGCTCAACCGGGAGGCTCTCGCAGCATCCAACAGGAGTTCAGTACTAACAGCATCGGATGGGTGAGCCTCGCCGGTAGTCGAAAGAGAAACATATTTGCTCCACCGGGAGCGCTCTAGCAGCATCTGACGGAGTTCAACACTCAGAACAATTTGAGTTGTCTAAAAGGGGTGGAAGCTATGAGGATTATTTTGCGTAATTTTTTGACAAATCCAATAAGCTGCTTCTCATGACACGTCAGAAAATCTTGGTGCTGCTTTGCATCCAAAAGTTAAGCATACGAAAATATAGAATTTCCTGTGCCAATGTACCCCAAATAAGTGCCATGAATCTGGATGAATAGGCATAGCTTTGAAAGCTGAGGTGATGTCGACTTTTGCCAGCCAAGTGCATGATTTTATCATATTGATTGCATGATCAATGTTCTACTATTGAGAGAGAGTTCGTCAAGAGGAATCGAGGTGTTCATGATTGAAAACAGGGAGTTATGCAGAGCTGACAGATTGATTAGAAGGCGTTTCTTAACCAATAATTTTCCTAGTAGCCACTCCAATGGGCTAATGCGAAACTGAGAAGGCGGGGCGTCGAAAGGGCTGATCATGAACAGATTATTTCTGTGAAACGACTGAACTCTTGATGCAACTTTTGATGTCCACATTCAAGGATTTACAATTGCTGTAGCATTTCTGTCGTAAAGAAATGGCCATATATTAAAGATTAAGTGGACATTTCAATTGAATGTGGTTTAGCCAAACGACGATTAAATCGCACAGTGACGTGTAAAAAAAGATTGTCGGGCCGTTGGTGCCCTCTGTAGACTTTTGATATAATGCGTAATGTACATTATATTGTTTATCATACATTGTTAAGTTTTGTTCAACAGAACCATATTGTTACTTGTTTTTGGTACTTTATTTGAACCAATTATTATGGCCTCATTTCCATTATATATTAGGGCTGTGCAATTAATCGCATGCGATTGTCATGCGCATCTCGTCAGTAAAGCCGGTTCCATAATTGGTATTAAATCGCTATCACCTGCTCTCAGATGGAGCGGCATTTACTTCACTGACAAGCTATGCAATATGGCATTCAAAATCGCAGATGAATCGCTTTCAATTTTGAACGCGATATTGCCTAGCTTGTCAGTGAACTATGGCTCTGTGTAGTAAATGCCGCTCCATCTGAGAGCAGGTGACAGCGATTTAATACCAATTACAGAACCGGCTTTACTGACGAGATGCGCATGACAATCGCATGCGATTAATTGCACAGCCCTATTATACATGTATTTTAGGTAATTTTAAAGGCTATTGTTTGATTAGGCCCATTTTTACTTTAATAAAATTAAATTATAATTATCTGATTAATTATCAGAAAAATAAACCGATAACTCTGTTACCAAATTAATCATTGGTGACGGCCTTAGATAAGAGGTCTATGTCCGCACCTGCCAGGATCTGTGTTCAGATGTTGTGAGCCACTGGAGGTGGCTTTGATGCAGCAGCATTTGGTGGGACAGGCAGTGATGTTACAATGAAAAGAGAATATTGTGACTTTAAATTAAGTATAGAGCTGTGAGGTAGAGGAGCAGGGGCCGCAATTTTCAGTGGAGGCATCCTCACACTTAACCTTTTGGGCGGTAACGGTCTCACACATGGGATTTTTATTTTCGTGCCCCTGGGAGTACGGTCCCACATTTGGGATTTAGAACGCTCGGTGACGTCGCATAACTGCCAAATTCAAACCGTGAATTCGTGCATTGGCTGGCGCTGAACCAGAGAGAGACATGCACTGCCCTTGTCATATTATCACAGCTATGCAGTGTTTTTAACCACATAATGCTTATTTTATGTTTCAGACATTTAAATACACAAGTATTAGTAAAAAAAAAAATACATTTAGAGTTTGTAAAATGTACACAGATGTCTATGGAAGCAACAATAACAATCCATTCAAATTTAATTTGCCTAAGTGTTTTATTCATATCAGATACACAAGAGGGCTTTTCACACTTGAAATTGTTAACCCTGGGTCATCCTAAACCCCGGATAAACGGAATCCTGGGTTATCTGTAATCGTGTTTCACACTGCTCATACTAAACCTGGGGTTAACTGTTAATCCTGGGTATTCATTAACAGACGTTTCACACTGTACATTCCTAAACCCCGGGTTAACCTTCTTATTTGCATATTTGCAGTGTCACTGTCACTGATTGGACGAACAGCAGGCAACCTGTTTACACCATAGATACGTATACATACATATCTATGATTTACGCGGCTTGTCCCGTGTGCCAGTTATTAAAAAAAAAAAAAGTCACCGCGTAGGTCTTTAGCCGTTTTAAGAATAATACCGTCTCCTCATCACTTCAGTTCACACGCTTTCCGTCTTTTGACATTTCTTTTACTTTTCTCTCACCAGCTGCTGTTTACACAATGTGTGTTTCCTGTTACTGACGTGACACGAGCCTCGCTGCTCAAGTTCTGATTGGCTGTCTGTTGCCAAGCGTCCAGCAGCAACAAGCAAACACCGCTCCGTTTCACACTGAACAAACTTAGCACCGCAATGCGGGGTTAACACCACAAATGCGGTGCTAACTCTGCTCCGGAGCAGGGTTTCATAACCCCGGGTTAAAAGCGGTGCTAACACCGCTTTCAAATTACAGGTGTGAAACGAGTCTTTACCCGGGGTTAAAAGCGGTGTTTAGAACGAAGATAACCCGGGGTTAAGCGCAGTGTGAAAAGCCCTATAGTGAGTGTAAGTAACTATAAAGTTCAATATATTCTTCACCCAGTTCACCAGCCACTTACTTACATGTATTTTGGGAGAAACAGATGAATTCACGTTCTGTAAAACCCATATAATTTTATTTATTTTAATTAATATTTAAGTTTTAAATCATTTGAAAATGGATTTAAAGAATAATGTGTAAAATAAACAATTATACTTTAGATGACAAGGTATTTTTTACAAATAAATAAATATTTGATCAAAAAAAAATATAATTAAACAGGAAGTAAACATTGTAACCAACAGGGCACTCAGTATTCTGGGATGTTTGTGTGCACTGGGAATCATATTTTTTCCAAATAAAGCCAAGGTAACACTCATTTTACATAAAGCACACAGTGAAAATGACATGAATATGGCAGTGGGCAAAAGCATAATGTGCAGCATAATTTGAAATCACGACTTTAATGTTTGTCGATCGCGCATCTCCAGTGCAGCTGAACTCTCCTCCAGTCTGCATTCAATTCACACTAGGGATGTGCATCTCCATAACCGAGGCCGATGCGATATGCATCTCGATGCATAGCCAACGATACGATACACTGAAGATACATATGAAGTAGCTAGCGATGCGATGCGATACGATTCACCCCTATTATGATGCAGTGTGATTCGATTACGATTAGATTCAACACAATGCGATTCTATGCAATACGATGCATTTGAAAAATATGAAAAAATATATTTCTTTAGTTCAGACAGACAGCAAATCATAAATTAACTTGTGTCTTCTGACTTCTAATGCCTCGAGGCCTGTTTCATAAAACAAGTTTACCAAATAGGCTAGGCTTATTTCAGTTAATCTGACTCACTGTCAAATGATTTGGTTCCATAAAGTAAATTTAACAAAGATCAACCTCAGTTACTGTGGCTACTTATGCTGGAAAGCTGGTCCAAGACGGGCAAACAGTCAGGCTAAGCTGAGCTCACTGACCAATAGGAATGCAATGATATTACCACAGTCTCTCTCACATACTAGCCTTTCTCTCTGGTTTTATAACAGCTGTACCTTTTATAGTTAGAACAGATAGCATTAGAACATTACAATCTAACATTGCTGTTTAAAGCATTAACAATCACTAAACTAAAAGTTAAAATCACTAAATTAAAACTATATTTTAACTGCTATAAGAAACACACATTGCACTCATCTGAGCTTAGTAATTAGGACTATGTTAGCTTACATTTTATTTACCCATTACAATCGTCCCTTTACAGTTACTGCCATCATAAAATGCATATTTGACTCAGAAATATTGCGTTTCATCTGCTTAGCGCGCATGCACGCAGCAGCGCTCGTCCACTCGCATAAGCCCACTCCTGACAGCAAAATGGATATATTTGCATGACTTTCTAACATATACAGATGAAAAATATACTCGTGACATGTCAGTTATGCACTGAGGAAAACAAAACGTCTCAAATGCATTAAGCACATATATATATTCGCTGTTTGCCATGGTGGATCGATTTGATCCATGATCGACATTAAGGGCTGCTTAAGAATAACCGTGCAGAAATTAGTTAGATTGTGTGAATTTACATTGTCATTTATAACCGCTTTAGTCCCGATTGATTTGTTAGGTTATTTCAAGTCAGGTTTTGGACTTTAATCCCCGCTTTTCCTCAGCTCTCTGTAGTGTTGTTGTGATCTGTCATATTCACGCGCTGCGGTGATGAGAGAACGCGCTTGAGAAACAGTTTCCAGAGGAAAAAAATCAATCTACATATAAAGTATTGGTCACTTTCTAAACAATAAACGTGTAGCGCATCCACTAGTAATTATAAATAAACAAATTGCTCTTTACCAATGCAAATATATTAGAAACGATGCATCGCGATACAAATGCCAGATTGTATCCGATGCACACTTTTTAAACCGATGCATCGCATTGTTAACTTTTTTTTGTCGATGCACTGAGCGAATCGGGGAATCTTCCCATCCCTAATTCACACGAACTGACCATCACGCAGAGAACACGCGATCATGCAGGTTACAAATGCACACTTTATAAGATCTCACAGCTGGATTCGTCTAGTCTGCAAGGTTTGTTAAATTAAATGTGTATTATAATCATTCAAAGATTTGTTTACATGATATAAATGCGTATTTGCTGAATGCTGACGGCAAAGAGAAAGTATTATAATGTTTGCCTTTCTATTAATAATATAAAAGTAATATAAATTTTTTTGTATACCTTTTACATCCTTGTTGAACTGTTCTATCTGATTATTAGACAGACTTCTCAGCGCCGTCAAAATAAAAGTCTGTCGTGTCGTCAAAGTAAAAGTCCAGCCTAGAACGCATCGACCAAACAGAAAAACTTATCGGCCGATGCCGATATTTGAAAAATGCCAGATATCGTCCGATATATCGGCCTTGGCGATATGGTCGACCACTACAAAGGACTCTCTGAACTGCAGCTCGAACAAACATGGCGGCGCCCATCTCACATTACAGATCACCAAGAACATTTATAAAGGTTTTTAAATGACAAAACACACTCATTTGCACGTATTTGTGAATTGGAATATCAGATTGTTCATGACATGCTGAGCAAGTTTGTAAATATTTTAAATAAAAAAGGAAAAATTAAATAAAAGCGATCTATCTGTCATACAGTGTTATTGTGGCTGCGGTGTGTCACATGACAAGCATGACACGTCACCATGGAAACAGTAAGTAGAAACGTTCTAAAATAACGGTCGCCTTAAACTCACTCTGGGGGGACCGCTAGAATATTTTCAACTCACCACTGAAAGGGTTAATATCGGCCTCTGGGGCTTGAGGTGGGAAACTGATAGAAGCGTAAGAGAAAAATGGAGTAAAAGAAAGAGATGTGTGGGTCTGTGTTGCGAGCGGAGGCAGCCTCACACTTGCTTCGCCAGCTATAGCTGTAGGCCACAGGAAGGGAGTCCTGAAGAAATTGTGTAGCCTGATCTGGTAGCGGAGGCAGCCTCACGCTAGTGTCTGCTATGGGAGCTGGAGACCATTGAAAAGGAAAAAGGGGTTATTAGTAGCGGGAGGAAAAAGACTGAGATGTGTGGGCCCGTGTTGCAAGCGGAGGCAGCCTTACGCTTGCTTCGCCTGCTGTAGCTGTAGGCCACGGGAAGGGGGTGGGGTTTGTGACGTCCTGAAGAACCTGTGTAGCCTGCACTGCTAGCGGAGGCAGCCTCACGCTAGCATCTGCTATGGGAGCTGGAGGCCACTGAAAAGGAAAAAAAGTTTAGAAGTACCAGCGGGAAAAACTGAGATGTAAGGGCTTGTGTTGCAAGCGGAGGCAGCCTCACACTTGCTTCAGCTGCTTTTAAGGGCGGTCACACTGCAGTTTTCGTTCCATTGACTTCCATTCCTACACATGCCAACGCGTCAGACCAAAGCGCAAAAAGTTTAGCATTTCGCTGCATTCCAAATTTAAAGCTTGGTGAACTCTGGCCTGCGAATTCACATGTCGTGATACCGTGTGACCAACGGCAGATCCATAAGTCACAGCATGTGACTTACGTTTAAACACATTTAAAACTGCAGCTCTGCAGGAAAGTGGAGTAGACTGTATGTTTTTCATTTTAGATGTATTATAAATTGTTACATGTTGATTTTTTTTTTTTTTGCTGCGGAGCGTGATGTCATATCTTGACCGTCGCGGCATGCAAAACAATTTTATGACCGCAGCTTTAGCTGTAGGCCCCGGGAAAGGGGGGTGGATTGTGACTTTTGACGGGAAATGCTGAAATGGCTGAGTAGCCTGCAGTGTTGCCAATTTAAAAATTTTGTTGCCAGATTTAGCAACTTCTCAGATTACCTTAGCAACTTGTTTTCCAAAGCACATAGCAACAAATGTAGCCATTTAAAAATGTATTTAGCATGTTTTAAAAGCATGTTTTAAAAAGTGATAAGATGCTAAAAAGACATACATTTTCCTCTTAACCACTCAAAGTAGAAAGTATCAAAAAGCTAGCCGAGTGGCACATCAGCTAGAGACTTGGAGAGAGGTTCCTTGCAATTCATAGTTTTCAGTCACGTGACCGGCTCGAAGATCTGGAGGGCAAAACATCCATAAAACTGCAGCACAAGCCTGTCAATTTTCCATCTGTTTCCCAGCCGCAAATATTGAGATCACATCTCAAAAGAATAAAAAACAAAGGTTTGTGAACAAAATGCAAGTTTTGAGCATTTTCAATCCATATTAGACACCCGTGGCAATATTGCAATCATTAAACAGTGCAACAAAACATTGTAAAAACACTTAAAGTGCCTTAATATATTTAAAACAGTAATGTTAAAATATCAAATTGAGTAATCTCTATAGTTAATGATGCGTAGTTTACATAGGCAAGCAGATGAGACCGGAATATGAAGGCAATCCACTTAATGGTTCAGTATTTTCCTTCTAATGGTTTTCTATGGGAAACCATTTAGCGTGAAACTTTGCACATTGCGTTTATATTATGGCTTCATCGGCTTCCCTGTACAAAATATACATCATCAACAAGGTGTTTAGTGAATTTCGCCTTTTAATATCTGCATTTTACTACATTACTACTTAATGCAATCTGCATAAAAATAGCTGCCGGTCAGTGGAGCAAAGCTTCGTTTTGCACCCTGTTCCTATAAGCGTGTGACATCACGTGAAGGTTGCTAGTTGCACTTGTTTAATAATAATTGACGAGTTTGGTTCCAAAACGCTGTAAATCCATTTTGATTAATTTGAGTAAAAATGTGTTTTCTTTACCAAGAAAGTGGCAAGATGAAAACCACTATTTTCTGTTTCAAACTTTCACATAGAAACTTTAGGTTATAATAACATTAAAAATTCAAATCCAGATTTTGATTTTCAAAGATTTATTATAAAATTGTATTATTTTTTTTCCCAAAATGCAATAAGTCCATGATAGGTTTTTTTTTTTTTTTTTTTTTTTTTTAATGCAGTAAATACATTGAATCAATATGAAAGTTATTTTTCATATTGAAACTGTTGAAAATACACAACATAGTAAGTTGATCCACATATGACAGCCTCTGAACTTGGTCAAAATCTTATATACAGGCACTGGACTAAAAATACATTCATCAGTCATCGCTCTCAAAATGAATTCAACGGGTCATCTTGTTTGCTAAAAATTAATTACAACAATAAAATAAAATTTCATCATGAACAAGAACATGAACAACAATATCACATTAGACCACAGAAATTCCAAAATGACATTTCCCTTACATTCAACTTTCAAAACTGCATTCATCTTTAATGTTACATTCATTTAGTTGACTACGTGTTATATGCTGTATTAAACAAAACATAAATGGCATTAATAAAAACACTAACACTAGGCGCGTTTCCATTACCCGTCAAATTGCGCAAATTAAAATTGCGAATTGAAAATACGCCTAATGGAAACGCGTCAATTTCGCAAAACTCCCATATATCACAAAAAAGTTTTTACGCTCGCATGAGGTGGTTTTTCAGGCAATTCGAAAAAGGAATATTTCGCAAAACTGCAATGGAAACGGGTTTTTCGCATTTACAGGTCACATGGCTTATGTAAAAAGTCATATAATCGTTCTTCAGTGTACTATCTAGATTAAAGACACATTTCTTTAACCTGGCTTACACATAACACACTAATACACTTCTGTTATTCAAATCCGTTAAAGGATTGTTAGGCTGCATTAATTAGATCAACCGGAACCGGGAACACTCCTCATAACACACGATGTACTCGTTACATCGTAAGAAGAATGGCATCTATGCTAATATTTGTCTGTTTCTTTATTATTCTGTTTCTCAGTCCGTGTCCGGATCAGATGGTGGATCGGCGCCGGGAGATGATGTCTGCGACCCTGATCGTCGGCGGAGGCCGGACACCTGGATGAGCCCCGGGGACATATCCCCAGTGAAGACCTCGACTTAAATACAATAAAACTTAAAATTAAACAAAATAACTATAATATAATAAAATACCTAACTACATAATACTATTATTGTTAGAAATTGCAACAATATAAAAATAGAAATATAATACATTTATACATTTAAAATTTAATTAATACAATAAGTAAAAAAATAAATAATAATATCCTGGCCAGAGGAGAACTGGCCCCCCGACTGAGCCTGGTTTCTCCCAAGGTTTTTTTCTCCATTCTGTCACAGAGGGAGTTTTCGTTCCTTGCCGCTGTCGCCTCTGGCTTGCTCAGTTGGGGACACTTAATTTCTAACGATTATCGTCAATTTGATTTCATATATACTATTTAAACTAAACTGAGCTAGACAATGACATCTCTGAATTCAATAATGAAATGCCTTTAACTGAAAATTGAGTGTTTAATCTTATTATTATACATTACTGACACTCTATCCTCCAATTTGATACTGTTAAGTGCTTTGACACAATCTGTATTGTTAAAAGCGCTATATAAATAAAGGTGACTTGACTTGACTTGACTATAACCTCCAAGAAACACTTCATACGTGGTCGCTCTCGAATATAAGGGACTTTCCCTGCTATTAATGCTTAGACAATTTACACTGCACACGTCTGCGGTGCAGTGTGGCTCTGATTTGGCCACTGAAGCTGATTGCGGCCACTCTCTGTTTATTCCAGCCACGCCACGCATGTTTCTGAAGTGGCTTTCTCTGGCGCTTCTGTAAAGATACACGCTTACACCTCCTTTCAATAAATACATCCAAAATCCATCAAATCTCACCAAAATCCGTTGCCATGACTTATCTTAAGAGACTTAAGAGGCAAAAGGTTACGTTTTAGTCGCATAACATTGGTTAATGGAAACGCCATAATTTTGAAATACTTTTTTATCGACATTTATAAAATATCGCCAAAGTTTTGCGCAAATCTGTAATGGAAACGCACCTACTGACAAGCTACGCAATATTGCGTTCATAATCAAATGCGATTCATCAGATTATGAACGTGATATTGTGTAGCTTGTCAGTTATCTATGGCTCTGTGTATTAAATGCCTATCCATCTAAAAGCACGTGATGGAGATTTACCAGTACTATTAATCACAGAATCGGCTTTACTGACGAGATGCGCATGACAATCACATGCGATTTATCGTGCAGCCCTTGTTTGTTGATCACAAAGTACAAAGTAGATGAGGAAAACTAGGATGCCGGGTGTATTCAAAGCGCTGCCATTACTGTCTAGAGTGTGTGGAATGGTGCGCTGTGATTGGTTGAGCGGATATATCGCATTCTGCAGAGAAAGGAGACTGGCGTTTGTCACGGTTTGGGAAAAAAAGGGAGAAAACATGACCTAATAACTCGGAGGATATCACATTTTGTGTAAAAGTAAAAATTGACTTTTCAATACTGACCAGATACAATACTGATTTTGGCGGAAACTCAATTTTTAAAAAAAAAATGGTATTTATCGCGTTTTGGAACCAAACTCTTCAATTGTTTCTTTATGATACACCTTACTTGTTAGTTTGAGCCTATAATTGTTAATCATAGGTAAATAGTTGAACTTATTTTCTCAAAAATTGATCTTTTTCATCTGTTTATATGAGTGAAATGTGTAATTTAAAATACAGGCAAAAATGCTAGTGAAAATTCAGAAAATCTGATTAATTTAGTTGTGTATTTTACGCAGTTTTTGCATCATGGTTACAAAATGACATTAACATCTTTATATCACGATGTGGTTTAAAACTTTTAGCAACAAACAACCTGCCTTTTTGCGACTTTATCTAAAAATTAATTTGCAACATGGCCTGCGCCGCTAGCGTCTGCTGCTACAAGAGCTGGAGGCCCAGCTGCATACGACATTGTAGCCGGTAGAGCCGCGGCGAAAGGTTGAGCCGAAGCGGGAAGCGAGTGAGGCTTTGCTGCGGTGAGATCTGGGGCGCTGCCCAGGCTCGTTGAAGGCCTGCCGCTGCGACCCAGCACTTAAGGAGAGCCGGGTCTTGTGCGGGGCCAGGGCCATGCACAGGGGGGTGGCCCAGTGGCTAGAGCCACTGCCCCTCTGCCCTCATCGGCCGAGGTGCCCCTCTCAGAAAACCCAGCCCTGCTATCACCCCAGTTCAAAGCGCTCTGTTACCGCTCCGCTAAAGATCCACTGATTCTGCGAATCCGCTCAGTGTTTTCCCGCTGCTCCGCGGCATCACTCACAATCTGTGTGCCCGCTGTGTTCATGAAGGGTTAACAGGTAGATGCATTGCAATCCACATTACAATGAGTGGTTGATCCGCTGAATTAGTAATTTGGAAGTTTGTTTTTGTATTTCTGTCGTTAATGATTTACTCTCGGTCTTCTAAAAGTCTTAACAACTTGTACAGAATATCCATGTTCTTAGAATGTCTAATCAAATTATTGTACCCGATCAGATCTAATATAACACAAAATTTGCTATTGTTGGCACACTTTTTAGAAAAAACAAAACAAACAAACAAAATGCCTTCACAAAAAAAGGTGAAAGAGACTCAGAGAGAAAGAGCGAAGGGAGGTTGCTAAAGGCAATTCAACATTGCAAATAATTCATGCTCCAGCAAGCCAGCAGGTAAATCATCATAGAGAATATTTAGCAGTTTGTCACACTTTAATTCTTGCCATTAAGTATATTTCCCATTATAATCACTTGTCTTAGTTCATACTAGTAATCAACAAATTTATAATATTTTATTAAAACCATATTAATAGGCCTATAACAGTAAATAGTTCATATAAATGTTCTAAATGAGCTGTTAATTAGTATATGATATAGATTTATGCTGTATAATATTAAATTAAATGTCTAATACGTATACTTCCATTGAAGATGAGGCAGAAGCAGGCTCAGAGAGTGAGGGAGAGTTCACTCTATGAAAACATCTATGTCTGAAATTATTAGAGTGTGCTGTTTTCTCTTTTAATTGTACACTACCAGTCAAAAGATTTTGAAAAGTAAGATTTTTTTTTTTAAGAAGTCTTCTGCTTACCCAGCCTGCATTTATTTGATCCAAAGTACAGTAAAAACAGTACAATTCTGAAATATTTTTTACTATTTAATTCTATTTAAAATTCTATTTGAATTTAAAATGTAATTTATTCCTGTTATTTCAAAGCTGAATTTTAGCATCATTACTCTAGTCATATGATTCTTCAGAAATCATTGTAATATACTGATTTGCTGCTCAAAAACATTTATTTAATAAACATGCTGTGTTTATTATTATTATGTTGAAAACAGCTGAGTATTTTTTTTTCAGGTTTCTTTGATGAATAGAAAGTTCAGAAGAACAGCATTTATCTGAAATAGAAATCTTTGGTGACATTATAAATGTCTTTATCATCACTTTTGATCAATTTAAAGCGTCCTTGATAAATAAAAGTATTCATTTCTATAATTTATTTCCTATATATGGTTGAATGGTTATAGTGTATAAATGCTGATCTTTGGATATTTTTATTCATCAAAGAATCCTGAAAAAAAAAAAAAAAAATCTGCTCAACTCTTTTAAATATTGATAAATATTTTAAATATATATTAAAAAAAAAAAAAAAAAAAAACCTTAAAAATCTTACTGTTCAAAAACTTTTGACTGGTAGTGTATATTTGTAACAACTAAATAATTTGTATTAACAAGCACCCACTCCCTTAGTGCCACTTTTTTTTTTTTTGGTTTGGGCCACTGCCCCTCAAAATGTCTGTGCACGGCCCTGTGCGGGGCGATGGTGGTGTCGAGCGAGGCGAGCAGAGGTGGGTAGTAACGAGTTACATTTACTTCGTTACATTTACTTGAGTAAATTTTTTGGGTAACTAATACTTTTAGAGTATATTTAAAAATGGGTACTTTTACTCTTACTCAAGTACATTTTTAGTGAAAAAATGGTACTTTTACTTCATTACTGTGGGCGACGCTCCTCTCGTTACCTTAATGTAATACAAGTTAAAAATCCTTCAATTTATTCCAAATGCGCCATCTACTTTTTTTCTGGGCAATGAGCGATGCCCGTTCGCAAATTATTCATTCTTTTGAGTCAATTCTGTTCGAAGGCTTGATCAAACCAGTTGGCAAACCAGTGAATCGGTTCGCGAATCAGTTTGAATGATTCGTTCAGTTCTGCCGCACTCGCTGATCGTCTGAAGCGGTTCTCACTGAAGAGCTGTAACATCAAGAGCGCTGAAGACGTGGCTTTGGATCTACAGTCAGCTGAAAGCAAATCTGCAAAGGCTATGGTTTGCTAGCTATGAAGATCTTTATTAGATGAACACCGCGTGTGCTGTCAGTTCCGGTTTTTGATTACAGTACACAATACCACTATGACATTACCAGTTCGTTGTACATGTACCTTACACATTAAATACAATGTATAATTTATTCATTAAATAAGCTGTCACAGAGTATGAAATGAACACCTGCCAAACCCGCGTTAGTTCCAGGAGGAATGCCTTTTCCTAGACACAATTAATATTGATATTTTCACAATATTTAGGCTTGCAGAAATAAAGGCTACATTTGTTTACATTTTGCAGAACAGACGGAAGAAGATCCGTCAATGTGCATTTGTTTCATTATGTTCAGATGTTCAGTAGCGGTCATGTGAGGAGTTTTCACTCTTCTCCGTGTCAGAGGTTATAAACATATACATTTATAATACATAATTAATATACTTTAAAATATAATTTAATTTAATTCAGTGATGCAAATCAGAATTTTTAACAGCTGTTACTCCAGTTTTCAAGTCATATGATCCCTCAGAAATCATTCAGATATATTGATTTATTATCAGTGTCGTTGAAAAAAAAAAACAGCATCTGCTGGTTAGGTATGTTTTGAAGCTGGGATGATGGTTTATTGTGGTCCTTTGCTGGTTTAAGCTGGTCATGTGCTGGTCATGCACATGTCCAGCTTAAACCAGCTAAGGATCAGCATAAACCAGCAAAGGACCAGCTTAAATCAGCTCAAACCAAAACATTTTGTTCAGGATTCTTTTATGAATAGAAAGCTATAAAAGAACAGCATTGATAATAAATCAGGCTGATAAAAATCCTGATTTGCATCACTGAAATAAATTACATAAAAAAAAAAAAAAAACATTAAAAGTATTTTGAATGGCAGTGTGTGTGTGTGTGTGTGTGTGTGTGTGTAATATATATATATATATATATATATATATATATATATATATATATATAATCTATAGAGAGAGAGAGAGAGAGAGATAGAGATATATAGATATTTAGATAAAATTTATGTATCTAAATAAAAATAGACTATTTTCAGTATATGATCTAAAGTAACTAGTAACTAACTACTTGAGTAGTTTTTTTATCCGATACTTTTTTACTCTTACTCAAGTAATTATTCAGACTATTACTTTTACTTTTACTTGAGTAAATATTTCTTCAAGTACTTTTACTTTTACTTGAGTACAGTTTTTGGGTACTCTACCCACCTCTGGAGGCGAGTTGGGAGCCTTGCGAGCTTTGCACAAAATATTGGCCGCCCTGCTGGAGTGGATTTAGGAGTGAGGTTGGCTGATTGCAGGGAGACGAATAACTTAGATCGTACAGATCCGCTTTGTTTACCCTCCACGTGGGGCGGGGCATCGGAATTAATCAGCGTTTGCCTCAGGCTTAAATACAATCCATTTTCCAATCAGAAGAGTTGTTGGCACGGCCGAATGATAAGAGTAGGGATGTGCCGAACGAGGCTTTTTAAGCAGTGAGGCTTTTACGACAAACTGCATTGATGCTTCGAAACTTTTGATACAGTGCTCTACTCCGCCATCTGGTGGTCAATAAAAATTCTTACACCAACTGTATCATTTAGATGTTTTGTTCATGAGGATGTCATTGTAAGGTTTAATTGTCTATTTAATATGCATATGTGTCATTAGCAAGGTGGCATGTGTGTGTACAGCGATAAAGTTTCCAGTATTTATTGTATTTAGCACAATACAATGACAATAAAGACTTTGTTCTTCATTTTTACCTACATCAAACCTGTGTCTTTTCACATTCTAAACAGAACGTTTAATACCACAATAAATTAGGCCTACGCCATTTTTCATTGTACCATTTTTGTGTCTTCCTTACAGAAGAACACAAACATGCTCTTTGTTAAAAAACACAAATGCAAATATTGCGTTTAATATATCTTGCAATAATATATGTTTTCTCGCCAGTGTGAGCTGTTGACAACTGAGGACAGCGTTTACAAGCAGCAAAAAATGTTTGTGGTTAAGGAAGGACTTTTATTCTTTTTGGGAACAGTGGTTGAGCCCGCAAAGTGTTTTAATTTTCATTGTCAACAGATATTCACATGTCATTGTTTTCAATAGTAGTACTATAATTAACAACTATACACCATGTAAAAACACTACATACATATGGGCATGCTGACTGATATAACTATAACATTGCGCTAAATGGATCGCAGGTATGGGACAGCGCAATCGACACACTTTGTATTTGAGCCTAGCGTGACGTGTCAGTGAGGTAACGAAGCTTCGTTTTCACAGGTCACGTGACAGCCTCATTTCAAGCAAAGCTCCGGAACACTGTTTCGAACCACTAGTGTGTCAAAAACTCGAAACGTGTGTCGACACTAGGTGTCGATCTACCTATCCCTAGATAAGAGGATGCCGGGGAAGAAGTTTGGAAGTGATGCCGGTGGAGGTGAGGTTAAGCCTCGGTGTCGTGGAGAGCGTGTGGCTGGTTGACCAGAGCTCAGTGGCAGCGACGAAGCCTGGAGCTCGGCAGCCGTGTCTGGCAGAAAAGGTGCGATCCTGGGGCCGGCAGGTTGGCCGGAGGATCCGAAAAAATCCCCAGTATAGTCTCGTTGTTTGGTCGGGAAATGTTGAGTCTGTGATATAATGGCAAAAAGTGCAAACCGAATGCTGGAAAACGGTCAATGAACAGAGGTAAGTCTGCTGTGTATATATACACGCATCTGGTTAACTGGATTGATTACTGATTGTGCTCCTCTAGTATTAATGAGGTTAATTATCTTAACGTGCTCCTCCCAAACTTTGTTAATAAAACATCATATATTAGTGCAGTCAAAATTAGCACGTTAACGCATGCGATTAATTTTTCCAGTTTAACAGCGTTAAAAATATTTTACACAATTAACGCAGCGGCGGAGCTAGGGTTGGCCACCCCACTCACAACTGATGCTTGTGTTTCTTTTTTCTTGACAAGAATTGCATATATTTTAGTCTTTACGACCACAAATGCGTATCCCATTTCATATTAAAGCTATATCTTAAGTCATGAAGTTACCAAAAAGGCGATTAAAACTACCTTAAATGTAAGTATTTGTAATATATGAGTCACATTTAAGAACGTCTCTAAAAACTGTCATGGAGCACCCCAGCACTGTCTCCCTCATCTAACATACCCAATTCAGTGCATCAGCTTATTAGTAGAGACTTTAAGACCTGTAGCATGCCAGAAAAGGTAAAGAGTTACAATTTAATTTAGAAGTTAGTGTTTGATAACTTCATTCAATTTCTGTATATTTCGCACTTGCTGAAGGGCACAGGTGGCTAAATATGACATTTATTATAATGGGTTTAAGTGAAGATTGTTTTAAGTTCAATTAAATTAAAAGTTGATTTTTTTTTTAAGTCTAATAAATGTTAAAATTGTTATTTCTCAATTATACTGTAATGCTGAATGGCTATATTCAGTGGTTAAATATTAGGGAAAGAAAAATCTATTTCATAGAGTCATCAATACTGGCATCAGTGATACTCACCTTCAGATAAATACAAATATTAAAAAATATATACAGGTGCATATAAAAAAATCAGAATATCGCAAAAAAGTTTTATTTATTTATTTATTTATTTTTTTTTCAAAAAGTGAAACTTTCATATATTCTAGATTCATTACATGTAAAGTAAAACCTTTCAAAAGTTTTTGTTTAATTTTGATGATTAGAGCTTACAAATTATGAAAGTAAAAAAAATCAAGTATCTGAAAATATTATAATATTTTCTAAGATCAATCAAAAAAAAAAAAAAAAAAAAAAAAAAAGGATTTGCAAAACAGAAAAGTTCAAGTTCTTTAAAGTATGTTCATTTATGCACTCAATACTTGTTCGGGCTCCTTTAGCACAAACTCCAGCATCAGTGAGGTGTGGCATGGAAGCGATCAGCCTGTGGCACTGCTGAGGCACTATTGAGCCTTCAGCTCATCTGAATCGTTGGATCGACTGTTTCTCATCTTTCTCTTGAAAATATCCCATAGATTCCATATGGGGTTCAGGTCAGGCATGTTAGCTGGCCAATCAAGCACAGTAATATCATGGTCAGCAAACCACTTGGAAGTGGTTTTGGCACTGTGAGTAGGTGCTCAAGGCCTGCTGGAAAAGGAAATCAGCTTCTCCATAAAGCTTGTCAGCAGATGGAAGCATAAAGTGCTCCAAAATCTCCTGGTAGACGGCTGCATTGACTTTGGACTTAATAAAACACAATGGACCAACACCAGCAGACGTCGCGGCACCCCAAATTATCACTGACTTCGGAAACTTTACACTGGACTTCAAGCAGCTTGGATTCTGTGTCTCTCCAGTCTTCCTCCAGACTCTAGACCTTGATTTCCAAATGAAATGCGAAATTTACTTTTATCTGAAAAGAGGACTTTGGACCACTGAGCAACAGTCCAGTTATTTTTCTCCTTAGCCCAGATAAGATGCTTCTGACGTTGTTTCTGTTTCAAAAGTGGCTTGGTAGCCCTTTTCCTGAAGACGTCTGAGCATGGTGACTCTTGATGCACTGACTCCAGCTTCATTCCACTCCTTGTGAAGCTCTCCCTAGTGTTTGAATCGGCTTTGCTTGACAGTATTCTCAAGCTTGCGGTCATCCCTGTTGGTTGTGCACCTTTTCCTACCCAATTTATTCCTTCCAGTCAACTTTGCATTTAATATGTTTTGATACAGCACTCTGTGAACAGCCACCCCTTTCAGTAATGACCTTCTGTGACTTACCCTCTTTGTAGATGGTGTCAATGATTGTCTTCTGGACCATTGCCAAGTCAGTAGTCTTCCCCATTATTGTGGTTTCAAAGAACAAGAGATACCTGGAATTTATACTGTGGGGATGATCATTTAATGAAACTCAAATGTAAATATTCTAATATTTTGAGGTACTGGATTTTTGACTTTCGTGAGTTGTAAGCTCTAATCATCCAAATAAAAAAAAAAATAAAAAAAACTTTGAAATGTTTTACTTTACAAGTAATGAATCTAGAATATATGAAAGTTTCACTTTTTGAAATGAGTTTTCTGAGATGCACCTGTACTTTCTTTTTGTTGTTTCTACATTAATTTGAAGATTGCATGTGAAATTGTTGCAATATAAAATATATATTTAAAAACTTTAGTGTGGGGATAGTAGGTGGGATTAATCGCGATTAATTAAAAAAAGTGTGATACACATATGTGTATATGTATATGTGGTTTTTTTTTTCAGTTATATATCAGCTAAATATCTTACTTTACTGTTGTTTCTTCCATAATGAAAAATAAGCGTAAAAAGCCAACTAGCATGAAAGATTCATAATGCCAACCCCAAAGGACAATTAAAGACAATAAAAGGCAGCGCTATCCCTGTTCTCCCTCAGAGGTTCCTGCTCTTCATACAGATTGGCATGGCAAAAAGGACTGTGTCACTGTCGCTACTGTTGCTGGTGGTGTATGGCGTCTATTCAGCACAACTCTGCAGACTGCTTAGTCAGCCTGCCCTTCCTCTACTTTCTGCAGAAAGAGACATTAACATTGGGGCAATATTCTCAATTCACATTAGTGCTCTGCTAAAGATGCATCCTTTCACTTCCAAACCAGAGCCAACAACATGCGCCAGGTTTGTATGATGATATAAAAATAGTTGAACATGACTCTTTGATGATGTAATAAAACTCTGATGTAAAAAAATCTAATGTTTTATTTTCACAGCTTCAGTTTGCGAGAGTTTAAATTTGCTCAGACACTGATTTTTGCCATTGAGGAGATTAATAACAGCACACAGCTATTGCCTGGTGTTTCTTTGGGCTATAAGATATATGATTCCTGTGGCTCAATAGCTCAGGCTATCTTCTCAGGCATGGCTTTGATGAATGGATATGAAGAGACTCTGAGTGAGACGTCTTGTTCTAGACCACCAGCTGTTAATGCAATTGTTGGAGAGTCAAACTCCTCTCCAACCATAGCCTTGGCTTCTGTAGCTGGTCCATTCAGTTTGCCTGTTGTAAGAACTCTCATTTATCATGTTAAATCAGTGCATGATGACCACTGTAGCAGGCACCAAAAATATGCGCTTCAAGTTATATTTAACCAATTAAAATCAATTGTTGTAAACATAGAAAACAATTTTTTAAATTGTTTAGATTGTTGCAGTCTGTTTGATAACAATTATGCCTTTTTGGATATTACAAAGATTAAAAGAAATTGTATGAATTAAGTAAATAAGAACATTAAAAACTGTGTAGTTAAAATGCTCTGCTTTTTTTTTTTTCTTGCAGATCAGTCATTTTGCCACATGTGCATGCCTGAGTAACAGAAAAAGGTTTGCATCCTTCTTCAGAACAATACCCAGTGATTATTACCAGAGCAGAGCACTGGCTCAACTTGTCAAACACTTTGGCTGGACCTGGGTTGGCACGGTAAGGAGTCGCAGTGACTATGGTAATAATGGCATTGCAGCATTTGAGGAGGCTGCAAAACAAGTAGGGATTTGTATTGAATATTCAGAAACCATATCAAGAAGTGATCCACAAGAGCAGTTTCTGAAGACGCTAGAAGTGATAAAGAAGGGCACTGCCAAGGTGGTGCTGGCTTTTGTTGCACTAAGAGATTTTTTCCCCCTTGTGAATGTAATTGCGCAACACAACATCACAGGGATACAGTGGGTTGGCAGTGAATCCTGGATCACTTCTCGAACTATTGCAGAAACAAAACAATACAGTTTCCTTTCTGGAGCTGTGGGATTTGCTATAGCAAATGCCAAACTTGTGGGCCTGCAAGAGTTCCTAGTGAATGTGCACCCTGATCAAGAACCAAACAATGAACTTTTAAAAGAATTCTGGGAGACAGCATTTCAGTGTTCTTTCAGGATTAGCAGCAAACGTGGCTGTACTGGCTCAGAGAAACTGGCAGAGCTGCAAAATGAATATACTGATGTTTCAGAGCTACGGATAGCAAATAAAGTGTACACTGCAGTGTATGCTATTGCACATACACTACATAATATATTAAACGACTTAAAATCCTCCACCAACAGTAGCAAAGTAGAACGGTCCACACAACAAAAGGTATTTACAAGCACATAAAATAACAATAGAAAAATCATAATAATTTTTTTTAAATAGAATAGGTGTGAGAACAAAAAATATAAAATAACAATAAAATCATAATCATATAAAAAAAGCTTTTAATCTAGAATAAATAATTATATATTATTATTATTATTATTATTATTGTTATTATCATCATCATCATCATCATCATTAATAATAATAATAATAATAATAATAATAATAATAATTTAATCTAATTAAAATGTTGTTTCATCTCAGGTGTTGGAGTATATGAGAGATGTGAGATTCACTGTCAAAACAGGTGAAGAAATTTTCTTTGATGCAAGTGGTGATCCAGTGGCAAGATATGACCTGGTGAACTGGCAGCCTTCTGGGAATGTAGGTCTGCAGTTTAAGCATGTGGGTGTCTATGACAGCTCACTGCCTTCAGAGAAACATCTTCAGGTCAATCAGGAAAATGTTTTATGGGCAGGGAACAGTGGACAGGTATATTAATACTAATCAATAACAAATTATTGAGGTCACATGAAATATCTGAATTGTGAAAAGGACAGCCAAGTACAGAACAATGATTTTAACAAACTTATATGAAATACAAATATATGAAAGCAGGGGGGGGGGGGGGGGTAATAAAATTGTAATAAACAATTACTTTAACTATTCAAATCATAATAAGTTGAGGTTTTATATGTAAGCTTATTTTTTTATAGTTGCCTGTGTCCGTGTGCAGTGAGAGCTGCCCCCCCGGCACTAGGAAGGCTGTGCAAAAGGGTCGACCTGTCTGCTGTTATGACTGTATTCCATGTGCAGAGGGAGAAATCAGTAATGGCACAGGTAAAATAGGACATTCTGGTGTGATAAAGTGATGAGTAATACTGTCTGTTGCTCTAGGTTCTTAATGAATCACTTTTCATTCATTCATTCTCTCTTTATTTTTATTTTTTTTGGTTTTTCCTTCACAGATTCTAGTGACTGCTTCTCTTGTGACTTGGAGTACTGGTCAAATGAAAACAAAGACAGATGTGTCTTAAAAATGGTTGAATTCCTTTCCTATACTGAAATCATGGGGATGGTGCTTTGTATTTTTTCCTTTATTGGCGTGTTATTAACAGCAATGGTATCTTTTCTCTTTTATCTTCATAAAGAAACACCTATTGTAAGAGCCAACAATTCAGAGCTGAGCTTCCTGTTGCTCTTCTCGCTCTCACTGTGTTTTCTCTGTTCACTTACTTTCATCGGTCGACCCACTGAATGGTCCTGTATGTTGCGTCACACAGCGTTTGGGATCACTTTTGTCCTTTGCATCTCCTGTGTTTTGGGGAAAACAATAGTAGTCTTAATGGCTTTCAGGGCTTCAGTTCCAGGAAGTAATGTTATGAAATGGTTTGGGCCTCTTCAACAGAGACTCAGTGTTGTTTCCTTAACGTTAATACAGGTGATTATATGTGTGATTTGGTTAACAATATCCCCTCCTTTCCCATATATGAATTTGAGCTATTACAGAGAAAAGATCGTCCTAGAATGTAACTTAGGTTCAGCTCTTGGTTTCTGGGCTGTTCTGGGTTATACTGGTCTGCTATCAATCTTGTGTTTTGTTTTAGCTTTTCTTGCTCGGAAGCTCCCTGATAACTTCAATGAAGCCAAGTTCATCACATTTAGTATGCTCATATTCTGTGCTGTCTGGCTCACATTTATCCCAGCTTATGTCAGTTCTCCTGGAAAATTTACTGTAGCTGTAGAGATATTTGCTATTTTAGCTTCGAGTTTTGGTTTACTATTTTGCATATTTGCTCCAAAATGTTACATAATTTTGCTAAAACCGGAGAAAAACACAAAGAAACAAATGATGGGAAAATCTTCAACGAAGGCACTTTAAACTCACAAATAATAAGCAATATAGCTATATTAAGCAATAGATAACAAAAAAAAAAAAAAAAACTTTCAAGAAAAGATTTAAAACAAGTAACTTGGAAACTGACAAACTGATAAAAATGCACTCCTGACTTTTTAACTGGTGGTTCTGCTCCTCTCAGGCTGTGACAGTCTTTGCAGGGAAGGCCAGGTCAGCACTATGCAGAGCACTCTCATTTGCTATCTCCCAAGAAAATCAATGAAAAACAAAGTTTTTTTTTTGAATGGAAAATAAATCGAATAGCCTATATTTTCCACAGTAAAATATGCAGCCATTTATTTGGTTTAGAACTGTATTTCATGGGCATGCATTTATGCCTCTTAAGTGTATGTTATGTATCAAGCATCATACACATGCCATATTAAATGTGAACCATTCATTCATTCATTCATTCATTCATTTGTTTGTTTGTTTGTTTATCTATCCCCTCAAAAAAGTTCAGCATTGTAAAAAGAGAAAACACTTCTGTCTGGGTAGACATTTTTCACTTTGCTTTTCATACTAGAATATAACTTATATGCTGCTGAAGTTGTGTCCATTGCTGCCACCACCCAGTCTGAGGCTATACACTAGACTTCTGTTCTTCCCTATAGGACAGGATTCTCAGCTCTGTCCCTCGATGTCCACTTTCCTGCAGAATTTACCTCCAACCTTGATCAAACTCATCTGCCAGTAAATTTCTAGTAATCCTGAAGACCTTGACCTCAGGTATGTTGGATTAGGGTTTGAGCTAAACTCTGCAGGAAAGTGGACCTCGAGGGCCAGAGTTGGGTACCACTGCTATAGGATCTGGGCATGGGCTGTTGGCTGGTGGCCACACAGCTGCCAGCTCATGAAATCAGTTGTGAAAAAATTTTGCCAAAGAGACCAGAAGAAGAGATTGGGGCTTCCAGGAGAAAGCCTTCATCTTTCTCCTTAACCCCTGTTAGTGTCACACACGAGACAGACAAGACTCTGACATTACTCCTCCCTCCCGGAAAGCTCGATCCGCGCCATAACAGTACCACCGGGGAGGGGGGGTGGGTGCTCTGGAGGCCCTTCGAGACAGACAGTAATACAGTACGGGGGACGGACAGAGAGGAACGGGCGCCATGGCAGATTAGGGATCTCAGGAGGCCATGGCGGTGCAGGGAGCACAGGAGGCCATGGTGGGGTACAAAGGAGTTCCGGCTATAGTGGCCGGGCCGAGGGGACTGAGGCCACGGCCACTAAGACCACCTGCCATGGCCTCCAGAGCTCCCAGCTCCGCCATGGCGTCAGTCCCCTCGGCCCGGCCACTACAGCCGGAACCCCTTTGTACCCTCCCCCAAAAAATTCCTTGGGGGAACTTACGGGCAGAACTCTGGAGCAGGAGCCCCCATGGGGCTGAACACGGGAACAGGAGCCCTCCATGGGCGACACTCGGGAACAGGAACGCTCCGTGGGTGACACTCGGGAACAGGAGCTCTCCGTGGGTGAAACAAACACAGGACAAGACAATCCACAGGACAAGACAAATCCACAGGAACAAGAAGCCCTCCGTGGGCTAGGCTTGGAAGCTGAGGCCATACTGGGCATTACGGGAGATCCACAGCCCTTCCAGGGCTGAACGTGGAGTCAGCTGCCCTCACAGGGACCCTCAGCAACCGCTTCCAAATCAACAACAGGGGGGCAGATGGCTAGGGAATGGCCTCCGTGGCCATAACTTGAGGAGCCGCCTGCCCTAGACGAGTCTCAATGGACAAGACAGACATGACAGGGTTAATTAAAATGTTCCTGTGGACAACACATTAAAACAGCCTAGACTCCGGTCAGGGGCTGGAGCCATCACTAGACTCTTAGTCAGGGGCTGGAGCCATCACTGGACTCTGGTCAAGCTGGGAACGGCACTCCTGGCCGTGACGAGGGAACTGAAGAGCGGTAGGTTGGCGGGCGTGAGTCAGCGGCGGACGGCTCGCTTAGGTGAACCATGGACGGCGGCATGATATCCCTGCGAGCGGCGGGCTTAGGTGAGCCGCGGACGGTGGGCTTAAGTAAGCCACAGACGGCGGCAGGCTTTGGGGAGCCGCGGACTCGCACCACTCATGGTGATCCCTCCGAACTCCCACACCGACTTGCAGTGGGGTAAGGTGGGATGTCGAGCGGCGACTTCCATGCCATGCCGCGGGACACACAAACAGGAAACAAAACAAAAGACCTTCAAAAACAACAAAAAAAAAAAAAACGAGGTGAAGGGGTGCCGCTTACTCTTTTGGTCTGGTCTTCTGTCACGGTGCACACACAAGGGAAGCGAGGAGACAAGGGTAAACTCAAAATACAGTCTTTAATGAATCCAAAACAGACAAGGCAAGGCAAGGCAAGGCAAGGCAAGGCAAGGCAAGGCAAGGCAGGGCTGACACACAGGAAGACCGGGAGTAATGAATAGACCAGACCAAAATGAACTGAACAGGCAGGAAATAAATACACATAATAATTAACTAAACACAGCTGAATGAAATCATAACAATCAAACTTGACGAGGACAGGAACAGGAAAGACCATATAAGGGCATGGAGGGGAAACACACAAGACAGACAAGACTCTGACAGTTAGAGTAATCCACAGCTGCTGCTTTGTGGCTACCATACACACCATAGACTGGCCAGTTCCTTGGCCATACAGTGAAAACTGTGCAGTGTTTTAATTTTACATGTATTACTTCATTAAATGTCTGCAGCAGTGTTAATTTCGCTGACAAATAATTTGTCAATTTCCGTAAACTACAATTTTTGTTTTATCCACAAAAACAAGACAATAATGGAATAAAACTCTTTTTGAATGACAAAAGCTATGTCAAAAATCTATTGACATTTTTGTCAACAAATAAAAATGACAAAAATGTCAGAATGAACCTGTTGCATGGTTAGGAGGTTAGATGTGCACATTTGAACTGTAACATAGCCTATTGATCTATCTGGTGGAACATAAGCTAGCATACACTTGCTGCACGTCTCATAAAACCTTCAAAAATCTCAATATCTGGGAGTAATAGAAGAGCAGACAAAGGGATAAATTTGATGACACAAAAGAGAACTCTATTCAGTCCAGTTTTCTAAGCGCACACCGAAGCATGGAGACACAGAAAGCGCCTCTGACATAGCGCACGAGCACTCTTTCGCTTCGCATGAATGAAGAAATACACACAAAATGTTGAATTGTTCGTTTTGATGAGTATTCACGTAAATACACTTGGTTATGTTTTTAGTGAGCGTAAACAGTTGGGAGAATATCAGATGTGTATCAGTACATTGCATCCGTGCATTCGGTTTTAAGGGGCTAAACCATTCAAGGCTTTATAAGTAATTAGCAAGATTTTAAAATGTATTCAATGTTCAATATGGAGCCAGTGCAGAGTTGACAAAAAACTGGATAATATGGTCATACTTCCTGGTTCTAGTAAAATCTCTAGCTGCTGCATTTTGGACCAGAATTGTTTATTAAGCACGCTAAGCAACCACCCAATAAAGCATTACAATAATCTAACATCAGAGTCATGAACACATGAATTAACATTTCTGCATTTGACACTGAAGGCATAGGTCATAAGTTAGATATATTTTTAAGATGGAAAAAGGTGTTTTTTACAAATGCTAGAAATGTGGTTTTCAGAGGAAAGTTTGCTATTAAATAGTACACCTAGGTTCCTAACTGATGACAAAGAATTAACAGAGCAGCTATCAAGTATTAAGACAGTGTTTTAGGTTATTACATGCAGAGGTTTTTGGTCCAATAATTAAAACCTATGCTTGTTCAGAATTTAGTAATACGAAATTACTAGTAATCCAGTTTTTTTTTTCATTTTTTTTTTTTTTTTTTCATATCAACTATGCATTCCGTTAGTTTTGCGAATTGGGCCATGAAGAAATATAGAGCTGAGTATCATCAGCATATCAGTAAAAGCTAACACCGTGTTTCCAGATGATATTTCCCAAGGGTAACATGCAAAGTGTGAAAAGAAACAGTCCTAGTACTAAGTCTTGTGGTACTCCCTACTGCACTTGTTAACGATATGATTGTATAAATGCAGTATCACACTCATAGCCATGTGTTATTGCTGTATATCGGCACACTGTGATTACCTTTCAGCCGAATCACAGCCATGTTATTATACAGCCATATTGCACTGCACTTGTGTGGTATTGCTCATATATATGATCTCTAACTGCTGCAATAACAAAAACTCTCTTGATATTTTCAGAACAATTACAGAAGAATAAAATAAAAGCATGTTTTGTTACCTTTTGAAACTTAGAAGGGTTCAATTTGAGCAGATGTTTTTACCATCGCTGTCATCATCAGAGCGCATTTCGACAGTACATTCAGCATCTGGCTCATATGAATGATGAATGATGATGCATTTATATAGCGCTTTATTGTGTATTGCTGTACACCCAAAGCGCTTTACAATCATGTGGGGGGGGGGTCTGTCCTCAACCACCACCAGTATGCAGCATCCACCTGGATGATGCGATGGCAGTCCCAGTATAATGGCGCCAGTGCACTCCATCTACAGGTGTAGAGGAGAGAGAGTCATAGAGCCAATCAAGTGGATGGGGATTATTAGGAGGCCATGATTGACAAGGGCCAGTGGATGGAATTTGGCCTGTACACCGGGGTTACACCCCTACTCTTTACGAGAAGTGCCATGGGACTTTTAATGACCAGAGAGAGTCAGGACCTCGGTTTAACGTCTCATCCGAAAGACGGTGCTTTTTGACAGTATAGTGTCCCCGTCACAATACTGGGGAATTAGGACCCACACAGACCACAGGGTGAGCACCCCCTGTTGGCCTCTTCCAACAGCAACCTAGTCTTCCAAGGAGGTCTCCCATCCAGGTACTGACCAGGCTCAACCCTGCTTAGCTTCAATGGGCAATCATATTCGCGATCTCAACCATATTCTCAAAACTATCATTTTTTGTGACTTCAAAATCAACATTTTGATCACTGGCAACTTATTCACCACATCCACCATCAAATGACAGTGACATTTATATTTCATTGCGTACAGTAATTGCTCTGCAATAAAGCCATTCAAACCAGTTCTTTTTTTTTTTTTTTTTTTTTTGCTGATGATATTATTTTGTTTTATGCCTGCAGTAATTATGAGTGAAACATCACATTATCATTGTGTATCAAACAGTGCCACCACGAGGAATAAAGATGCATTGCACGTATTGAGTCATCAAATATGTAAATATAGCTGCGCAGGAAAAAGATACTTACACATGTATGGCCTGTTTCGATTGCTTGAGTCTGATCGATTGCTTCAGTCTGTTCTGTCTGCTGTGCTGCTGAGAGGTTTGCGATTGTAGCTCCGCTTTTTTATTGAATTTTTACCTTACTTTCACTCTCTGTTGTTTAAAGTGATAATATATAACTTAATTCCCGCCATATTTCTGGTATTATCTATCAAACTAATCTGATCGTTCGCTTTTAAAACCGCGAGTGCAGCGCGCGTGCAGCGCGTTAGCATTCGTTAGCCAGCTAGCTTGTTACTCGCGGTTCCATTCGCATTTCTATTTGCGCCTATTATTGTTTTCTTTTTTCTCGCTCCGTTTTCATTTCTCTCTCGCTCCGTTTTTCACAAGTTCATCAAACAACAGTGGTAAGTGATAAGTTAAGTTGGTATCATTCATCAATCACGGTGAGTAATGGCTTCTCCTTCTCTTGTTGTTTGCACTTCATGTCACATGTACAGTTTATCTGTCTCTGTAAGCAGCGAGGGATTCACATGTGACAAATGCAGGGAAATAGTTAGGCTGACAGAGAAGATTTTAGAATGCATTAGAAATCTTTAGAAAGATTTCAGAAACGCATCCAAACTTTAGTTGAGGATAGTAAGAATGTGAGGGCTGTAGATACTGCTTTGGATGCGACTAGCTCAGGGAGTCCTGTACATTGTTCGGTTCCGGTTGTGCCCGTGTAGCAGGGCAATTGGGTGACCGTGAGGTGGCCTAGACGCGGGTCAAAACACCACTCTTCCGTTCCGATCAGAACATCAAACAGGTTCTCCCCACTCGGTGAAGCACCCACTGAGAAACCTGATGAAAGTGCTCTAGTAATTGGCGATTCTACTGTACGGAATGTGAAAATAGAGACACCAGCCACCATAGTCCAATGTTTACCGGGAGCCAGAGCGCCTGACATCTTAGCAAATTTAAAAGTGCTGGCTAATGCTAAACATAAATTCAGTAAGATTGTTATCAACGTCTGCGCTAATGATATTCGACTTCGCCAGTCGGAGATCACTAAAAATAATGTTAAAGAGGTGTGTGAACTTGCAAGTACGATGTCAGACACTGTATATGCTCTGGTCCCCTCCCTGCTTACCGGGGTGACGAGATACATAGCAGACTGTTGTCACTCAATGGCTGGATGTCTAAGTGGTGCCCGCAGAATAACGTAGCTTTCATAGACAATTGGACGAGTTTTTGGGGCAGACCTGACCTGTTGAAAAGAGATGGTCTTCATCCCTCCTGGGGTGGTGCCGCTCTTCTCTCTAGAAATATGGCACATAGTCTTAGAGTTCATACTTGACTAACTAGGGCCCAGGTCAGGAAGCAGACAGACTGGCTAAACCGACCGTCTGCTAGCCGCCTCACGTCACAGAAGTCAGTTAATTCTCAGCACATAGAGACTCCTCCACCTAGATATCACACTATAGAGACTGTGTCTGTTCCCCGTACTAGAAAATACAGAAAACGTCCAAACCAAAGTAATAGTAACAATTTAATTGATGTTCAACAAATAAAAAATGTTTACAATACAGAGAAAAAATTGATAAAACTTGGCTTACTGAATATCAGGTCCCTTTCTACAAAAGCACTATTTGTAAATGATATGATCACTGACCATAAACTAGATGTGCTTTGTTTGACAGAAACATGGCTAAAACCAGATGAATACATTACTTTAAATGAGTCTACCCCTCAAGATTATTGCTATAAAAATGAGCCACGTCCAAAAGGTAAAGGGGGAGGTGTTGCTACAATGTATAGCAATATTCTCAGTATTTCTCAGAGGGCAGGCTTTAAGTATAACTCGTTTGAAGTTATGGTGCTGCGTATAACATTATCTAGAGAAACACGTGTTAGTGATAAATCCCCTGTGATGTTTGTATTGGCTACTGTGTACAGGCCACCAGGGCACCACACAGACTTTATTAAAGAATTTTCTGATTTTCTATCTGAGTTAGTACTGGCTGCAGATAAAGTCTTAATTGTTGATGATATTAATATCCATGTCGATAATGAAAAAGATGCATTAGGATCAGCATTCATAGACATTCTGAACCCTATTGGGGTTAGACAACATGTTTCAGGACCTACTCATTGTCGAAATCATACTCTAGATTTAATACTGTCACATGGAATTGATATTAGTGGTGTTGAAATTCTCCAGCAAAGCGATGCTATCGCAGATCATTATCTAGTCTTGTGTAAACTCCATATAGCTAAAACTGTAAACTCTACTCCTTGTTACAAGTATGGTAGAATCATCACTTCTACCACAAAAGACTGCTTTGTAAGTAATCTTCCTGATTTATCTCAATTCCTCAGCATATCCAACAGTGCAGAAAAACTTGATGATGTAACAGAAACTATGGACTCTCTCTTTTCTTGCACTTTAGATACAGTTGCTCCTTTACGCTTAAGGAAGATCAAAGAAAACAGTTTGACTCCGTGGCATAATAAGCACACTTGCACCCTAAAGAGAGCAGCCCGGAAAATGGAGCGCAGCTGGAGGAAAACAAAACTAGAGGTTTTTCGTATAGCTTGGCGGGAAAGTACCCTATCCTATAGAAAAGCATTAAAAACTGCTAGATCTGATTACTTTTCGTCTCTTCTAGAAGAAAACAAACATAACCCCTGGTATTTATTCAATACAGTCACTAAATTAACAAAAAATAAAGCATCAACAGGTGTTGGCATTTCCCAAGAGCACAGCTATAATGATTTTATGAACTACTTTACTTCCAAGATCGATACTATCAGAGATAAAATTGTAACCATGCAGCCGTCAGCTACAGTATCACATCAGATAGTGCACTATAGATCCCCTGAGGAACAATTCCACTCATTCTCTATTATAGGAGAGGAAGAATTGTATAAACTTGTTAAATCATCTAAACCAACAACATGTATGTTAGACCCTATTCCATCTAAACTACTAAAAGAGCTGCTTCCAGAAGTCATAAATCCTCTTTTGGCTATTATTAATTCATCATTGTCATTAGGATATGTCCCCAAAACCTTCAAATTGGCTGCTATTAAGCCTCTCATTAAAAAACCACAACTTGACCCCAAAGATCTAGTTAATTACAGACCGATCTCAAATCTCCCATTTCTGTCAAAGATTCTAGAAAAGGTAGTATTCTCACAATTATATTCCTTCTTAGAGAACAATGGTATCTGTGAGGAGTTCCAGTTAGGATTTAGACCGTATCATAGTACTGAGACTGCTCTCATTAGAGTTACAAATGACCTGCTTCTATCATCTGATCATGGTTGTATCTCTTTATTAGTTCTACTGGATCTTAGTGCTGCGTTCGACACTATCGACCACAACATTCTTTTGAATAGACTAGAAAACTTTGTTGGCATTAGTGAAAGTGCCTTACTATGGTTCAAATCGTACTTATCTGACCACCATCAGTTGGTAGCAGTAAATGAAGAGGTATCATATCGATCACAACTGCAGTATGGAGTACCTCAAGGCTCAGTACTAAGGCCGTTACTTTTCACGCTTTACATGTTGCCCTTGGGAGATATTATCAGAAGACATGGTGTTAGCTTTCACTGTTATGCTGATGATACTCAGCTCTATATTTCTTCACAGCCCGGTGAAACACACCAAATTGAGAAACTAATGGAATGTATAGTTGATATAAAAAACTGGATGATGAGTAACTTCTTACTGCTAAATTCCGAAAAAACAGAGGTGTTAATTATCGGACCTAAAAACCCAACATGTAATAACCTAGAACACTATCTAACACTTGACGGCTGCTCTGCCAATTCTTCTTCATCAGTTAGGAACCTAGGTGTGCTGTTTGATAGCAATCTTTCATTTGAAAGCCATGTTTCTAGTATCTGTAAAACTGCTTTTTTCCATCTCAAAAACATATCTAAATTGCGACCTATGCTCTCAACGTCAAATGCAGAAATGCTAATTCGTGCGTTTATGACCTCAAGGTTAGACTATTGTAATGCTTTACTGGGTGGTTGTTCTGCATGCTTGATCAATAAACTACAGTTGGTCCAAAATGCAGCAGCTAGAGTCCTTACTAGAACTAGGAAATATGACCATATTAGCCCGGTTCTGTCAACACTGCACTGGCTCCCTATCAAACATCGTATATATTTTAAAATCTTGTTAATTACTTATAAAGCCCTGAATGGCTTAGCTCCTCAGTACTTGAGCGAGCTCTTATCACATTATAGTCCTCCACGTCCGCTGCAATCCCAAAACTCTGGCCGTTTGATAATACCTAGAATATCAAAATCGACTGCGGGCGGCAGATCCTTTTCCTATTTAGCGCTCAAACTCTGGAACAATCTACCTAACACTGTTCGGGAGGCAGACACACTCTGTCAGTTTAAATCTAGATTAAAGACACATTTCTTTTAACCTGGCTTACACATAACACACTAATACACTTCTATTATTCAAATCCGTTAAAGGATTGTTAGGCTGCATTAATTAGATCAACCGGAACCGGGAACACTCCTCATAACACACGATGTACTCGATACATCGTAAGAAGAATGGCATCTACGCTAATATTTGTCTGTTTCTTTCTTATTCTGTTTCTCAGTCCGTGTCCGGATCAGATGGTGGATCGGCGCCAGGAGATGATGTCTGCGACCATGATCGTCGGCGGAGGTCGGACACCTGGATGAGCCCCGGGGACATATCCCCAGTGAAGACCTCGACTTAAAAACAATAAAACTAAAAATTAAACAAAATAACTATAATATAATAAAATACCTAACTACATAATACTATTATTGTTAGAAATTGCAACAATATAAAAATAGAAATATAATACATTTATACATTTAAAATTTAATTAATAAGTAAAAAAATAAATAAACAATAATATCCTGGCCAGAGGAGAACTGGCCCCCCGACTGAGCCTGGTTTATCCCAAGGTTTTTTTTTTTTTCTCCATTCTGTCACAGAGGGAGTTTTGGTTCCTTGCCGCTGTCGCCTCTGGCTTGCTCAGTTGGGGACACTTAATTTCTAGCGATTATTGTCAATTTGATTTCATAGATACTATTTAAACTAAACTGAGCTAGACGATGACATCTCTGAATTCAATAATGAAATGCCTTCAACTGAAAATTGAGTGTTTAATCTTATTATTATACATTACTGACACTCTATCCTCCAATTTGATACTGTTAAGTGCTTTGACACAATCTGTATTGTTAAAAGCTCTATATAAATAAAGGTGACTTGACTTGACTTGACTTGACATTTACATACCTCGGGTCTCTAGCGACCCTATACACTTTTTACAAAAAAAAATAAAAAATAAATAAATAAATAATCAGAAATCAGGCATTCTTGTCTAATTTGAAAGTTGATGTTTATCTTTAAAAAATGGAGGGAGAGGGTAGTGAATGATGTCCCGGGTCGCTAAAGACCCAAGGTATGCATTTAACCCTTATGTACTGTTCCGGGTCAATTTGACCCAATTTGATTTCTGAGTTGTCGGAAATATTATTTAACTTTTTTTTTTCTTTAAATGTTGTGACTTTTTCTCATTTAGGGTCATGAACATGCATGCAAAGTTTCAACACGCTGATGTGTTTTGACATGTCTACAAAATTTTTTGTTACGTTCGTACTCTTCCCGGGTCAATTTGACCCACCTATTTTAATGCTCTAAGGCAACTTTACAGACCCAAAATAATATCATTTATTGGTTATATTTTGTTATTTTAGTTTTTTACTATCCTATGAAGCAACAAAAAAGTAACTTTTCCCCACTTATTTCAATACAGAAAAAATATTTTGTCACCCAATGATGGTTAAAATGACCTATCATTTATTTTTTTTCAGTCCGTCTGAAATACTATTAAACCTGTGTTGTTTTTCTTGAAATTTTATGACTTTTTTCTCATTTAGGGTGATGAACATGCATGCAAAGTTTCAACATGCTGATGTGTTTTGACATGTATAAAAAAATTTTTGTTACGTTCGTACTGTTCCCGGGTCAATTTGACCTGCCTATTTTAATGTTCTAAGGCAACTCTACAGACCCAAAATAATAAAATTTTTTGGTTATATTTTGTTATTTTAGTTTTTTACTCTTCTATAAAGCTAAAAAAGTAGCTTTTCCCCATTTATTTCAATACAGAAAAAATATTTTGTCAGCCAAAGATGGTAAAAATGAGCTATCATTTATTTTTTTTTTCAATCTATCTAAAATACTATTTAACCCATGTTGTTTTTCTTGAAATTGTGTGACTTTTTCTCATTTAGGGTCATGAACATGCATACACAGTTTCAACACGCTGATGCATTGTGAAATGTACATACATAAATTTTTATTTTATCGTTTATTGTATAGAAATTTTTATCGTTTGTGATTTTCACAGGTCAATTTGACCCATATAGGCAGCCCTTTAAAAGCAACTGTACAGACACAAAATAACAACAGATTCCTTTGTTGTATGTCAACTCCTCAACTCTAGTCCTGAAGTGCCTCCTAGTGCCAGCATCTTGATGAATTTAACAACTTTTAATTTTCCAAAGTTTGTGAAAACAAAACTGTTTAACCTTTTATCTGTAAGTCCCATTTTTTGAGCACACACATGAAAATGACTTTTCCAGCTAAAATTGTACGGAGCACAGACTTAAATTTGGTTTATTTTTAAAGGTTTTTAAAACAGTTATAAAAGTAAATTTATAAAAAGTTATATGAGTTTAAATTTATGAAAATATAAAATATAAAATATAAAAATCTATATTTTTATATTTTACATCAAATATATATTTACAAAATGTTTACCTCAAAATTTTCAAGAAAATTTGACCCTCTAACTCTAGCACTCTCTACTCTAATTCTATTTTATCTATCTGTCTTCTTTTTATTTAAAAAAAAAAAAAACACACACTTGACCCTCTATCAATTGCATATTTATACTCTAACTGCTAGCTTTTCTTGAAAAACTAACACTACCTTTTTTTTATTCTATTCTACTTGTTTTAAAAAAAACACTAGGTTTCTTTTTTTTCTATATTCTATCTACTTGTTTTCTTTAAAAAAAAAAAAAAAAAAAAAAAAAAAACCTTGCTATGTGTACTGCTTAGGCTAACCGAGACTTGTCATAGCACTTGCATGTTGTTGCTCTTTTGTTGGTTTTGATTGCTTCTATTGTCCTCATTTTTTTACAGTCGCTTTGGATAAAAGTGTCTGTTAAATGACTAAATGTAAATGTAAAATCAAAGCCAAACATCTGAACATGTTTTGTGCCAAATTTTAGATTGGTATCTCAAAAAATGAACTTTTAAGTAAGATTGTGTGGGTGCAGTACCAAACTTTTCCACTATTTGATATCCAGGGACTCCTGATTTCCATTTATTGTTTGAGTGATCTGAACCATAAATTTCCATCATTTTACAGTAACAAACCAGTTCATTTTTATTGCTGATGATATTCTTTTGTTTTATGCCTGCGGTAATTATGAGCGAAGCATCACATTATCATTGTGTATCAAACAGTGCAACCTCGAGGAATAAAGATGCATTGCACGTATTGAGTCATCAGATATGTAAATATAGTTGTACAGGAAAAATATACTTACACATTTACATACCTCGGGTCTCTAGCGACCCTATACACTTTTTACAAAAAAATAAATAAATAAATAATCAGAAATCAGGCATTCTTGTCTGATTTGAAAGTTGATGTCTATCTTTAAAAAATGGAGGGAGAGGGTAGTGAATGACCGCTAAAGACCCAAGGTATGCATTTATGCAATATAGTTGTACAGGAAAAATATACTTACACATTTACATACCTCGGGTCTCTAGCGACCCTATACACTTTTTACAAAAAAAAAAAAAAAAAAAATCAGAAATCAGGCATTCATATATGTTTTTTTTTTCTTGTTATTTGTTCTTGTTGTTTATAATGAATAGATTGAGGAATACTAAGAAAGTTTATGTCTATCTTTAAAAAATGAAGGAGGGAGAGGGTAGTGAATGATGTCCCGGGTCGCTAAATGTATGCATTTACGTGTTAAAACATAAAATGCACATAAGAGGCATAAATCTATGCAAATAACTGTAAATGGCTTTGTGGTTTACCGTAGCCAACATACAAAGCTGTAATAAATACATATTATTGTTTCTTATTTCTTGGGAATCCAACAGTTCAGGGCACAGAAGTGTATTTTTCCTGTCAGGTTAGGCAGCCTCAGTACCCTAAAGCACAAGGCTTGCACAGTATTTATTTAGCTTAAAGTCTATCTTTTATTGTTTATAGACAAAATACTTGTATTCACTCATACACTATATCTGTTAGTTTTCTTGAGTTGAATTCTGTCAATACAAATAAATAGATTTGATTTTATTCATTTGTGTTGTTTAATTACACAATTATCACTGAGCTTAAGGAGCTTTAGATGAAGATTTTCCCATCATTTGTTTCTTTGTGTTCTTCTCTGGTTTTAGCAAAATGATGTAACATTTTGGAGCAAATACGCAAAACAGTAAACCAAAACTTGATGCTAAAATAGCAAATATCTGCACAGCTACAGTAAATTTTCCAGGAGAACTGACATAAGCTGGGATAAATGTAAGCCAGACAGCACAGAATATAAGCATACTAAATGTGATGAACTTGGCTTCATTGAAATTATCAGGGAGTTTCCGAGCAAGAAAAGCCAGAACAAAACACAAGATTGATAGCAGGCCAGTATAACCCAGAACAGCCCAGAAACCAAGAGCTGAACCTAAGTTACATTCTAGGATGATCTTTTCTCTGTAATACCTTAAATTCATATAAGGAAAAGGTGGAGATATTGTTAACCAAAGCACACATATAATCACCTGTATTAATGTTAAGGAAATAACACTGAGTCTCTGTTGAAGAGGCCCAAACCATTTCATAACATTACTTCCTGGAAGTGTAGCCTTGAAGGCCATTAACACAACTATTGTTTTCCCGAGAACACAGGAGATACAGAGGACAAAAGTGATCCCAAATGCTGTGTGACGCAACATACAGGACCACTCAGTGGGCCGACCAATAAAAGTAAGTGAACAGAGAAAACACAGTGAGAGTGAGAAGAGCAGCAGGAAGCTCAGCTCTGAGTTGTTGGCTCTGACAATAGGTGTTTCTTTATGAAGATAAAACAGAAAATATACAATTGATGTTAATAACACCCCCAAGAAGGAGAAAATACAAAGCACCATCCCCATGACTTCTGTATAGGAAAGGAATTCAACCACTTTTAAGACACATTTTTCTTTGCCTTCATTCGACCAGTACTCCAAATCACAAGGGAAGCAGTCACTAGAATCTGTGAAGAAATTTCATGAATTAATGAATAGATAGATAGCTAGATAGATAAATAGATTAACGCCGACAATTATTTTATCGCGCATTAATGCAGTTTTTTATTATTATTATTTTGAAAGTCTGTTGCTCACTGGCTCTGAATACACATACAGACAAACCGTGGTCACAGGAGGGGTGGGACGTTGATCAGTACTGGCTTGGGTTGAGCGTCGCCACGCATCTCAACCAATGAGAGCATTTGGGGTGGGCCTAAAGACTGCTGCAGCGCTCACATGAATGCCCCCGATAAAATTATTTAGGCTAAGCATCAACATTCACAAACCACTGTTCACTGTTATTTTTAACAGAAAAGCAAGCACGGGCTGCTGCGTGCATGGTTTGGCATTGGCATGACCTTTGAATGGCCATTGCATTCCTGAAATCAACAGATATGCCTGTGATTGTCTACACTGCTCAACGTGGCAAACACGTTATAAATAGAAATTGCCTATGCTTGCACATGTTAATCATTTTATCTTATATTAGTTGTTCTTTTTGCTTTTGTGCAATAGATGAATAACGATTTATATGTTTTTAGATATTTTATGTTTAGATGTTTAGAGTTCTATTTTGCGGGAGTCCCGCAAATCATTTTATTCTCCTGTATCCCGCACACACACGAGTCTCTACGCATTCGGCCATCAAGTGTTGTTTTGCGCCGCACTCTGCTGCGTTGGGTCTCTAAAGATGCCTGTTATAATGTTAGGATAGAGGTTCTGGACTCTGACCATGTTTTTCAATAACAAACTATAAAATATTTTTTATAAAAACATTAATGCCCTGGCAGTGGAAAATAGCTTTGGTTTTATATTTAATTTGATTACATTAATGTTTAAGTTGATTTACAAAAAATATTTTAACTGCTACTATGTAAGAGTAATAAAACTTATTTGTTTAAAGTGTTTGCAACCAAATGTTATTGCACTTTTGTTCATATAGCAGTACTTTTAAAATAAAAGTGCACAATACACTACTTTTGAATTCATTATTGAATTTTGTACATAACAATTTTAACAAAAATGTTAATCTTTGCCCAGCACTAGTATTTACACTTTACACTTAATCGTACTTTCATGAGAGTTAAACAACATGTGCTGTTTTACCTGTTTCATTACTTATTTCTCCTTCTCCACATGGAATACAGTCATAACAGCAGACAGGTCGTCCTTTTTGCACAGCCTTCCTAGTACCCGGGGGGCAGTTCTCACTGCACACGGACACAGGCAACTATGAGGCAATAATTTGTCATATAAAAATGATGATTTGAATTGTTAAATTAATTGCTCGTCTTTATGTATGTATATATATATATATATATATATATATATATATATATATATATATATATATATATATATATATATATATATCATTGCTTTCGTACATATTTCATCATATTCAACTTACTGACTGTCCTTTAGTCATCATCCTTTTCATATTTCAAAAGTTATTTGACATGCCCTCAATATTTTTTCAATAAATAATATCAATGTACCTGCCCACTGTTCCCTGCCCATATGATGTGTTCCTGAATGACTTGAAGACACTGTTCGGCAGGCAGTGAGCTGTCATAGACACCCACATGCTTAAACTTCAAACTTCCGTCTTCAGCAAGCTGCCAGTTAATAAGGTCATATCTTGCTGCTGGATCACCACTTGAATCAAAGAAGATTTCTTCCCCTGTTTTGACAGTGAATCTCACATCTCTCATATATGCCAACACCTGAGAGGAAAGATCACAAACATAATTAGTTTCAGTATGCTTTTCTACTTCCTCTTTTTTTTTTTTTTTTTTTTTTGTCTTTTTTTTTTCTTTTTTTTTGTGCTCTACATACCTTTTGTGGTGTGGGCAGTTCTCCTTTGCTGCTGTTGGTGGAGTATCTAAAGTCCTTTAAAACATTGTGTAGTGTGTGTGCAATAGCATACACTGCAGTGTACACTTTATTTGCTATCCGTAGCTCTGAAACATCAGTATATTCATTTTGCAGCTCTGCCAGTTTCTCTGAGCCAGTACAGGCACCACTACTGTTGCTCCTGAAAGAGCACTGAAAAACTGTTTCCCAGAATTCTTTTAACAGTTCATTGTTTGGTTCTTGATCAGGGTGCACATTCACTAGGAACTCTCGCAGGCCAATGAGTTTAGCATTTGCTATAGCAAAACCCACAGCTCCAGAAAGGAAACTGTATTGTTTTGTTTCTGCAAATGTTCGATAAGTGATCCAGGATTCACTGCCAACCCACTGTATGCCTGTGATGTTGTGTTGCGCAATAACATTTAAGAGGGGAACAAAATCTCCCACTGCAACGAAAGCCACCACCACCCTGGCGGTGCCCTTCTTTATCACTTCTAGTGTCTTCAGAAACTGCTCTTTTGTATCGGTGCTTAATATGGCCTCTGAGTATTCAATGCAAATCCCTTCTTGTTTTGCAGCCTCCTCAAAAGCTGCAATGCCGTTATTACCATAGTCTCCACGACTCCTGACCGTCCCAACCCAAGTCCAGCCAAAGTACTTGACAAGCTGAGCCAGTGCTCTGCTTTGGTAATAATCACTGGGAATTGTTCTGAAGAAGGATGGATACCTTTTTCTGTTACTGAGGCATGCACATGTGGCAAAATGACTGATCTACAAGAAAAAGAACCACTGTATATCATTACTGTACAAATAGCATTATTTTCATAAACATTACATATGCTACAATCTAAACATCCCTTTCTTGATTGCTTTTCATTTAATTCAAAGCATGTAAAATGATATATAAATGTATCATTATGTATAAAAGTGATTATATTATCATTTATAATCACTGAATCAACATGATAACAAGGAGCAGATAAGTAAGAGTTCTTACAACAGGTATGCTGAAAGGACCAACTACTGAAGCCAGTGCTATGGTGGGAGAGGAGTTTGATTCTCCAACAATGGCATGAACAGTTGGTGGTCTAGAGCAGGACATATCACTCAAAATCTCTTCATAACCATTCATCAAAGACATGCCTGACAGAACAGTTTGAGCTATAGAGCTACAGGAATCATATATCTTATAGCCCAAAGAAACACCAGGCAACAGCTGTGTGCTGTTATTAATCTCCTCTATGGCAAAAATCAGCGTCTGAGCATACTTAAACCCACGTAAGCTATTGAAGCTGTAGAATTAGAACATCAGTTGTGTGTGTTATAGTCTGCAAAGTATCATCAGATTTTTTTTTTTTGTTTGTTTGTTTTTTTTTTGGTTTTTTTTTTTCCTTTGAGTTATTATTTCCATACAGACCTGCCACATGTTGTTGGTTTCGGTTTGGAAGTGAAAGGCTGGATCTTCTGCAAAGCACTTTTGTGGAATGAGAAAATTGTCCCAATGTTGATGTCTTTTTGTGCAGAAAGTAGAGGAAGGGCAGGCTGACCAAGCAGTCTGCAGATTTCTGCTGATGAAGGCACATAGACCCCATATGCCAATAGAAGCAGTTGCAGCAGTGACACAGTCCTCTTTGCCATGCCAATATGTATCCAGGGCAGGAACATCTGAGTCAGAACAGATATTGCTGCCCTTTATTGTTTCTCCAAATGCCCATTGGGGTTGGCACATTGAATCCCTAACTGTGGTTTGCTTTATGATGTTTGTACTGAATTTCGAGTAATACCCTACAAGTTTGGAGATGGAGTGGTTCCAAATACCAGTTAGTTGCTACTCAGACAATAGCACACAATTCCAATCCAATGGGTAGCACAATAATAAGTACAATGATGAATAGTATGGGACTATTAAGAAATTATTGAAATAAATGTACATATTTTTTTCAGCCATTTTTTTTTTTTTTTTTTTAATTTCCTGGAAAAAAAAAGAACATCTCCTTTGACATCTCTGCATCTAGTAATCCTCACGACAATGACTTGCAAACAATTTTGATTCAAATAATTGCAATGACATTTTATGTGTCACCTATTCTGACTAATTAATTACCTATATCTATGGAAGGTCCAAACTCAAGAAAAATTGACAATCATAGATAAAATGCTATTCAAAGGATGCACACCAAATTGCATACAATTCTGCATATGAAAAACCTCAGCATATCTTCACAAGCATTTGATTAATGATCGACTTCTTAAATACCCATTTAACATGTTATTCCCACTATTAAATACCTAATAGGCATTTTACTTATCTCAAATGATATGTAACAGGTAAAGGGGAAGAATGGAATCAGAAAAGACCAATTGGAATCTTACTCTCAATTTCACTCTACCAGTTACTAACATGGTTTCTTTTGTATTTTTGTCTAACTTAAACAGAATATGGGGAGTAGAGTTTGTTGGCTATTGGCACTTTAGTGTAAACTTACACTGCAATGAAGATATCAAACTCTTGCATAATTTGCTGACACAGATCTAATGTCAAGTCAAATCATTTTTATTATATAGTGTTTTAAGCAATACAGATGTAGCGGATTTACAGTGACAAACAGGAAAATAATGATTCAGTGATGCAAACAGAATTAAATTATGCTGTAATTCAGCTCTAAATAGACAATAGTAAACAGTTGCTCTCCAGCTGAAATCAGTTTGTTGTTGATTCAATGTTAATCATTCATTGTCAAATTAAAAAAAAAAAAGTTCATCAGTTATGGAATGAGTTTGATTAATCTATAAAGCAGCTCTGGAGAAATCCACCTCACTTCAGTTATAATCCAATAGTGTCTGTACAGTCGAGTCACTTATGTTGCCAAATATTAAGTGTCCACAACTGAGCAAGCCAAAAAAAAAAAAAAAAAAAAAGGCAATGGTGGCAAGGAACCCAAACCCAAAGGAGTTGAAGCAGGCCATATGGTTCATGTTGTCTTCGCTTAAGATCTGTGCCAGTGGCTGTCTAGTCGATGATGTCTTCACAGGGGTTCTGTCTTCATGGCCTGTCTAGTTGGCATGGTTTCTGCTGACATACAGAGCTGACTTCAATGGCACATGACACTGGTTAGTCTTGTATAATGCAGGCAAAGCAAAACTGAATCTTTCTAGTCAAAATCAGTACCAATGTGGTGTGGTGTTGTACTTAATTTTGCCACTGTAAGAATAGCAGTTACTTGCTTAATTTAATGATTCCATTTACATGTTGCATTGTGGGATTGATGCCATTCATTCATTCAAGCTATATGAAGCAACTGAGCGAAACAAAATGAACTGTAAATCAGCACATGGTCAGGACAGCCTGTTTTACTATTTATGTGTAATCATTTTTAAAACATTTTTATCCAAATGGTATTAAAATTTTGAAATATGGCAAGCAATGTATTAATAGAGTGAAAAATGTGTTACAACTTTTACTTTTAAAGAGGAGAACCACACCAGAGGAGACGTGAAATGCAGAAAAGTAAAAACAAGATTTATTTTAACCTGATCTGTAATAAGAAGCCACCTTGTCACCTTAATCAAACACAGCTGATTCAGATCATCAGCTCATTAATAGAGACTCCAAGACCTGAAATGGGTGTGTCAGACAAAGGAGAGATGCAAAATGTGCAGTGTTGGGGGGCCTCCAGGAACGTGGTTGGGAACCACTGCTCTAGAGAGCAGTGCCAAACTAGACAAATATACTTAATCTAAATGAGTCTGTTTCTGACTAGAGGCAAGCATAATACTTAATGTAATTAACTTTTTCAAAGTTTCTTAAAGTGAGACTACAAAGAGTCAAGTCAAGTCACTCTAATTTATATAGCGTTTTACAATACAGATTGTTTAAAAGCAGGTGAAACAGGAGCATGAATAATGCAAACTTCTTCAAATATGATATAAATTAAAATTCTGAAAAGCATTCTGTAAAGCAGCTCTGAAAAGAAAATAGTGTCATTTTTCAGCTTAATTCATTTAAATTTGATAACTCTATAAATCGGCTCTGAAGAAGTCAATATTGTCATCATCCAGCTCAATTTGGTTCAAGCTTATTCTCATCCGGTAGTGTCAGTGCAGTCAAATCAATAATATCACTTAATATTAAGTAGGGGTGTAACGGTACACAAACATGACGGTTTGGTACATACCTCGGTTTTGATGTCATGGTTTGGTATGGTTTCAGTACAGCAGGAGGAAAAAATACTAAACGTATATAAAATGCTCTTCTCTAGACTTCATTTATCTGGTGAACTGACGAGCTATAGACACTGATGACTTGAGGTAAATGAAATGCTACATGATATTTTGTTGACATGACATTGACATTTTGGAACAATACACTTATTACACTATTTATTAATCTGTGTTAATGTTAGTTAATAAAAATACAGTCATTCAGTGCTGTTACGTGATGTAGCGGTGTCTGACTAGGGGTGAGACGTGGGGTAATGACATCATATTTTTTACAAAATATACGGATTGGCTGTACACACGAAAATGCAAGGGTATCGTTTTCAGATTTATCCACTCTGGGACCCGGTTTCAAAAAATAACAGTTTCACGCTTCCAAAACACCGGATCCGTCTGGACGAAACACTGATACAACACAAAATTTTGACGTATACAGCTAAACAGTACAAATATGTTCTAAAAGTTCTAAAAAAGATAAAACAGACAGAAACTTCCTGGGTTTTCCATTGTACTTGCCAAGTGTTCAATACAGCTCGCCAAATGATTTATTCGATTCATGGGTTTAGGTATTATTTACACACGAAAGACATAATGGATTGTTTTGATTTTGGACTCATTTCAATCGTGAGAATCTGCTGTAAATAATGATGTCATTTCCCACAATCGGAGCATGTTTCATGAAATGACAAGTGTAAAAACCATGTGAAAGTTATAACATATGCGCCTTTGGAGTTTTATGTGTTATAACTCTGAGGAATATCTTTAGATCTAAATAATGGATTATGGTGAGTTTGGGCTTTTTTCAATCTGGAAAATTTTCTGAAAATAATAATGTGCAATTTTCCATGATCTATGCATGTTTCATGAAGTTGCGAACAAAAGTGCAAAGTGAAAGGTAAAGTTGTTTCTCTTTACTGTGCCTTTCGTCTAGTTTAATGTGTTATAGCTCTATGAGGGATATCTTTAGATCTAATTGACTGATTATGCTATATTTGGGCTCTTTTTAATCTAGGAGAATTTTCTGAAAATAATGTTGTGTTATTTTTTTAAGATCTATACATGTTCCGTGAAGTTACAAGCTAAAACGCCATAGGACTTCAACCTCTGCTAAGCTACATATCCTCTTCTTTTTTATGTGTTATAGATCTATGAGGAATATCTTTAGATCTAAGTGATGGATTATGGTGAGTTTGGTCTCTTTTTAATCGGGATAATTTTCTGCAAATATTGACATGCAATTTTCTATGATACTTTTTTTATGAAGTTACAAGTGAAAATGCCATATGAAAATTATTTATTTATTTATTTATTTATTTGCTAAGCTACATGTTGTCTGTGCAGTTTTATGTGTTAGAAACTAATGAGGAATATCTTTAGATATTAATGACGGATTATAGCTTTTTAATCTGGAGAATTTGCTCTAAATAATGGTGACTGTTTTTCCACGATCTTAGCATGTTTTATGAAGTTGCAAGCAACAAGGGGACATAAATGCCGCATCAATATATTATTTTCATATGGGTCTGGGAGAGATTTCCTGTACAAAAACTCATTCAAGTTTAATCAAGCAATAATACATGTTTTTATTATACTCAGTGAGACATTTCAAATGACATATGACGCATTACTATCTGATATTTTCAACATATTAGAGAACATGCCACAAAAAAAAAAAAATAATAATAATATACAGTATGTATGTATGTGTGTGTGTGTGTGTGTGTGTGTGTGTGTGTGTGTGTATATATATATATATACACACACACACACACACAGTGGGGCAAAAAAGTATTTAGTCAGCCACCAATTGTGCAAGTTCTCCCACTTAAAAAGATGAGAGAGGCCTGTAATTTTCATCATAGGTATACCTCAACTATGAGAGACAAAATGAGGAAAGAAAATCCAGAAAATCACATTGTAAGATTTTTAAAGAATTAATTGGTAAATTCCTCTGTAAAATAAGTATTTGGTCACCTACAAACAAGCAAGATTGCTGGCTCTCACAGACCTGTAACTTCTTCTTTAAGAGGCTCCTCTGTCCTCCACTCGTTACCTGTATTAATGGCATCTGTTTGAACTCGTTATCAGTATAAAAGACACCTGTCCACAACCTCAAACAGTCCAACTCCAAACTCCACCATGGCCAAGACCAAAGAGCTGTCAAAGGACACCAGAAACAAAATTGTAGATCTGCACCAGGCTGGGAAGACTGAATCTGCAATAGGTAAGCAGCTTGGTGAGAAGAAATCAACTGTGGGAGCAATTATTAGAAAATGGAAGACATACAAGACCACTGATAATCTCCCTCGATCTGGGGCTCCACGCAAGATCTCACCCGTGGGGTCAAAATGATCACAAGAACTGTGAGCAAAAATCCCAGAACCACACGGGGGGACCTAGTGAATGATCTGCAGAGAGCTGGGACCAAAGTAACAAAGGCTACCATCAGCAACGCACTGCGCCGCCAGGGACTCAAATCCTGCAGTGACAGACGTGTCCCCCTGGTTAAACCAGTACATGTCCGGGCCCGACTGAAGTTTGCTAGAGAGCATTTGGATGATCCAGAAGAGGATTGGGAGAATGTCATATGGTCAGATGAAACCAAAGTAGAACTTTTTGGTAAAAACTCAACTTGTCGTGTTTGGAGGAGAAAGAATGCTGAGTTGCATCCAAAGAACACCATACCTACTGTGAAGCATGGGGGTGGAAACATCATGCTTTGGGGCTGTTTTTTTGCAAAGGGACCAGGACGACTGATCCGTGTAAATGAAAGAATGAATGGGGCCATGTATCGTGAGATTTTGAGTGAAAACCTCCTTCCATCAGCAAGGGCATTGAAGATGAAACGTGGCTGGGTCTTTCAGCATGACAACGATTCCAAACACACCCCCCGGGCAACGAAGGAGTGGCTTCGTAAGAAGCATTTCAAGGTCCTGGAGTGGCCTAGCCAGTCTCCAGATCTCAACCCCATCGAAAATCTTTGGAGGGAGTTGAAAGTCTGTGTTGCCCAGCGACAGCCCCAAAACATTACTGCTGTAGAGGCGATCTGCATGGAGGAATGGGCCAAAATACCAGCAACAGTGTATGAAAACCTTGTGAAGACTTACAGAAAACGTTTGACCTCTGTCATTGCCAACAAAGGGTATATAACAAAGTATTGAGATGAAATTTTGTTATTGACCAAATACTTATTTTCCACCATAATTTGCAAATAAATTCTTTAAAAATCCTACAATGTTTCTGGATTATTTTTTATTTATTTTTTTATTTATTTTATTTTTATTTTTTCAATACTTGGTAGGGGCTCCTTTTTCTTTAATTACTGCCTCAATTCGGTGTGGCATGGAGGTGATCAGTTTGTGGCACTGCTGAGGTGGTATGGAAACCCAGGTTTCTTTGACAGTGGCCTTCAGCTCATCTGCATTTTTTGGTCTCTTGTTTCTCATTTTCCTCTTGACAATACCCCATAGATTCTCTATGGAGTTCAGGTCTGGTGAGTTTGCTGGCCAGTCAAGCACACCAACACCATGGTCATTTAACCAACTTTTGGTGCTTTTGGCAGTGTGGGCAGGTGCCAAATCCTGCTGGAAAATGAAATCAGCATCTTTAAAAAGCTGGTCAGCAGAAGAAAGCATGAAGTGCTCCAAAATTTCTTGGTAAATGGGTGCAGTGACTTTGGTTTTCAAAAAACACAATGGACCAACACCAGCAGATGACATTGCACCCCAAATCATCACAGACTGTGGAAACTTCAAGCAACTTGGGCTATGAGCTTCTCCACCCTTCCTCCAGACTCTAGGACCTTGGCTTCCAAACAGGGGTGTAAATTTCATCTAATTGGGGGGGGCGAAAGCACATTAATACTGTATAAATCGCGAATCTCTTCTCTCGCACGCGGATTTTCTTTGCTCTCTTACAAAAACGGACGCGCACTCTCAGAAACACGCTGCTCTCGCAAAGAGAAAATAATCACTTCATCCGATGTTTAAGTGAATAAAATAGCTGGAGTTCCACAACTATTGAGACTTTGTTCTCTCACACCGGACTTGTGTGTGATTATAAAAGAGGAAAGCATTTGGACCAAATCACTGTGAGGCAAGGGAGGGGGAGACTCAAACTGTTTCTAAACTTAAAACGCGTTTTTGCCCCGTTTGCGTTTGTGTTGTTTTACTATTTACACAATTATTTTAAGTATAAAACATTATTTACAATACACAGCGTGTTTTTTAATCATATTTTAGGGGGGACAACCCTCAGATGGGGGGGTCTTGTCTCCCCGACCCCCCCGGGATATCCTATGCTTCCAAATGAAATACAAAACTTGCTCTCATCTGAAAAGAGGACTTTGGACCACTGGGCAACAGTCCAGTTCTTCTTCTCCTTAGCCCAGGTAAGACGCCTCTGACGTTGTCTGTGGTTCAGGACTGGCTTAACAAGAGGAATACGACAACTGTAGCCTAATTCCTTGACACGTCTGTGTGTGGTGGCTCTTGATGTCTTCACCCCAGCCTCAGTCCATTCCTTGTGAAATTCACCCAAATTCTTGAATCAATTTTGCTTGACAATCCTCATAAGGCTGCGGTTCTCTCGGTTGGTTGTGCATATTTTTCTTCCACACTTTTTTCTTCCACTCAACTTTCTGTTAATATGCTTGGATACAGCACTCTGTGAACAGCCAGCTCCTTTGCCAATGAATGTTTGTGGCTTACCCTCCTTGTGAAGGGTGTCAATGATTGTCTTCTGGACAACTGTCAGATCAGCAGTCTTCCCCATTATTGTGTAGCCTAGTGAACCAAACTGAGAGACCATTTTGAAGGTTCAGGAAACCTTTGCAGGTGTTTTGAGTTGATTAGCTGATTGGCATATCACCATATTCTAATTTGTTGAGATAGTGAATTGGTGGGTTTTTGTTAAATGTGAGCCAAAATCATCACAATTAAAAGAACCAAAGACTTAAACTACTTCAGTCTGTGTGCATTGAATTTATTTAATACACGAGTTTCACAATTTAAGTTGAATTACTGAAATAAATGAACTTTTCCACGACATTCTAATTTATTGAGATGCACGTGTGTGTATGTGTATATATATATATATATATATATATATATATATATATATAATATTCTGTAAATTATGAAAACAATTTTTTTTTTCATTTATCAGCAAATAATCAGCACTTCTTTGGAGTTACATGGCAACATGCATTGCAAAGCTCAGACTCTAAGCTTTCAAATTATATAATTTTTTTGGTTGATCAAGGCAGATGTTTGTCAAGATTGTGCTGTTTGTCCTGTGTCAGTGCACAAATCATTTAAGGTATATAAAAGCAAACAAACAGCAATTTAAATTGTGTGGCTCTCCCTGCCTGTGCTTCATTGCAGGTGGAGTTGCACACAATTTACGTGATGTTTGCTTGGGAGCGGAGCATGCACAGTCAGCTCTCGAGGGGGCTGTGGTTCTTCCTCCTGCAATGAGAGCCTGAAGCTGACACTATCCAGCTCTGAGGAAGTGGATGTACTTAGCATCAAGGCAGGGGAAACTGAGGTCTCACCACGTCATTCCCCTGCTTATGAGGAGCTGGTGGAGGTTGTAACTCGAGCCATGGCCAATTTAAACATTGACTGGCCAGCCTAGAAGTCCCTGTGTCGTAAACTATTCAGACATAACACGTACAGTTAACATGGATATGGTGCCAAACTATGACGCATAAACATAAAAGGTACATGAACAAAAGGGCCACATGTCAGAAACAATGTGACAAACAGGAAACAAGACTATGACAATTTTCAAAATAAAAGACATGAAAACATGAACGTGAAAACAAAACCCAAACAGACATGACATATTCCTCTCAAAAGGTTGTCTCCCAATGTCCAAATGCAACACCAACAACTCAAAGTCAACAAGAAATCCAGGAGGGTGGAGGAGCAAAGGCAGTCTGGGGGAGAGATGGAGGGCAAGGCCCATGAAGGGGAATAGGGCCAGGATCAAAACATGGTGGCGGGCCTGGACAGTAAAGCAGAGGTGGAACTGGGCCGTTGAACAGATATGGACCTGGGCAGTGGAACAGAGGTAGACCTGGGCCATGGAACAGTGGATGAAACCACAGATGATCAGGTGGAATACATGGTGGAGTTAGTGGAGATGGAGGCCAAACAGGGCAGAGCTGATGTAGTAGATGACCGCCATGTGGTACTGGTGGAAGAGGGCATCATAACAGAGTGTAAGGCCACTGTCGTTCAGAGGGCCATGGCCGAGCAGGAACATGGAGATCAGGAGGCCATGGCAGAGCAGGAACATCGATGATTGGCATTGGATGGCCTCCATTGGCTGTGACATGGGGCACAGTGACTTTGTGGATGGCCTCCATGGCCGTGAAATGGTGAGAAGCCACCTCAGGAAGAGCTGTGGTGGACGTTGCTGTCTCTGGAGGAGTTGTGGCAGCCACCGCCCTCTCTGGAGGATCTGTGGTGAACATCCCCATCTCTGGATGATCTGTGGTGGATGCCGTCGCCTCTGGAGGAGCTGGGGAAGTGTGCATCCAAAACACACCAGACTGTGATTCCCATTATAGGGAGTGAAGTTGACAGTGGGACGAATTCTGGTAACACAGGGCTTGAGAATGCTGAGGCCGCAGGACTTGAGCGGTCTTCCACACTGTACACTATTCTCATCTGTTTCGGACCAAAACCTGTGTCTGCCAGAGCTTGTGGGCTATAGCCTCCCCCAAAAATCTTTGGGCGAAACATTTCTGGCATAGCGCCCATGACATGAATGGGAATATGAACGAATGGATGGGACAAGAATGAATGGAATGAATGGATGGAACATGAATGGGAACTGTTGTGGCGGCCATGATGTGGAAGGACATTGGTGTGGTGGCCATGATATGGAGGGGCTCTGGCGTTGCTTAAGGAGACTCTGGCATGGCATGAGGAGACTCTGTCATAGTGACCATAATGTGAAGGGGCTCTGGTGTGGAAGCCATGACATGAAGAGGCTCTGGAGTGGTGGCCGTGACGTGAAGAGGCGCAGAAATTCCAGCCATGCATTGAAGAGGCTCTGTCTTGGCGATGACTGGGGTACTACAGGTTTTCTCATCCACAATCTGCAATCGCCACAGTGAAAGCTGCTTGACATGATCAACAGCATGGCATGATCAATGTATTGATCCATTAAAGGGTATGGAGGTATTAGACTTGATATTAACCAAAATGAAAATGTCCTTGACTTTGAGAGCAGTATCATTAAATTCAACTAGACTAGAAAGTTCACAGCAGACACAGTAAGAAAACCGCTGGGTTCATGATTGGTGGTCATGTATTCTGTAATGGCATTCACTAAAGGCTAGTGTACTGAACTCAAGCACAGTTTATTGAATAATTCCAAACCTAAAAAAAAATGCATGAACTTGAGTACATGGACTAAATTAATTAGAACAAAAACATAAACTTGAGCAGGTACATAGTCAAGTCAAGTCAAGTTACCATTATTTATATAGCGCTTTTTACAATGCAGATTGTGTCAAAGCAGCTTTACAGTATTAAATAGGGAAATAGTGTGTCAAAATGTTGTTTCGTTCTCCTCTGGCCAGACAAAACCAGCAGTTTAATTCTAGGCTGCAACAAAGTCAGATGTGCAGAGGACTCATCTGGTTCCCGTGGCTGCAGTGACCACCTGATCTGGATACGGTCTAGATCTGGATGGCTACGGTGACCTCGGAATAAGAAAGAAACAGGCTAATATTAGCGTAAATGCCATTTTTCTAACAATTTAACAAGTATATCGGGTGTTATGGGAAGTGCTCCCGGTTCTGGTTGACCTAATAATGCAGCCTAACAATCCTTTCATGGATTTGAATTATAGAAATGTGTGTGATGTGTAAGCCAGGTTAAAGAGATGGGTTTTTAATCTAGATTTAAACTGACAGAGTGTGTCTGCCTCCCGAATAATGTTGGGTAGATTGTTCCAGAGTTTGGGAGCTAAATAGGAAAAGGATCTGCTGCCCGCAGTTGATTTTGATATTCTAAGTATTATGAAATGGCCAAAGTTTTGAGATTGTAGCAGACGTGAAGGACTATAATGCAATAAGAGCTTGCTCAAGTACTGAGGTGCTAAACCATTCAGGGCTTTATAGGTAATTAGCTAGATTTTAAAATGTATACAATGTTTAACCTTTTGAGCAGTACGGTTCCACATATGGGATTTTTATTTCCGTGCCCCTGGGAGTACGGTCCCACATACGGGATTTAGAATGTTCGGTGACCTCACATAACTGCCAAATTCAAACTGGTTTTGCGCGTTGGCTGACGCTGAGCCAGAGAGAGACGTGCACTGCTCTTGTCATATTATCACAACCATGCAGTGTTCTTAACCACATAATGCATATTTTAGGTTTCAGACATTTAAATACACATAAGTACTAGTAAAAAAATACATTTAGAGCTTGTAAAATACACACAGATGTCTATGGAAGCAACAATAACAATCCATTCATATTTAATTTGCCAATGTGTTTTACTCATATCAGATAAACATAGTGTAAGTAACTATAAAGATCACTCTATTCTTCACCCAGTTCACTGGCCACTTATTTACATGTATTTCAGGAGAAATTGATGAATTTGCATGCTGTAAATCCGACTGACAGGACTCTCTGAACTGCGGCGCGATCAAACATGGCGGCACCCATCTCACGTTACAGATCACGATCAAGATCATTTATAAAGGTTTTTAAATGACAAAACACACTCATTTACACATATTTGTGAATCGGAATATCAGATTGTTCATGACATGGTAAGCAAGTTTGTGAATATATTAAATAAAAAAGGAAAAATGAAATAAAAGCCATCCATCTGTCATACAGTGTTATTGTGGCCGCGGTGTGTCATGTGACAAGCATGGCACGTTGCCATGGAAACAGTAAGGGGAAACGTTCTAAAATAACGGTCACCTTAAAAAAACTCACTCTGGGGGGACCGCTAGAATATTTTAAACTAACCAGTGAAAGGGTTAATAGGGAGCCAGTGCAGTGTTGACAGAACCGGGCTAATATTGTCATACTTGATTCTAGTGAGAACTCTAGCTGCTGCATGTTGAACCAGCTGGAGTTTGTTTATTAAGCATGCAGATCAACCACCCAATAGAGCATTACAATAATCTAACCTTGAGGTCATGAACGCATGAATTAACATTTCTGCATTTGCCATTGAGAGCATAGGTCATAATTTAGATATATTTTTGAGATGGAAAAATGTGGTTTTACAACTGCTAGAAATGTGGCTTTCGAAGGAAAGATTGCTATCAAATAGCACATGTAAGTTCCTAACTGATGATGAAGAATTGACAGAGCAGGCATCAAGTGTTAGACAATGTTCTAGGTTATTACATGTGGAGGTTTTTGGTCCTATAATTAACACATCTGTTTTTTTTTTTTTGTTGTTGTTGTTTTTTTTCAGAATTTAACACTAAGAAATTACTAGTCATCCAGGTTTTATATAAACTATGCATTCCGTTAGTTTTGCAAATTGAAATATTTTCATCTGGCCGCGAAGAAATATAGAGCTTAGTATCATCAGCATAGCAGTCAAAGCTAACACCATGTTTCCTGATGATATGTCCCAAGGGTAACATGTAAAGCATGAAAAGTAACGGTCCTAGTACTAAGTCTTGAGGTACTCCATACTGCACTTGTGGTTAGTATGATACCTCTTCATTCACTGCCCCGAATTGATGGCGGTCAGATAAATATGATTAGAACCATGCCAATACATTTCCTCTAATGCCAACATAATTTTCTAGTCTATTCAAAAGAATGTTGTGGCTGATAGTGTCAAATATGGTGCTAAGATCCAGTAGCACTAATAGAGAGATACAGCCATAAACAGATGAAAAGAGCAGGTCATTTGTAACAGTGATGAGAGCAGTCTTATGATACAGTCTAAATCCTGACTGGAAATCCTAAAAGAGATACCATTTTTTCTCTAAGAAGGTAGTTGTAATAATACTACTTTTTTTCTAGTATCTTTGACAGAAAAGAGAGATTTGAAATCAGTCTGTAATTAATTAATTATTTGGGGTCAAGTTTGTTTTTTGTGTTTTTTAATGAGAGGCTTAATAACAGTCAGGTTTTTGGGACATATCCTAATGACAATGATGAATTAATAATATTCAGAAGAGGATCTATGACTTCTGAAAGCACCTCTTTTAGTAGCTTAGATGGAATAGGGTATAACATATATGTCGTTGGTTTAGATGACCTAACAAATTTATACAATTCTTCCTTTCATATAGAAGAGAATGAGTGGAATTGTTCCTCAGGGGATCTATAGTGCATCTGATGTGATACTGTGGCTGCATGGTTACAATTTTATCTCTAATAATATCGATCTTGGAAGAAAAGTAGCTCATAAAATCATTACTACTGTGCTGTTGGGAAATGTCTGCACCTGCTGATGTTATTTATATATATATATTTATTTTATTTTATTTTTTTGTTAATTAAGCCACTGTATTGAATAAATACTTGGGGATGTGTTTGTTTTCTTCTAAAAGAGATTAAAAGTAATCAGATCTAGCAGTTTTCTGTAGGAGAAAGTACTTTCCTGCCAAATAATATGAAATACCTCTGGTTTTGTTTTCCTCCAGCTGTGCTCCATTTTCCCGGCTGCTCTGTTTAGGGCACGAGTGTGCTCATTATACTGCACCATGATGTTGGACTGTTTTCCTTAATGTTCCTTAAGTGTAAAGGAGCAACCGTATCTAAAGTGCTAGAAAAGAGAGAGTCCATAGTTTCTGTTACATCATCAAGTTGTTCTGAGCTATTGGGTATGCTGAGGAATTGAGATAAGTCAGGAAGATTACTTACAAAGCAGTCTTTTTTTGTGGTAGAAGTGATGGTTCTACCATATTTGTAACAAAGAGTTGAATTTTCAGCTTTAGCTATATGGAGTATACACGAGACCAGATAATGATCTAAGATATAATCACTGTGCTGCAGAATTTCAACGCCATTAACATCAATTCCATGTGACAGTATTAAATTTAAAGTATGATTTTTGACAATGAGTAGGTCCTGACACTAGGTGGTTGTTGTGCAAGTCCTAACCATTTTGGGAAATTACTTCCTGGAAGAGAAGCCCTACAAGTCCCTGATCAGATTATTGCCCAGGATGTGGAGAGTGGAGGCCCAAGACTGTTGTTCCGGCCCATATCCTTTTCATTGATGATGCTGGGGGTGGCCTGATGGCAGAAGACAGAGGACTATTTGACAGGCTTTAAGCAGGAGACATGAAATGTGGGATGTATGTGCAAAGACTTGGGTAGTAGGAGACGGTAACAGAGCCTACCTTCCTTTAAACTTTGAATGGTTCTATGAACCTGGGAATCCATTTGCATTGCACAATGCCAGATGACCTTGTGAGCGAGACTTAGAATCCCAATACTTGGCACAAATGAGGCAGGGAGCAAAAAATTCTTTGATGCCATCAACAACCAAAAACCAGAAGCAACTGCAAAATAACTCTAGGGTCCTGCCAGAAGTTCATACAGTAATGTGTAGCTGTGATTAAGTATGCCTTCATGTTTGGAAATGAAAAGAAGAGGAATGTGCAGAGGAAAGGAAAATATGAATATAAAAGAAATTGAGCAAGAAATGGAGGTTGCTGCATGTGCCTTATTGGTTTAATTTGGCATTTGTGCTTTGAAGACGCTTTTCCAATGTAACAACAGTGTCAGTGTGGTGCATGGTGTTATTGTGGGCACTTCAAAATATGTGAATAATTCTAGATACCTTATTATCTGAATTGTTTGGATTTTTAGAATGCACATTAACGTTTCACACAGTGTGTGTTTGCTGTGTGAAAATTCGGTCTGATTTTTGCATTGATCTGAAAATAAGCAGCTGATGAGCTGAATAAAAATGCAAGTTCACTCTCTGACAGGAGGTGACACTTATGGAACAATAGAAATACAGCAGTTACCATGGCTACCCCTATACACAAAGCAATGCTGCACAAGCACAACTTTATGTGTCTGATGCCTACTTGTCACAGAAAAGGAAGCCAAACTCTCAAACGCTCACATTCAAAATACTTTTCAAACAATTGTTTACACATTTGTTTACACATTTTACACATTGTTTATACCAGGGGTCACCAAACTTGATCCTGGAGGGCCGGAGTCCTGCAGAATTTAGCTCCAACTTGCCTCAACACACCTGCCTGGAAGTTTCAAATATACCTAGTAAGACCTTGATTAGCTGCTTCGGGTGTGTTTAATTAGGGTTGGAGCTAAACTCTGCCGGACACTGGCCCTCCAGGACTGAGTCTGGTGACCCCTGGGACCTGTTTCATAAAACAAGTTCACTAAATAAGCCAGGGTTATTTCAGTAAGTCTAACTTATTGTCAGGTTATTTGGTTCGAAATAAGTCAGACTAACTGAAATAAGCCTGGTTTATTTGGTAAACTTGTTTTATGGAACAGGCCCCTGGATATTATATATATATATATATATATATATATATATATATATATATATATGTGTGCATTGTTTTTTTGTTATTTATTTATTTGTTTTAATTTGGACTAAAACATGCCAGCCCTGAAAAGAGATTATACTCTATTATTATTATTATTATTATTAATAATATATTATTTGTTATTTTAATTTTCATAACTAATTGGCAGCTGTTTTTTCTTTGTTAAATCTGTAACGGGGCTGATGAGACGTGAGACGTGCGGATCCATATGCAGGCTTTTATTTAGAAACATAGTCAAATCACAGGCAGGGTCAAACAACGGCAAACAGGTATGGCAGGGACAAGACAAAGAGTAATCCTAGAACAAGCGTGGGTCGATGATCGGCCAACAATATCCAACAGGGCAAGGCAGAGAGAGTAAATCCAGGTACACAGCAAACAGAGTCCGAACGGCAAGGCAAGGGTTAATCCAGGAAACACGGGCAGAAATCGAAACATGAGAAAACAGGCAAGACTAAGACAACTCAGAGGGCTTCGTAGGGTAGCTATCACTAGGATATTTGCGTACAATACTCTGCGATCTGACAGAGGAAGTCCATGGCTTAAGTAGTGTGCGTGATTGCGAGATGGGTATCAGGTGTGAGCATGTGATTAAGGAAATGGCTGCTGGGAAATGAAGTCCGGGGTAGTGTGTGGTGAGAGAGTCAATGTGATGGAAGGGTGACCTCTGGTGGCGAACAAATGGAGGTCCATGGACCAGATTCATGACAAAATCATTAATAAATAATATTGTTGAAGTGTTTTCTCTGTTCCTATTGTATCTGTTACCTCTCCTTTGTGTTAGCCCTTCTTCTGCAGCTCCCTTGTTAGTTCCCATGGTTACCCTCGTGAGTTCCCTTGACAACTAACCACACTTTCTCATTACCTTGTTAAGCTTGTTTGCCCCTGTATACAGGTGCATCTCAAAAAATTAGAATATCCTGAAAAAAAAAAAAAAAAACTTTATATATATATCCTATAGATTACATATGGGGTTCAGGTCAGGCATGTTCAGGTCAGGCATGTTGGCTGGCCAATCTAGCACAGTACAGTACACAGTACAAGCACAGTACACAAGACATGGTCAACAAACCACTTGGAAGTGGTTTTGACACTGTGGTCAGGTGCTTACGTCCTGCTGGAAAAGGAAATCAGCATCTCCATAAAGCTTGTCAGCAGATGGAAGCATAAAGAGCTCCAAAATCTCCTGGTAGACAGCTGTATTAACTTTGGACTTGATAAAACAGAATGGACCAACACCAGCAGATGTCACGGCACCCCAAATCTTCACTTAGTTCGGAAACTTCACACTGGACTTCAAGCAGCTTGGATTCTGTGCCTCTCCAGTCTTCCTCCAGACCTTGATTTACAAATAAAATGCAAAAATTACTTTTATCTGAAAAGAGGACTTTGGACCACTAGGCAACTGTCCAGTTATTTTTCTCCTTAGCCCAGGTAAGATGCTTCTGACATTGTTTCTGTTTCAGAAGTGGCTTGGTAGCCCTTTTTCTGAAGACATCTGAGCATGGTGACTCTTGATGCACTGACAACCAGTACCATCTCAGCCACAGGACCTGTCTCACGGTGGAGAAGATTGGTGTCTAGTGTGATGGATCTGCCGCTGACTTCAGTGCGAGCAGCCAGCATCCAGCAGCCTTTGCTGGTCTCAGCACTCTCAAGCCCACTGGCCACTCCCTTGTTCGCTGGCTGAAGCACCATCTGTCTTGGAGGTAGATGTTTTGTTTTCTGTTGTCCCTGTGATGGCTACCACAATTTTGTGTGTTTGGGCTACACACCCCACATCTGTTTCTCCAGAGGCAGCAACGACATTTTTTTCTGAACTCTCTATATTCACTGATGTCTCTGTTACAGCTGTGGGTGGTGTTTCTGAACTCTCTTTGTCCCCAGTTGACACTATTACTACCGCAGGTGCTGTTTCTGAATTCTCTGTGCTCCCTGAAGCCACTGTTACTGCTGCGGTCACAATTTCTAAACTCTGTGTTTCCTGATGCTCCTGTTATGGCCGAAGATCCTGGTCGAAGTTGCCGTTTCTGAACTCTCAAGTGTTCCCTGACACTACTGTTGCAGCCATTGAAGCTTCTACTGAACTCTTGGTGTCTCGGTTGTGGTCACGGAGGCCATTTCTTAACTCCTTGTGTCCCCTGATGGCTCTGTCCTGGAAACCGAGGCTGTTTTTGAGGGTGTTCTTTCTGTGTCCTCTTTCTGTTGTGTCAGTCCTGTTGCAACCATAGAGGTTGTCTCTGAACCCTCTGCCAGTCCTGTCACGGCCAAAAAGATCATACCTGAATTCTCTGCTTGCCCTGTCAAGGACATGGAGGCCATGGTCTTTGGCTCTGCTCTGGCTTCTTGCTCCGCCGGTCCCGCTCTGCCTACTCCACCTTGGTCTCCAGTTCTGCCTGCACTGCCTCGGTTTTCTGCTTTGCCACAATCTACAGGTCCTCTTCAAATTCACGGGTCTGGCCCTCCATCTCTCCCTGTTCCTCTCCACCAAAATCTAACTTATCAGCTTATGTTTAAAACTATAGGGAGCTCTTTTACATTATAAGGTTACAATTAGGCCTAACAACTTAACCCAAACTTAAATTTAATTACTATTTATTTTTAAATAGATGATCAGCACTCAACTTAAAAAAAAAAGAAAATGTATGCAAACATGTAAACTGCACATAATGCAGTTTTTAAATTAACTTCTAGGCTATTTGTTAAAATCTATTCAATTACACACTGGCTGTCATAGCATGTTTCATAACAGATTAATTTAAACATACATTAAATAATTAAGACTAACAGGTTTAGTAAAATATAATGAGTATATGGTGTAAAATGTGGACACTGATGACTTGCTGAGGTAAATTAAATGCTACGTGACATTTTATTTCCATGCTGTTTTGTTGATGTCTTTCTGTGGTTGAAACACTGATTGAGCAATTACATGAGGCATGAGATGTTCAGTCATGTTTATTCGCATTAAAACTACTAGTACAGAGGAAGGAATGATCGCGTTCACTCGCGCTCCACTCTGGCCAAGTCTGCGGCACGTCACGGCTCAAGGCTGATTTATACTCGACGCGTCTGCAAGTTCGCTTGGGTGCACACGCCAAATATGACATCATCGCGGTGTTGGTGGAAGTTTGCTTTGAGTGCGCGCGACGTCTTTTCTTGTGGCGGTGTGCACGGCATTTTTTGTAACTTTCCGTGCAGCTCCGCTTACAAAGATGCACGAGTTCTGGGTGACTCTAACCGAACATGCACGCCTGTGCCAGCATTTGTGTGAAACAGAAGCAGTTTAATGTGAAGTTCAAACTCCACCAGGTGCTTTATGACGCTTTGACGGAAAACAATACTTAGTTTTTTTTTTTTTTTTTTGCATAGTTTGTCCAAGGCTTTTTAATTCAAATACGTTTTATTTTTATTGTATAAAAATAGAATTAGATTGTATACACTATTTATACCCTATTTGCATAAAGTTGTCTTGTGTTTGATGCGAAATAAACCCAAAAGCTTAAGATTATTGTAATCGGTTCATAAAGAAATTATTAATTCATCAACTCATTCATCAAGCGAGAAGTCTTGTACCGGCAAATCACTTCTTCTCACCGGTGATTCCCAATGTTTTTAGAGAACAATTACTCTTTGTCGCCCCCTGTCGTTTCAAAAAATAGTACAACTGCGAACACGACAAGTATAAAAGCCTCGCCCTTTTGGGACGTTATCTTGTGGAAAGATAAACTGAAGTTTCCTGGAAGTAATAAAGTATTCTAGGTTCACCTTATTCTAGGCTCAACAAATAAATCAAAAGATTATTTGTTATTAACTGACATCAGTTTTATAGAGTCTAATGCAAATTACATAATCATACACTGATATGTCTTGAACACGAAGCGCTGGTGGACGATGAACTCCTGAGCACCGAGAAGGTTTGCAAACCGGAGCCTTGAAGGTGAAGGTTCTGAAGTCTGTACAGAAAATCTGGACTACCTGGAACACACAGGAGGTTAACAGTAACAGCATTTTGATTGGCCAGTGCCGGCAGAGATGGCCATGGTGTGGCCTCTCTGATATGAGGTCTATTCGCATAGCTTAAAGTCCACGTTTATAACAATGTCTTTAAAGTTTTTCCTATGCATTATTCACTTTCCAAACCCATTCCAGATTAGCCTACACATTGTGCTGAAAATATGAATTTTTTCATATTACTGCCATCATATTGAAGTAATGATGGCGGCGCGGTCAGACGCAGTGGCTACTCCGGGTCCCAAAGACGGTGCTTTTATGTCTTTTAATGTCGTCTGTTCATCTCCAAATAGTGTCAATTTATCGCTAACTCATAAGAAAATCACTACAAAATACATCTATGATCGCCAAAGCCTTTTGGATATCGGCAACACATACAAACACCAACTCTCGCCGGCGGCTACTGAGAAGCTACGAGGCCTTTGTTTACTGCTGAAGCCGGACCTCGAGACCGCGGCCTCGCCTACTGACGCTACCCGCACAAGGCGGCGTCGCCGCAAGCGGTGTGAGAAAGGACGGAAGCGCGGTAAGCGCGGAGGTATACGAGCTAGGCTAAGGGCTAACCCCACAAGACCAGCTCTTCTAACACTCATGCTCTCAAACGTTCGCTGTCTGGAAAACAAACTGGACTTAATTCAACTCAGTCGGTCTACACAGCATGAGACAAGGGATTGTTGTGTGTTTGTTTTCACTGAAACATGGCTAAACGACAACATCCTGGACTCCGCCATTCAACTGCACGGGCTAACCTGCTACCGAGCGGACAGAGACTCATCACTGTCTGGTAAGACTCGCGGGGGTGGTGTGTGTGTGTACGTCAACAAAGAATAGTGTAACAATGCTGTGGTAGTGACAAAACACTGTTCATCACTGGTGGAGTTTATGTTTGTGACGTGTCGACCATTCTATCTGCCGCGGGAGTTCACGGCCATTGTTATTGTCGCGGTTTACATTCCTCCGTGTGCAAACGCTAAGGACGCGCTTCGCAAGCTGTACAGCGCCATCAGTGAACAACAAACAAATAACAAATAACCCAGACGACTTTTTCATCATAGCCAGTGACTTCAACCACGCAAACTTAAAGACAGTTTTGCCAAAGTTCTACCAACATGTGAACTTTGCAACAAGGGGAAATAACACACTGAACTTTGTTTACACAACAGAGAAAAACTCATACAAAGCCAAACCCCACCCCCACCTCGGGTACTCAGACCACATCTCTGTTATGCTAATCCCAGCATACAGACCACTTCTCAAACTTGCCAAACCGGTTCAAAAGCAGATCACGGTATGGCCAGACAATGCCACCTCAGCACTGCAGGACTGCTTCCAGGACACAGACTGGAACATGTTTAAAGAGGTGGCCACCTACAACAAACACACAGACCTGCAAGAGTACACGGAAACTGTGACTGCTTACATTAAAAAGTGCATTGATGATGTGACAGTCACCAAGACCATCACCACACGTGCAAACCAGAAGCCATGGATGACAGCAGAGGTTCGTGGGCTGCTGAAGACCAGAGATGAAGCATTCAGATCAGGAGATAAAGCAGCCCTCAAAACAGCAAGAGCCAACCTGTCCTGTGGCATCAAAAATGCAAAACGGTCATATGCACAAAAAATAAACAATCACTTCACAGACAGCAGAAACACACAGAGCCTGTGGCAAGCCATTCAGACCATCACTGACTACAAGCCCCCGCCACAGGCCTGTGATGATGACACTTCCCTCCCAGATGCACTCAACCACTTTTATTCATGATTTGAAATGCAGAATGACACACCTGCACAAAAACTGCCCACACCTCCCAACGACCACGCGCTCTGTCTGTCTCCAGCCGACGTAAGGAATACCCTATCCAAGATTAACCCACGCAAGGCTGCGGGTCCTGACATCATACCTGGCCGTGTACTGAAAGACTGTGCTGAACACAGTCCCCACATGTCTCAAATCCACAACAATCATACCGGTACCAAAGAAATCACCTGTGTCTTGTCTAAATGACTACCGTCCCATAGCACTGACTCCAATCATGATGAAGTGCTTTGAGAGGTTAGTCATGCACAACATCAAAACCAGCCTCCCCAACACACTCGATCCGCTCCAGTTTGCATACCGTCCAAACCGCTCTACGGACGATGCAATTTCCTCCACCCTCCACCTGGCTCTTACCCACCTAGAAAATAAAGACTCCTATGTTAGAATGCTGTTCATTGACTTCAGCTCAGCATTCAACACAATAATCCCACAACAACTCATCAACAAGCTAAACCTGCTGGGCCTTAATGCCTCCCTCTGTAATTGGATCCTGGACTTTCTAACCGGAAGACCTCAGTCAGTCCGTGTCGGCCACAACACCTCGAGCATTACTACACTGAGCACAGGTGCCCCACAAGGCTGTGTCCTCAGCCCACTGCTTTTCACGCTGCTGACCCACGACTGCACTGCCAAGTTCAGCTCCAACCATATCATCAAGTTCGCTGATGACACAAAAGTGGTAGGTCTCATCAGCAACAATGATGAAACACACTACAGAGAGGAAGTGGCACAGCTGGCTGAATGGTGTGGCACTAACAACCTGTCCCTCAATGTGGAGAAGACAAAGGAGGTTGTGATGGACTTCAGGAGAAACTCTGTTGACCACCCCCCACTGACCATCGACAGCTCGACTGTGGAGAGAGTCGGTAGCACTAAATTCCTGGGGTGCACATCACAAAGGATCTCACCTGGAGCACCAACACCATGTCACTCTCCAAGAAGGCACAACAGCGCCTACACTTTCTCCGCCGGCTGAAAAGAGCAAGTCTCCCTCCACCCATCCTCACCACTTTCTACAGGGGCACCATTGAGAGTGTGTTGACCAGCTGTATCACTGTCTGGTACAGGAACTGTACTGCAGCAGACCGTAAGACCCTCCAGCGGACAGTGAACACAGCTGCAAAGATCATCGGTGCCCCTCTCCCCTCCATCCTGGACATTTTCCTTACACGATGCTCCAGCAAAGCCAACAGTATCGTGAAGGACTCCACCCATCCCTCCCACAGTCTCTTCCAGCTCCTACCATCAGGAAGACGCTAGCGGAGCATCAGAGCCCGCTCTGCCAGACTGCTCAACAGCTTTTTACCCCAGGCTGTGAGAGTCCTGAACTCAAACCACCCCACCCCTCTCTGAAACCCCATACAAACCCCCCACCCCCTGAAACATGGACCATCTCACCCCCTCCAAACACCCCCCAACCTTACCACATCAAAATAAAAAAAAAATAAAAAACATATGAAAACTTTTTTTTGTGCAATTCGAAGTGTGCTACACACAAGTGAATGGGCCTGTACAAACCACCTGTAGTAACACACTCTCCTCCTCTATGCGCACTAGACACTTTTCACACACACTGCTGTGTGTACACAATCCCACAAAAGACTCAGTAATATATGTATGTTTACATGCTCATGCACTACAAATCATCCTGCACTGCTCCCCAGCCAGCTGCTTGACTCACGATGTTTCTCTTTGCACATGTACAGTATTTATCTGAAGCATTCGTATAGTTTGTAGTTTTTAGTTTATGTATAGGTAAACATTTATATATAGTAGATTTATAGTCAATTTATAGTCATCTACCAGTAGTTTAGTTGTGTATAGGTTTATACATTTTTACTTCATTGTTGTAAGTCTGTATTTATGTAGCATCGTGGTCCTGTGAGGCACGACATTTCGTTCCATTGTATGTCCCCACATGTAGCGGAAACATTGACCAAACATCGATGGGTAATGCTGAGCATTGACCCAGTATACAGTATATACCTTAATAGGTAATGTTGCATACCTTGTTGTATCACACACAGCAGTTATTAAGTATATACATTTCTGCAAATTGATATGAAGAAGGTTTAGTCAATTTTGTGTCCATTTGTGTGAATGCATGTGAAGATGTGTTTTTCCTTTGTGGCTTTGGACACAAGGCAAAACCGGTTTGGTCAGTCTGAGGTAGCGAGTGATCGTTCACACTTAGGTCTCAAGAATGAAGAACTGTGATCAGTGAAAGACCACATGGGGATTGGATCAGTCTTTGATCCATGAAATCCTGACATCCTTATCCTTCCACAAATTATAAGTTTGAGAGAGACTAAGGCAGTTCCTTCATGGGGGTTACTGCATGTTAATGTTGACCCCCAATGTTAACTACACCATTGTTGTAATGAAATTAACCTCTTAAGTTTTAGATTATCACAAGTTAAAATTGTGTAAGTTTTAAATACAAGATTTGTATTGAGTGAGACTATATAAAGAAGCCAAAATATGCTTACATACAAATCTGACCATGCTATAATGAAAAGACAAAGTATGAGACAGAGTAATCATTTATTTCTAACAAAAAAAATAAAAATAAATAAATAAATAAAATAAACAAAATAAAATAACATTAAATAAAAAATTACTTTTTTTCATCAAACAATCTTGCAGTAGGACTTTGATCTGACTTTCTGTGTGTGTGTGTGTGTGTGTTTGTGAGAGAGACGCCAGCTGAATTAGAAAAATAAATAAATAAATAAATAAACAAACAAACAAAAGCACAAAAAAAAAGTTCATTCATTGGCTCATTCAATTATTTGGTTTTGTATGTGTGACAGTTTTTATTTGACAAAATTGAAAAAAAAAAAAAAAAAAACAACGCTGTGTTATAGGCTCATTCAGTGATTTGTATACATGTGTGTGTGTGTGTGTGTGTGTGTGTGTGTGTGTGTGTGTGAGTGAGTGAGTGAGTGTTTGCCACACTGAATGTTGTTTAGGCTTACCCCTTCATTTATTTATATATATATATATATATATATATATATATATATAATATGAATTTTAGTACTTCCCATTAGTTTCCTATGAGTGCCAACTTTTGTCCATGAGGCTTTGAGGGTTAATTCAGCATACAGAGGACATTGCATAAAATACAAAGTGTACAAAATAAATAAATAAATTAAAAAATCACAAAGCATTTTTTTTTTTTTTTCTAGTTCTCATGAGGACCGGAAGAGGTGTAAGGCTACTCTGACACAGATTAGAGAATAAACATATTAAATTATGGCAGTGATTTGATAATCCCCAGATCTACAGCCTGAAGGTATGAATTAATGAAAGTAAGTGTGATACTTTTAAGTCTTGCCTGTTTGAAGAGTCCTGATGAAGTTTGTTGAGGCTCCAGTTGATCTTTTCTGACGTTGATAATAGAGAATCAATTTGGTGCAGACAGTCTTTGATTGCAAAGACTAGGCCGCAGCCTGGTGCAAAGTTCCCTTGAAAGGTCCTTCAAAGACTTAGTTCAGCTCATCTTCAGTAATTTTTGGTTCTCCTAAGAATCTATCCTCTGTAATCCAGTGATAAATGATCTTTTAAAGTGTGGGGTGGTGCAGACAGTCCTTGATTGCAAAGACTAGGCCGCAGCCTGGTGCAAAGTTCCCTTGAAAGGTTCTTCAAAGACTTAGTTCAGCTCATCTTCAGTAATTTTCAATTCTCTTAGAAGAAGAATCTATCCTCTGTGTAGTGTCTTAACTTGTATATAATGAAATCAAAAGGAAACGGGACAGCTCATCTTACAACATTATCAACATGCCGGTTTATTCTTCTCTTTTTTATTCAACTCTACTCCAGCTGAAAGTCGTGAAAGTCGTGACGTATTGTCAAGTATGGTGACCCATACTCGAAATTGGTGCTCTGCATTTAACCCATCCAAGTGCACACACACAGCAGTGAATAGTGAACAAACGCACACACACACCGTGAACACACACCCGGAGCAGTGGGCAGCCATTGCTCCAGCGCCCAGGGAGCAACTGGGGGTTCGGTGCCTTGCTCAAGGGCACCTCAGTCATGGTATCGAAGGCAGAGAGAGTGCTGTTCATTCACAATCCCCACCTTCAATTCCTGCCGGTGCGAGAATCGAACCTGCGACCTTCAGGTTACAAGCCCAACTCCCTAACCATTAGGCCACGACTTCCCCCGTGGACATTCACTCACACAGCCTCTAGCGGACTGTCCAGTATTACAATCTATGAACACTAACACAGGACATAACATTCCCCTCTTTCTTTAGAAAACATTTTTAATAAGGAGAATTATTCAGTCTAATTTCAATACATCTTATGAATTCTTCTCTTAGACAATAAATAAACTTCTGGTAATTTGTAACATATCAAATTGATCAACACATGAACACATTCAACAAATGATAGCAATTTGTTCCTATAATAACACTAGTGTCCTCTTATTCTCTTTACTTTCCTTCCCCTTACTCTGTAACATTGACTTTTAACCATCCTGGTGGCTGTCTAACCCGTGTTCCCTTCATTGGCTCAAGCACAACATTCCCAGTTCCAGGGTTAACCTGAACATCCTCTAGCATAGGTCGAGTGTCTTCTGGAACCAAAGATAAATGAGCAGCATTCTATTTTTTTATTTATTTTTTCCATCACTCAAGACATACAGTAAGTGCTTGGTCCTATTTTCTTATCCACTGACAAAGGAACAGTGCATTTTCTTCCAGCCTTTGCTATATGCGTTGGTTTCCGTACACGTGATTTTGGAGGAAATCTGTGACCGCTTGCTTCCAGGGACGTTGTTGTATTTCTGCTGCTTGGATACAGTCCTTTAAAACACGGTTCCATCTCTCCACAGCACCGTTCTCTTGAGGCCAATAAACACTGCAACGAATGTGTTTGACTCCTCTTTCGGCCAGGAACTCAGCGAATGCTGTAGACGTCATCTGAGGACCATTATCACTGACTAAGGTGAGTGGGTTACCTTCTCTCACAAACACAGCTGCAAGAAACTTTGTAAATATGTCTGTTGTAACATTTGAGGTGAATGCAACCTCCGGCCACTTGCTACCCAGATAGCAACAGAGTGTGGGCCAAAACTGGCTTACATTCGGCACTTCTGGCTTAATTCTGGCGCTGTTTTTTTCAGCTGTCTGGTATGAAACAGCATTTGGCTGAGTTCTGGCTGGAGTGTAACGAACCAAAAGAAACTAAAACCAAATTGTGTCTATTTGGCTGAGCTGTGGCTGGAGTTTGGTCCGCTAGAAAAAGGAAAATATTCAGCCGAGATCTGGATGGGTTTTGGTTAGCCGAAGAGTAAATAAAAGATCTCTGGCATGAATGTGATTTACAGTAAAACCGACTTGTGTAAGATCTGGCTTCCTAATTTTATAAATCCTTTATGTTTTCAAATAGCAGATACTTTTGGATATTATAATTAAATTAAAGAAATGTTTATGTACTGAAATCGACTGAGAAATAAAACATGATTGTGTTTTATCCAAAAAAAAAAAAAAACCCTCAGCTCCCCAGTACTGCTCGGTCTATTTATTTATTTATTTTTGTAATTGCAGAAAAAAAAAAGGAACATACAAATAATAACAATACAAAATCTAAACAAATAAGAGAGAGAGAGAGAGAGAGAGAAATATATAAATATATAAATAAATTAAAATAAATAAAATAAATAAATAAATAAAATAAAAGACATAGCTCACATTCAATTTTAACAAATAAGGATATTACAAAGTGCCAGGGGAATTGAAGAATGTATCATAGTATTTTAAACATTTCACAGACTTTTCATTTTTTTAACAGTCTTATAAATATAAAAGTCTCATAAATATAAAAGTCAAAGTCAGAACAAAACAAATTTAACATAGGAGATGAATTAAGAAATTTTTGTTTATGTATGTGAAATTCTACTAATAAAATAAAAAAAGATTAACAATAAATTCTAGATCCTTATTGCTTTTGTTTTCATAATACAAGATAACATCCTTTAAAGTAAAGCAATAATTAATATTCATTAAATTAAAATCTGCCAAATCAATCCAAAACTTGTTTACGACTTTACAGTCAAAAAATAAATGAGTCAGTATCTCTTTCTCATTATTACAAAAACAGCATATATCATCAATATCAGTGAATCTCGATATTAAAGATTTAGAAGGGTAAATTGTATGTAGAATTTTTAAGTGTATTTGTTATTTGTATTGAAGTGTATTTGTATTTATTTTTTATTTTTTTTAGGGTCTGTACAAGGGCTTCTATTAATATTTAAAGCTGATAAAGTATTTCTTTTAAGATTTCTTTTCTCTAGAGCGAAGAAATAGCTTGTATTTATTTCACCCTCTTCTAGCCATTTTGCCCTTGAATGAATAAAAGCACCTTTAGCTAGATCAGATCTAGTTGAGATTGAATTTTAGCTAATTCAACTTCATTTTATTTAGTAAGAATTTGCTTCTGCTCCAGTATACATAAATTATCAAGTAATTCTATTTCCTTTTGTTTGTTGATTTTTTTTTAAAAATTCTTTAATGCGTTTAACAGCAATCTTTCTGACATTATATTTGAAAAATTCCCATTTATTTTTAAATCCTTCATTGAATCCTCCAAAAATATCTTTGACAATATTTTTAAGACAGGCATTAAAGTTATCATCTTTAAGAAGATTGTTATTAAATTTCCAGTACCCTCTAAGATTAGAGGTCTTTTTTGAGCCTGTAAGAGATAAAGAAATAAGTTTATGATCAGTTAATGGGGCACATCTATGAACAATTTCCTTAACATGTTGAAAAGTTGAGTTAGATATTAGGAACAAGTCAGTTCTAGACCGAATTTAAAAGGCTAAATTATAGAAAACTGTTCAGATTGTTCTGATTTTTACATTCATCTTTCATAGATAATTACAGTGAAGCATGCTGGAAGCTCTTGCAGAACAGACCGATCTCCAGTCAGAGGCTGTGCCTGACTCCTTGATGCCACCAAACACAAAATAAAGTAAGATTGTGTGTATTATGTAATTCCTTGACACAGACCTGTCTAACAGGTCTTTGTAACATTGTGCAATTTAACAAATTAACATGCACATTTATTTTTTATCAGCAAAAAAGGAACATTTCGCTGAATAATATATTCACATGAACATAACACCCTCGCTTTATCAAATTGAGTAATCATTAAATTTCCTGCCTTCTCTAAAGATGAAACAAGCGTCTACTGGATGAATGATACACTGATGAGGAGGCCTCCACACCCCTAAAACATTTGCCACAAGTGTCTCAAATACAACCACAATTCAAAAGGATTTGTTCAGCTTCTAACCAAGTCCTCCAGGACAAAGACAAAACCACCCACTGCAGGCACCGTGGCATCATAAAACACACAGACCCCAAAGAAAAGTCCTCTCAAGCTGTGATTTCATTCATAAGATGTAAGATTTCTCTTTGTTTTCTATCATGTATTCACTGTTGTTTAAGGCTCATTTCACAGCATGGGTGGTGTGGTAAACCTTCTAATTCCTGTGTTTAATATTTTGTGTTGTATTTTTCAGGTACTTGAACTTGGATTGCCGGGTGGAGTGGATGTGAAGGACATGATCTGGCGAATTATGAGGCAGGCAATCAAAAATGACTTTGCTAAAGCGGTGATGGAGAAGTGTAAATGGGAAAACATAAAAACATTGTTATTGGTAAGTGCATTTTTATTGTAAGTCTTTCTTGAACTCCCCCCCCCCCTTAGACTGGTGGTGTCTTAAATGTATTTTTAACTCTGTATTTGTATGCTCCTATTGTAGAGGCTGTAAGAAGAAATCCTGTATGTGCACACACAACTGAGCTGGAGATTGAAGAAGTTTCATCTAGCTGGTGACCGTGAGGGTGGCAGAAAGAGAGGAACGACTTCACAAAATGTTAATGTAAACCAGACAAGTTATTGTTAAGAGAGTGATTCTTTTACATTGTTTTTTTTTAAGTACATATTTTTGCACTTCTGTAAATATGAGTATTTCATTTGTCTTTTGTTTTTTGGTTTCTCTATTTTTATCACGTAATGTGTTTGTAACAGTTTAATTGGTTTTCTCTTGTTTTATTTTTTATTTATTTTTTAATTTTTTTTTCCTTGTATTGAGACTATTTATTTGTTGCTTTTTTTGGCCTTATTCTAGTGTTATTGGTTTATCTTTTTCCCCATTGTTTTTATTTTTACTGTTACCTGGCTGAGATTGTTTTGTCCCTCTACATCAATAAAACACTATACTGCATTTGCATTGTTTTCTTCTTTTATTATACCTTGCACAGTATATAAATAATATATAGGGTAATTTCTGGTTTAGTTTTGGCATAATATTGGTCCAGTTATGGCTGTCTTCTGGAGCTTCTGGATAAGTTGTGGCTGAGTTCTGGGGTAAAGGTGGTGGCAGTTTGGCTTTTGTCCGGCTGACATCTGGGGCTTCCGGCACTGTTGTGGGCCAGTTATGGCTGCTTTCTGGGGACACTGTGGAGTTGTGGGTGAGCTTTGGTCTGCTTCAGGCATGGTTCTGGTATTCTTTAGGCAAGCAGCTTAAGGGCCATTTGAGGGCCAGGGCCAGGGCCAGGGTCTGTGGCGGTATGTGGGCCACAACAACAGCCTGAATTCAACCAGTTAAAGCCCACAACCAATTTGCTATCTGGGTAAAATAATCCACCATCATAATAGCAAATCAACAATCATGTGTGGCTCTCTCAAAATATCCTACAATGTCAATTGCGACTTTCTAAAATGGACCGTCTGGTAGGTCCACTGGTTGCAATGGAGAAGGGCATGTCCGTGTGGTTTTGTCACAGGATTGACAGGCAGAACAAGAAGCAATAATGGAATGTACCTCATAGTCCATACAAGGCCAGCAGTATAATTCTCTTAGCCATTGTTTAGTTCGTACAACCCCTTGGTGTCCCTCGTGTGCCAAGTGAATGAATTTAGAGTGCAGAGCAACTGGCACAACCAATCTCTGTCCTCTCATGATGTACTTATCCACAGCCAGTTCATGCCTGATCTGAAAATACGCTCTGATCGTTGGATCCAGCTGGTTCTGTGTTTTAGGCCAGCCTTGTATGATTTGGGCATGCAGCTTGGACAACTCAGGACAAGATTTGCATGTCTCATGAAGTTCCTTCATAGAAATGGCTCTTGAAAGGTGCTTCAAAATCTCTCCAGTGAGGCCTAGTTCTTCTCCCTGGCCAGCATCTGAATCAGGTACCGGAAGGCGTGATAAACAATCAGCTACAAAATTCGATTTACCTGGTCTGTACTCCAGATTGTATTTGAAACAGAGGAGTCTGGCCGACCATCGAGCTATTCTCAGTCCCGCTCTGTTCATCCCTCTAGTGGCCAGTAATGTGGTCAGCACTTGGGGATCTGTCCTCAGTGTAAACTTCCTGCCCCAAAGGTAAGTTCTCCAATGTTCTACTGTCCAGACACACGGCAATGCCTCTTTCTCAACTGTACTGTATTTTCTTTCAGCTGGTGTCAATGTACGAGAAGCAAAAGCTATTGGACACTCTGTCTTATCTGGATGCAGTTGAGTGATGACACCTCCAATGCCATAATCTGAAGCATCAGTGGACACAACCGTTGGCAAGGAGTCGTCAAATAAAGCCAGAACTGAGCTGCTTTAGCTCTTGAAAACTTGCCTCATCTGCGTCAGTCCATGTAAATCCATTCTGAGATGCTCTGAGGATGTCGCACAGGGGATCTACTACCATTGCATAGTTTGGGATGAACTTGCTAAACCAAGATGTAAGGCCCAAGAAGGACTGTAATGAAGGCAGGTCTGTTGGCCCAGGGGCATTTGCAATGGCTTCAACTGAGTCAGGGTTAGGATGGAGTCCCTCTTTTGAAATGTCGTGACACAGATACCGAATTCTGCTCTGGCCAAATTTGCTTTTCACCAAATTAAGTTTCAGACCAATGTTGTTGAGTCGAGCCATCACTGCCTGTAGATTAGTGTCATGGGTGGCTTCATCTTGGCCGTACACAATAAGATCGTCCAAGTAGTTCTGTACTCCTGGTAAACCCTCAAGTACTGTTCTCATCATTTTTTGAAAGGCGGATGGTGCCAAAGCCAAACCGAAGGAACCTTTGTGAATGGGAATGATAATCATGAGTAATGAATGCGGTCAAGTTTTGACTTTCCTCATTTCCTTTGACTTTCCAAGTTTTGACTTTTCCTCAAAGGTAGCTGATGGTATGCACTATACAAATCAATTTGGGAGAACACTGTAGCGCCTTTGAGTTCTGTGAAAAGATCCTCCATATGAGGCAGTGGGTAGCCATCTGTAATTACAGCCCGATTAGGCTCTCTCAAGTCCACGCATATCAAATTTCTCCTGACCTTTCTGGTTATGATGATCGGCGACACCCATGGCAAAGCATCGATCTTTCAATTATTCCATCCTTCAGTAAGCGATTAATTCCTCCCTTACACTCAGCAGTAGTCTCCAAAGTTTGTGCTGCACTGATTTAACTGACTCATCAATTTGTACCTTGTGCACAAATACTTTGACACATCCAATGGAGTTGGCAGCTGTGTTACATACTTCTAGCACGGGAGAAACAGCAGAGGCTGATGACGTAACAATCCTATCTCCCACAAAGTGAGAATTTAGGGCTTTAATTAGGTCCATGCCCAACAGCAGTGATCCCATTTTAACCACATAGAAATTTGCAGTGGTTTCAACACCACCATGCGACACAGAAGCAGTGAAACAGCCTAAGGTTGGTAAGTGTTCATGTGAGTAAGTAACTAACCTTACTTGAGGTTCCTTTAGTTCACAATTCGCAAAATGTTTCACGAATAGTGACTCAGGCAGAATGGAATCATTTGATCCTGTATCAACAATTAGTTAAACTGGTATTTTGTTTCCTTGCGGGGCTTCCATCTCTACTTGGCAGTGAATTTTGTCAGAAGACTGATTAACAAGCAGCACAGTCAGTTCAGGCACCATAACTTCTTTCACTTCTTTGATTTACTTTGCAAAATGTCCTTTTTTTCCACAGTGATGGCATGTGGCAGATGCAGCAGGACAAGTTGGTGTGTTGGCCAAGTGAGTATTAGATCCACAGCGAAAACAGCGTCTTTTATTTTAAGTCTTTGGCTTCCCGTTTTGTACTGGCATTTTTTTCACACTTTTGTTTACTCCGTTTAAAACTTGCCTTTGTCCTCGAGATGACTTGAACTTGGGCATGAGTTGAACCAGTGGTTGAAAGAAGTGTAGCATTTTGTACCGCCGATTCCACTTGAAACGCTAACGCGGAAGCGTGTTCCAATGTAAGTTCGGACTCAAGTAACAGTCTGTCTCTCACCGCGACCTGAAAAGCCTGTTCCATTAGTTGGTCTCGTAGCATTTCATCCTCCATTTCTCCGAATTAAAAATCCACTGCTAATTGACGCAACTCCGCTATGTACTGATTTACGGTTTCATCCGAGTGCTGTGCGCACTGCCTGAATTTATGCTGTGCAGCAACCAAGTTCACTCTTGGCGTGAAAAGAGCATTAAGAGCTGCCAAGTCCTCATCGTAAGTCGTACCTCCGTTTGGCAATGTATAGAAAAGTCTCTGCCCTTACCAAAAAGAAGTATACTTTAAGTTTATTTTATTAAGTATACTTTATGTAGTAAGTATACAAATATCAGTGTACTAGTAGTATACTTATAAGTGTGCTATATCAATACTCCTTTGGACTAAATTGGCCCAGTTTCTAGTATGTAAAAATATACTTTTAAGTATACTTTAAGTATAACAGTAGTAAACTTTGAGTACACAACTAGTTTACCTCTATGTTTTTAGTTTGTACTGCTACTACACTAAAAGTGAACTTAAAGTTATTGGTAAGGTACTGATAGTTTACTTATTAAATACTTGTAGAATTTTTAGTACACTTTGAAGTATAGTCTCAGTAAACTACTAGTTTAGTAGTTTTATACTGCAAGTATACTCGTAAGTTTTAAGTGAACTTTACATCATACTTTAAGTATACTACTATGTCCCTATTTAGTAATGTGTATATATTCATTGTATGTTCAGATATTCATATTGTTATATGAATATCTGAACATACAAAACTTCAAAAGAAAGGACAGGGTATCTGCTTGTAAACAAACAAAAAAGAAACATTTTATTCTAGCTTCATGCATTCTTTTTTATAAACACTTGCATGTGGTTAAGTTTCATAAAAAAATAAATAAACAAAAAGCTGAAAATAGACTATGAATTGGATTCAGAATGATAATTAAAATACCCACTTACCCACTGTGACCCGCACCAGTCACTTAGTGCACCACTGGACTGCCCACTACCTCAGTCAGTATTGAACTGACCCCACTCAACTACCTCTTCTGTCACTTTAAACAGCCTGATAAGCTATTTTTGCACTACACTCTTTATATCTGCACAGTTTTCGTTTTGTTAAGCTCTTTTTGCACTACACTCATATCTACACAGTTTTGTTTTGTTTAGTTTTGTTTATTTAACCGATTTGCATTTCATCTGCCATGTGCCTTATGCCACTTAATCAAACTCTTTTCTACAATGTCCTTATTTGTATATTTGTATAGTTTGTTTTTATATTTTAAACTGTATTTATTTGCATTCTACGTCTACTGTTAGTGTTTTATTGTTAACTGTATGCACCATGGGTCTGAGAGTCACGCAATTTCAATTCTCTGTATGTATGTGCTGTACATGTGGCAGAATTGACAATAAAGCAGACTTTGACTTTGACTTTGACTTTAGATGGAGTCCAAAAGCTTGAAAATCATTATTACCTATTCATTGGTTAACATTTTATTCCATAATGTTACACAGTTTTGATGCTGTTTTATGTCTGATGATCATGTTAAGGTGCATTCTGATTGACAGGGTCCCTACGCAGTGTTCACTGCTCCCTACTCCCTAAGCAAGGGATATACCTTGAAGTGGACTTCGCTGACAATAATTTGGAATGCCCTGCAACGTCATCAAAGAAAATCAACGGCAGGGTAAAGCAGATTATGATATAACATAAATAAATATTATAATTTATTTTACTTTCAAATTTAAACACATATAAAATACATATACAATTATGTATCTAATAAATATAGTAAAAATGTATGTTTAGATGTTTACAGATTGTAGTGGTTTCATCTCGCGTGCGCTTTATTTCCCACATACAGCCTTATTAACTCTCCTGAGGTAACGTAAATAAAGTCAAATAAAAAATGACAGAGCCACAGCTGTTTCGCGCCGGTTTTATTTAGTTTCACCTACTCATACAATACAATATGCAAATGTAACTAATCGTCATAACCATTCATAAATACTATAGTTTGTATAATAATAATGTTTATTGCAACCCCTCCAATGCAGAGCATTGAAAAACCTCTTTCAATGGCTCTGCTCCATCATTAGTTCTGACTGAAGACGTGGTGCGCGATGACAGTTGGGCGATTTTCCCTCCGCTTCCTGTGAAGTGATGTATGGATGTTCCCTTATTCCTTATGCCGTTCGCAGTGCCCTTCCAACTGAACATGATTGCTCCCTTCGGATTGGAATCTCACTTAAGATGGCGGAATACCCTGTGAAGTCCACTTCGCAGTCCACTTACGGTCGAATGGAACGCACCTTTAGATTACGTGTGGAAGCATCTGTTGTTTATCGGTTTCTTCTTCGCCGTTTCCGTGTTTTGGAATTCTGTACAGAAGATTTGTAATAGCGCCCCATACCGTATAACAATAAAAACATTCTCGGAGCACAAGTATAGCTCAAATAAAGTTTGACTTTTTCTAAGTATATGTCAAGTATACTTTGTTACGTTCCATGTGTGTTTTGTGTATATTGTTTCTTGTTCTCGCTCTCCTTCCTTCTAGGTTGGTGTTTATTGGCTGACCAGATTGTCAATCATCATTCTGACGTCATGATGCTCTGCCAATCCGCTGACGTGCCGGCTGTATTTGAGGCCTCGAGTTTATTGTGTGTGTGCGCCACACCAGCGTACCTTGTGCTCCAACGCGGTCAGCTGTGTAGTGTTCGACGCCAGTTGCCTCCTGTTGCTTAATGTATCTTGTTTTATGGAGTCATGCTTTGTGTTGTGTGATTTGATGTTTAGAGATTCGTTGTTTAGAGATTCGTTCTTTGGTTAGTGACTTGTATCGAATTCTGTGTGTAAGATTACGCTGACGACCGTGTTAAAGTTTCAGTCTTACTACGTGTTAAGTTCAAAGTTAAGTGTGCATCTTAGTGCTCCGATCTACTTAACCAAGAATATATCTGGTGATCATTCGAATATCTAGTCAATCCTTGCTATGATATTGTTTGTTTTGTTTTTTTGATTAGATTCGTTGTGTTTTGTTAGATTAGTGCTGGAGTGTTTCGCCACCCTTGTACTTTTGTTTTTTAGTTTAAAGGAGTTTACTTAGGGCATCATTTACGCTGAAGATTTAGTTTTTATTTTAATATTTCTTTTGTTAATGAGTTTAGAAGTTAGCTATAAGGATTGTTTTGTTTAGTTTATTTCTTTGATTTGGGTTGCACTCCTACTTTTTTGTTTGTGTTAAATTTCATATTTTTTTTCACTTATTAATGATTTGTATCCTTCCACACAACGTGTATAGTAAAATCTTCTTAAACATACTACTTTTCAGTGTCATCTTTGATCTGTTCCACACCCAGTAACAATTTGTCTCACTTAAAAGTTACGGTATCATCCCTCTTTAACATCAACAGGGGCGTCGCTAGTGGGGGGAAAAGGGTGACAGAGTGCATAGGGCCCAGAGTTCTGGGGGGCCCGCGATCGCATACTGACCATCGGGAGCACCGGGACATTCCATTCAAGTAGTAGGCCGATCGCCGGAACGAAGGAGACCTCCCCGATATTAGGTGCTGTTTTAAATTACAACACATGCCGCATAAAGTCAATACTCCAAAAGCGCGAAGCAGCGCTACCCGATGCATCCGCCAGCTGTGTGTCAAAGCAGTGCGGGATCAGTCACCCGCACAGAACCGTGTTTCTGCCACGATTTATAAGAGATAAACAGCGAAAGTTGCTTGATCCATTCAGATGTGACACAGGATTGTTATACAGTCATGTGATATGAGAACATTAAAGGTACAGTAGTGATGCTGGCTGAAAACAGCCACGACAATGAGGTATATTGGAAAATGCCAATAGGCTTGTCAATTTAGCAATTTAACTTTAAGATATTATGACTGTACAAATAGCCTATGTGTTGGCAGAAATGTATTTATTATAAATGTTACTACATATTGGGGAATATTTTAGTTTCATAGAATCTGTTTTATAGTTTCTTCATGATTAGTTTTTATTTATTTATTTTTTTAACTACAAATTTTATAGTTATTACTTATTTATTTTAAAAACCATATGACCATGGTTTTACTTCTTGTGACCACCATCCTACTAATACTAGTCAGTTAAACTCTGGATACTTTTCTTTTTAGATGTTTAGTTCTAATGAATTTTAACTGAAGTAAAATGTTAATTCAGTAAGGGCCTGGTTAAAGATAAATATCAGTGTCTTATATAAATTAGGTGCTTATTATTTATAAATAATAAAGTTCTTAAAGGGAGATTCACCCAAAAATGAAAATTGTCATCATTTACTCAACATCATATCATTCCAACCCTGTATGAATGTATTTCTTCTGTGGAACATAATTTGAGAAATTCAAGACATTTTTGTCCATACAGTAGAAATCAAGAATAACCAAAATGGTTTGGTAACATTCTACAAATTCTTCTTTTGTGTTCAACAGAAGAAAGTCGTTTGGAATGACATGAGGGTGAGGAAATGATGACAGAATTTATTAGCAGCAACTTTCCAGCAGTATAGCTCAAAATCAATGCTTTACTGTTAAGTGATTTTCTCTGTAACAAAAATGCATTATTAAGTTTGTTGCATTTGTCGTGAATTCAGAAATATCTATCGATTCTGTTCTGTTTTAATTATTCATTTATTTACTCCAATTGAAGGCCCTATGACCCATCACCCCAAACGTTATTTTATAATTTACTATCGCAACCAATCGCAACCAAACGCAAAAGTATATTTCTGAGAAGTACATAAAGCACATTTCTGAGAAGTACATAAAAAGTAGACTGAAAGTATACTTTCCTATTTTTAGTTTAAAAGAAGTACACTAAAAAAAACACGAGAAATAAACTTCTTTTTCCTAAGGGTGGCCCTCCGTACCGAGACAATGTAACAAAACTGCACGAATTCTGGCATCAGGCCATGCATCACCCCGCGCTCCGATGCCAAGCAAGTAGTTTTGGAAAAAAATATTTCCATGTAGAAAATGATATGGCAGGCATTCCTAACGTCGGAAGAAAAAGTGCAGGCATGGGTACGGATGCAGACATTGTCGCCAGATTTTGTAGTGTCTTAAACTTGTATGTAATGAAATCAAAAGGAAACGGGACAGCTCATCTTACAACATTATCAACATGCCGGTTTATTCTTCTCTCTTTTCTTCAACTCTACTCCAGCCAAACATTCACTCACACAGCCTCTAACGGACTGTCCAGTATTACAATCTATGAACACTAACACAGGACATAACACTCTGTAATCCGGTGATCAATGATCTTTTAAAGTGTGAGGGTGGTGAGTGAGTCAATGAAGAACTGTACTTTATTACATTTATTATTCTTTATTATTAGTCATCTAAGAGTGTATTTTGCATATTAAATAGGTGATACAGGAAAAAAAAAAAAGAAAAAAGAAAAAAAACCTTTAAGATTCTTAAAACACTAAATGTAACAGAATTAGCAAAATATAGTTTAATAACTTTCAGAAATTTTTTAATTGCAACTAATAGATACCACTTTGATACTTCCAGATGTTCAGGCCCAATTTAAGCCGTGCAAGTCTTCATGCATGGAAAATTATTTTGGACATAGACAAGGATATAGACATTTTTAAGTAACAATTTTAATCGGTGTCTGGTGCAGTAAAAAAAAACAAAAAAAACTTTTATTATTATCTTTTTTAAACAATGCTGTAATCTAGTCAATCTAGTCATTGTATTTTATAATTTATATAATGCAGGTCCAGAATATGGCTGTCATAGAGAGAGTTACTATAAGTGCAGTCCAAGGCTATACTGCAGAGAGCAGAAATAGAGGTTTAGACTCACCCACCAACACATAGTAGTGCTGCTATTGTGATGATGATATGGGAATCTATCAGGCCACAGAACTGTATTTTTGCTTTCAGTTTCAGCAGTTGTTCTGAAAGCCATCCTCAGTACCCAAATGGTCAAGGAATGTGTTTTAGCTTAAAATCTTTATTTTCACTGTTTACAGACAAAATACTTTCAGATACTTTTTTTTTTTTTTTTTTTACTTTTATCTGTTGGTATAGAATTTTATAGCAGAAATGTATTTACTGCATCATCTTTGTTTCTAAATTACATGGTTATCTTTGTTTAAAGATAAGATTTATGAAGACTTCCCTATCATTTGTTTTTTTGTATTTTTATCTGGTTTTAGTAAAATGATATAACATTTTGGTGTAAATATGCAAAATAGTAAACCAAAACTTGAAGCTAAAATAGCAAATATCTGTACAGCTACGGTAAATTTTCCAGGAGAACTGACATAAGCTGGGATAAATGTGAGCCAGACAGCACAGAATATGAGCATACTGAATGTAATGAACTTGGCTTCATTGAAGTTATCAGGGAGCTTTCGAGCAAAAAAGGCCAGAACAAAACACAAGATTGATAGCAGACCAGTATAACCCAGAACAGCCCAGAATCCAACAGCTGAACCTAAGTTACATTCAAGAATGATCTTTTCTCTGTAATAGCTTGAATTCATATATGGGAAAGGGGGGGATATTGTTAACCAAAGCACACAGATAATCACCTGTATTAATGTTAAGGAAATAACACTGAGTCTCTGTTGAAGAGGCCCAAACCATTTCATGACATTACTTCCTGGAAGTGTAGCCCTGAAAGCCATTAATACCACAATTGTTTTCCCCAGAACACAGGAGATACAGAGGACAAAAGTGATCCCAAATGCTGTGTGACGTAACATACAGGACCATTCAGTGGGCCGACCAATGAAAGTAAGTGAACAGAGAAAACACAGTGAGAGTGAGAAGAGCAACAGGAAGCTCAGCTCTGAATTGTTGGCCCTTACAATAGGTGTTTCCTTATGAAGATAAAACAGAAAAGATACTATTGCCGTTAATAACACCCCAAAGAAGGAGAAAATACAAAGAACAATTCCCATGATTTCTGTGTAGGAAAGGAATTCAACCACTTTTAATATACATTTGTCTTTGCTTTCATTCGACCAGTACTCCAAATCACAAGGAAAGCAGTCATTAGAATCTGTGAAGGGAAAAAAAAAAAAGAAAAATGGACGGTATTATATTTTATTATACTGTATGTTCATGGGAGCTACTCAGTGCTTTTTTATTTTTATTTATTTTTTACCAGTTGCATTGTTGATTTCTCCCTCTGCACATGGAATACAGTCATAACAGCAGATAGGTTGTCCTTTTAGCACAGCCTTCCTAGTGCCAGGGGGGCAGCTTTCACTGCACACGGACACAGGCAACTATGCAAAAAATTATTTGTCACACAAAGCATGATGAAGTCTTAAATTAATTGATTGTCTCCATGGAATAATTGATTTTATGCTTTATGTTTTTTTATGCTTTTGTGAAATTGCTTTATACATATTTCATACATGCTTTTTAACTGTTCTTCAGTTGTTGTTCTTTTCATAATTAAATGGTTATTTTACATTCCCCCTTATAATGTAATATATAATATTGCTGTACCTGTCCAATGTTTCTTGCCCATAAGACACGTTCCTGATTGACCCGAAGACGTTGTTCTGAAGACATTGAACTGTCATACACTCCCACATGCTCAAACTGCAGACCTACATTCCCAGCAGGCTGCCAGTTCACCAGGTCATATCTTGCCACTGGATCACCACTTGCATCAAAGAAAATTTCTTCACCTGTTTTAACAGTGAATCTCACATCCCTCATATACGCCAACATCTGAGAGGAAAGACAAGCAACATAATTAGTTTCAGTATGATTTTCTACTATTATGTTTTGTGCTCTTATATACCTTTTGTGGTGTGGGCTGTTCTTTTGTGCTACTGTTGGTGGAGGATTTCAAGTCCTTTAATACGTTATGTAGTGTATGTGCAACAGCATACACTGCAGTGTATACTTTATTTGCTATTCGTAGCTCTGATACATCAGTATATTCATTTTGCAGCTTTGCCAGTTTCTCTGAGCCAGTACAGGCACCACTACCAGTGGTCCTGAAAGAGCACTGAAAAGTTGTTTCCCAGAATTCTTTTAAAATTTCATTGTTTGGTTCTTGATCAGGGTGCACATTCACTAGGAACTCTCGCAGGCCCATAAGTTTGGCATTTGCTATAGCAAAACCCAAAGCTCCAGAGAGGAAACTGTACTCCTTTGTTTCTGCAAGAGTTCGAGAAGTGATCCAGGATTCACTCCCAACCCACTGCAGCCCTGTGATGTTGTGTTGCACCATTACTTTCAGGAGGGGAATAAAATCTCCTAATGCAACAAAAGCCACCACCACCTTGGCGGTGCCCTTCTTTATCACTTCTAGCGTCTTCAGAAGCTGCTCTTTTGGATCAGTGCTTAATATGGCCTCTGAATATTCAATACAAACCCCCTCTTGTTTTGCAGCCTCCTCAAATGCTGCAATGCCGTTATTACCATAGTCTCCACGACTCCTCACCGTCCCAACCCAAGTCCAGCCAAAGTGCTTTACAAGCTGAGCCAGTGCTCTGCTTTGGTAATAATCACTGGGTATTGTTCTGAAGAAGGATGGATATCTTTTTCTGTCACTCAGGCAAGCACATGTGGCAAAATGACTGATCTACAAGAAAAATAACCACTTTATATCAGTACTATACAAATAACGTAATTTTCATAAACATTACAAACGCTACAATCTAAACATTGCTTTCTATTTTTACAACAATTGCTTTTCATTTTAATTCAAAGCATTTATAAATGGTGCATGTTCCTGTGCTTCATCATGATAACAAGGAGCAAATAAGTAAGAGTTCTTACAACAGGTATGCTGAAAGGACCAACTACTGAAGCCAGTGCTATGGTGGGAGAGGAGTTTGACTCTCCAACAATGGCATAAACAGCTGGTTGTCTAGAGCAGGATGTATCACTCAAAGTCTGTTTATAACCATTCATCAAAGACATGCTTGAAAGAATAGTTTGAGCTATAGAGCTACAGGAATCATATATCTTATAGCCCAAAGAAACACCAGGTAACAGGTTTGTGCTATTATTTATCTCCTCAATAGCAAAAATCAGTGTCTGAGCAAATTTAAACCCACGCAAGTTGAAGCTGTGGAAATAGAGCATCAGTCGTGTGTCTTTCATTCTTGCAAGATCATCAGAATTATTTACTTATTTTTTAAAGAATTTTTAATGTCAATTCCAAAGAGTTGTTTTCATACAGACCTGCCACATGTTGTTGGTTCTGGTTTGGAAGTGAAGTTATGCATCTTTAACAGAGCACTTCTGTGGAATGATAAAACTGCCCCAATGTTGATATATTTTTGTGCAGAAAGTAGAGGGAGGACAGGCTGACCAAGCAGTCTGCAGACTTGTGCTGAAGCTGGAACATAAACCCCATACACCAAGAGCAGTAGTTGCAGCAGTGACACAGTCCTCTTTGCCATGCCAACATGTATGCAGGGCAGGAACCTCTGAGAAAGAAAAGGGACAGTGCTTCCTTTTATTGAGTCTTCAAATGCCCATTGGGGTTGGCATATTGAATCCTCAACTATAGATTGGCTATTTTATTTGTACAGATTTTATTGTATTTGCCCAGATTTTCTTGTTACACCCTAAAGTTTCAGAAGTTGTAAATTGCAAAGACCCCAAACTTGATGGAATGGTTCCAAATCCCAATTGCAACTCAGACAAGAGTACACAAATCCAGTCCACTGGGTAGCGCTATAATAAGTACAAGGATTATGGAATTGTTTATGTGAACGCAAGAAATGATTTATGTCAGTGTATAAAATTCCTCCTAGGACATTTCTGCATCTATCATCTAGTGATCCTCATGACAAAAAGTAAGCAAAGCAATTTGATTCATCAAATCATTGCACAAATAAAAGACAATGACATTTTTATGTTGCTCATTTTGACTATTTTACCTATGTCTATGGAACACAAAGTGAGAAAAAAAAGACAAACAGATAAAATTACATTCAAGGGTGCAACAACCAAAAATAAATAAATAAATAAATAAACAAATAAATAAATAAAAGAACTCAGCATACCTCCACAACCATTTGGAATTTAGCATGTTTTTATTTTATTTTATTTTATTTTATTTTATTTTATTTTATTTTATTTTATTTTATTTTATTTTATTTTATATTTTATTTATTTTATTTTATTTTATTTTATGTTGCTTTAATAAATTACAAATGCATTATAGCTTAAACAAAAATGTTTTAACTAATATTTGTGGAATCTTAAAAGCGGGAATAAAATATATATATATAGATATACATACATACATACATACATACATGTACTTATGTATGTATGTATGTATGTATGTATGTATGTATTTATGTATTCATTCATTCATTCATTAATTCATTCATTCATTAATTTATTTCGCTGAATCTTTCAGTGCCCTCAAATTCGGTTCAATTCACATTTATTTGTATATCGCTTTTCACAATGCAAATTGTTGCAAAGCCGCTTCATAGACACTTTGGTAGTTTTGTATGTTACACTCAAAAAAAAAAGATTCTTGGCATAAATTTTTTATTAAGTATTTGCAACTACTTGATTTTATTTAAATAATCGTTTTTTAAAAATGTATGTACTCCGATTACTTAGAATCAATGTAAATCTGTTAACTGTCAAAACTATTAGATTTAATCAGTTAAAAATTATGAATAGGGTTTAAATAAAGCTGGCTCTGATGCAAGTTAGGTCAAATTAGTTAAACTGCATGAGATTGGTTTACATACAGATGGAATCGTGTACCGAACTCCAGTCTGTAGGTGGCTGTACTGCACAATGACGTGTCTAAAACGGCTTTGATAATGCACGTGCAAATTCAAAAAAGCAGCGCCAGAAGAAGCGTTCTCCTGAATATCTTCACCAGTTTGCATTGGAGCAGCCTGGATCATAATCTATTTGCAAGGTAAGATATATCTTATCTGTACTCGGTGTATATTATTTGACAGATTTCATTGTATATACATGTATTATTAGTGCGGTTGATATCGTATTACACTAATGTCAATGCACGGACTATCTTTATTTCACTAGCTAGCTAATGGTACTGGGCTGATTGAAATCTGTTTTTCGATTTTAATCGTTTCTCATTGTATCGACAGATGCTGTTTTTCACTCAATGCCTGAACAAAACTTAATGAAACACAATACATCAGAGTAAGTTTTGTTACTCGTGATGTGAAACAAAGTGTCAGATTTCAGATTCTGTCAATTGTATCACTAAAGTTAAACAGTAAATACAGTTTTGGTGTAAAAATGTAATGTGAAAGATGATTTTAGTGCCTCCCCAGCAGGCACAAAACAGGCACACAACGTCATAAGACGCTGATATTTGGTTAAATTTTGGTTGCGATGTCGGGTAACCAACATTCAACATAAATTCAACGTCTAAATGTTAAATTGATGTCCAATACCGACATCAGGTGACGTTGAGATTTTGTTGTTTTTAGGTTGTGCAACCAAAATCCAACGTTGTCAACGTCAAATTGACGTCAAATATTGACGTCAACCCGATTTTCATTTTCAAACAAAATGCAATGTCTGTCCAACGTCATGTCCAACGTCAACCTGACGTTACATAGACGTCTGGTGCCTGCTGGGTCAGTACAAGCAGCAGCGCAGAACTCACATGAACCGAACATCTCTTCCTCTTCTAGTTACCACAGCAAATAAACATGAGCGACCATCAGAAGGTGTTGAAAGAAACAGAATCACATCTCAAGTAATCGCTCAGTCAGAGTTTCAAGACGTCAAAGAAGCGGCTTGTAAACAATGTCACAGAAATCCATTGAGTGAGTATAAACTCTAAACTCTAACTAGAAAAAATAAATAAATATAAAGGATAATTTTGCTAATATATGCACTAGATAACATTCATTATATTTTTTACTTAACCTGTTCTTCAAAATGTTATGCAATTTTGAATAAATTAGTCTTAAAAAAAAACAAAAAAACAAGCAATGACATCCACTGTTTAAATGTTTGTATTTCAGCAAACTGGAGAAGAAAATATCATTAGAAATATTATTTAAATAATAATAATAATAATAATAATAATAATAATAATAATAGTAATAATAATATAAAAACAGCCTTACATGCAATTTAAAAGTTTCTTTACAAATCACTGTAATATACTAATGTACCAGTTGACAGGGTTTATTGTATAGTTGTAGCATTAGTTGAGCGAGATTTTTAACTCAGCTTTAGCTTTATGTCTGAGTAAATCAATGACAAATGTTGTGTTTTTGGGATCTTGTTGTTCTGCATGTTTGAGAATGAAGACTAAAATCAACTGCAATTACATCCCGAGGAGCCCAAGTATCTACCTCAATGAAGACATGGAGACACTCACTAAAGAATATGTGGTAAGTGTATGTCAACCTGCTCGTTTTACATTATAAATTTCTTATTCCTGATATTTACATTGATAGTAATGTTAATTTTCTTATTGGCATCAGCCTCGCTTTGCCCATGTCTGTGTAGTATGCAGCAAATTAGCTCATTTTTGATTTGATAAAACTCACTATCTCTTAGTAGAGGTAACTAGAAGTTAGTATGGAAACTTGAGTATTGGTAACTGTTTTACAAGTTCAGTCAACTTAAAGATTTAAGTACATTGAATTCAAAACAATTTCCTTAACAAGCTTGTTCTCTACAGTTAATTTGAGAAATAATAGCACATTTGCAGCGGTTACAAATTATGACAATGCAGAGTAAAGTTTAATACAAATAATTACAAAGAAAGATTGATTAATAAATTAAAAAACAAAAAAAATGACATTTTGAAGTAAAATACTGAAATGGTGTTTTTTTGTAAAATGTACTCAATGTTTAATGCTTTTTTTTTTTTTTCTACTTCTTTTTTTTTTTAATGCAGTCCAAGTGATATCAAGCCACTTGACCGTCCTGGAACAACACGAGTGCTCATGTTTTTAAGCTTGGCTGTTCAGTTCCATCAGAATTCTCTTCTCCTTAAGGTAGTATAGTTCAAAATAACTGGCTGTACATTTAATTCTTATTTTACACTGCCAGGCCAAAAAAAGTCGCTCTCTGGATTTAAATGAGTAAATACTCTATATTTAAGGATTGACTCATTGCTTGAAGTGATTATGTTTCTGGCATGGTGTGTGTTTGGCAACAATTCTTTTAGCCCTAACTGATGCAGTGTGTAGCCTTTTATTTCTCAAACAACCAGGTCGGAAGTAGTACCCATGTCTATATTCATCAGGCTCAAACTGTGAAAGATTGTCCACCACAGAGTCCTGACCAAATCCCTATGGAAAGTCTTTAGGATGTGCTGGAGTCGACTTTACATAGCCTGTCCAAAAAAGAGTTGCACACTCTAATATTTCATTGGACCACCTATAGCTTTCATAACATTGTGCTTTTTTGTGGCATTGTTAAAACAACATTATGCAAGATCACATTTATTTCCATCAAGAGTTGCATTTTATTTTTGGCCTGGATCTTGTATTGACAATGGGAGAGTCTAGCCACTCTGTAAAGTCAACTCCAGCACATCCTCAAGACGTTCAGTAGAGTTAAGCTCAGGACTGGTGATCAATTCAAACATGAAAATGATTCCTCGTGCTCACTGAACCACTATTTCCCAAATTGAGCCTGATGAATTTTATTATTGTCATGCTGGAATGTGTGCATGGGTACGTCCTCCGACATGGTTGTTTAATAAATGAAAAGCAACACACTGCAACAGTTTGGGTTAAAATAATTATTGCCAAAATACAACAAGCCGGAAACATAAAAATCCCTGCAATAATCATCCAATTCTAGACTCTTTAGTATTTGCGTATTTAAATCCAAATGGTGATTTTATTTTATTTATTTTTTATTTTATTTTTTTCTCTTTGGACCAGGCAGTGTACATTTGAACGAGTCTACATATCCAAAATGTCAGAGTTTGTAAACAGTGTGCCCTTAAAATTTCTGAATGTGACACTGTGACTGGCATTGGAACACTACTTTGTTTATCCTCCAGGACTGTGAAAGTGCTGAGGCTGAGTCTGGAATTGCACAGACAACAGTGGGCATGTACATCTTTCGTTCAGAGTGTGCTGGTGTTGGTCCTGGAGACCACCCTATGGAAATTGGTGTGGAAGTTCTGCAGTGTCAGTGCAGTTCTGTAAGTGTGCGGTGTTTGATGCTTTTTGGACTTGATTTATGTGCTTAACTGAAGCTACGCAACGGAGCTCAAGTGCACGTTTGAAGAAAATCCTGGATACAACCAAGCTGTCACCAAAGAACTCTTTAAGTAATGACAATTGAGAAGTCATTTTTGAGACGTCAGATTTTTGTACTTGAGTCCATTTAAGTGTTAAAAGTTTAAAATGTAGATGTAGAATGATCCATTCGTACTCATGTACTCCTAACATGTAATTGAATATGCATGGTAAGTCTGGTGGTGAGCCTTATGGCATTTTTTCTGACCATTTTAGTGCAACCTGAGTAGTACAGTTATCATTGATTTACCTCATGTATCTGTCTACCTCAAATTTGCACAGTTCTTGAGGAAACTGGTCTTCTTTCTGCACTCTGTTACAAATGGTTAAAATTGTAATTTTTTTGTTAAAGTTTTTTTTTTTTTTTGCATTTATTTCTGCAGTATGGTTGATTGTGGCAAAACTGTTTGAAAATAGTGTTTAACCTTAATGTGCATGTAAATATGAAGGTACTTTTTGTTTCTTGTTGCACAAGCGTATGAACACTGTGTAGTGTGTCTTGCTAGCTCATATATAGCCAAATGCTTTGAAGCATTAATAAATTGATATAATGTAACAGGGTGGTCTTGCTGTTCTTTTTTTGTGTGTGTTGTAGTTAAATTTTGTTGTAGCACAGTGTGATTGGTTGGGGTAGGATTAAATATATGAATTGGGTTTATTGATAAAAAAAATATGTAAATGTGATGCATTTTAAGTACATTGGATTTATTACCTAATAATACATAATGTTTCTTATGCATTTAAAACAAATTGGATTTATTGGTGCTATTACATAAGTCTTATTACTTACTTGTTTCATAACTAACTTGTTTTACATAAGGGTGGCAAATTTGCTTCACATAAAGTTTATTAGTTTAAGTTAAAATATGTAATCAAAATGGATGGAAATTTTACATGCAATTGAAATACATAAATCTTAAGAATTGGGCCTAAATATTTGGTTGGCATCATCTGAGGTCTTCTGAGGGGTTGGCATCATCTCTTCTCAGGTGTTCAGTCATCTCAGATCTTTGTAAGGGTTGGATCCAGACTGAAGCTTGTTGGGATGCCCATCCTGTGGCAGAAACAGAGAAGCAAATAGAGAAAAATTAGCGTATCTGCTGTTCTAAAACCAAGTAAATAATGATGTGTTCAACCTAAGTGAAAGAATGATAATGTGCAATTGATAAGATATAACTGAAGTACAAGGTTATGAGATGGCTAAAGAGATCTTTAATCTAGATTTAAATAGAGAGAGTGTGTTATTCCAGAGTTTGGGAACCAAATGTGAAAAAGCTCTACCTCCTTTACTGGACTTTGCTATTATCCTACAAAAAGTCCAGAGATTTGCTTCCTTAGGGAGCGTGATGGGTTATAATGTGATAGAAGACTATTTAGGTACGCACAAGCTAAACCATTTAGGGTATTATAAGTAAGTAGTGATATGTTGTAACTGTGTAGAGACTGTAAGCCAGTGTAGAGACTGCAAAATTGGGGGAAAACAATTGTCATATTTTCTTGACCCAATATGGACCCTAGCAGCTGCATTTTGGACTACCTGTAGCTTGTTTATTGAAGACGCAAGACAACCACCTAGTAGTGAAATAAGTAGCACAATAGTCCAGTCTTGAGGTTTGAATGCATGAACTAGCTTTTCTGCATCAAAAACAGGTAACATGTTCCATAGCTTGCCAATGTATCTAAGATGGAAGAATGCTGTTTTTGTAACATGTGAAATATGATTTTCAAAAGACAAGTTGCTATCTAATGTAATGGGTATTATTGTTGTACCATGGCGCAGTATGTTTTTCTCTAAGTGATTTTTAATTTTTTTTATTTTTTTGACGGGGGCATAAGCTTCTGTCATGAATCTGGTCCATGGACCTCCATTTGTTCGCCACCAGAGGTCACCCTTCCATCACATTGACTCTCACACCACACACTACCCCGGACTTCATTTCCCAGCAGCCATTTCCCTAATCACATGCTAACACCTGATACCCATCTCGCAATCACACACACTCTTTATAAGCCTTGGACTTCCTCAGTCAGATTGCCGAGTATTGTACGCAAATATCCTAGTGATAGCTACCCTACGAAGCCCTCTGAGTTGTCTTAGTCTTGCCTGTTTTCCCGTGTTTTGATTTCTGCCCGTGTTTCCTGGATTAACCCTTGCCTTGCCGATCGGACTCTGTTTGCCCCTCGTTTGGATTATTGCTGTTTACCTGGATTTACTCTCTCTGCCTTGCCCTTTGGATATTGTTCGCCGATCGAAGACCCACGCTTGTTCTAGGACTACTCTGTGTCTTGCCTGTGTTATACCTGTTTGCCATCGTCTGACCCTGCCTGTATTTATGACCATGTCTTTAAATAAAAGCCTGCATATGGATCCGCACGTCTCTCGTCTCGTCAGCCCCGTAACAGAATACTCGGCCACACAAGGATCCAGCGACTTTTCGAAGGAACCCTGGTCAGGTATGGACCCATTCGACCAGCTGCTCGATCTGCGACAAGGGAATTCATCTGTTGAAGAGTACGTCATTCAATTCTGCGAGCTGGCGCATAAGATTCCCTTTGATGAGGTAGTATTATAAGACATATTTCGTTTTGGACTCAGTGAGCCTGTAAAGTCATGGTTACCAGAGGGGAGGTTTAATTGTAGTTTAAAGGACTTTATAGACTATGCTTTGCTGTGCGCTGGCTCTTCGTTTACTGTGGGTGTCGCGGAGGAGGAACACGACACCGCGTCTGAGCCTGAAATGGCAGCTACGCTAGAGCACGCTCACAAGATGGCGGCGACAGCTGAGCGCGCTCACATAATGGCGGCCACAGCAACACCCCGTCATGTCATTGCTGCCAATCACGAGTCAAGTCAAGTCACAGTGGATATTCATGAGTCCAGTCAAGTCAAGGTCGATCGTCATGAGTCTCGTTACGTCACACCTGATCTGCCAAAGCCTCGTCACGTCTCAGCTGATCTGCCAAAGCCTCGTCACGTCTCAGCTGATCTGCCAGAGCCTCGTCACGTACCAGCTGATCTGCCAGAGCCTCGTCACGTACCAGCTGATCTGCCAAAGCCTCGTCACGTACCAGCTGATCCGCCAGAGGCTCGTCACGTCACTGCTGATCGTCACGAGTCCCAGCACGTCACTGCTGATCGTCACGAGTCCCAGCACGTCACTGCTGATCGTCACGAGTCCCAGCACGTCACTGCTGATCGTCCAGAGTCCCAGCACGTCACTGCTGATCGTCCAGAGTCCCAGCACGTCTCAGCTGATCGTCCAGAGTCCCAGCACGTCACAGCTGATCGTCCAGAGTCACTTCACATCACAGCTGATCAGCCAGAGTCTTGTGACATCCTGTCCACCACACCCAGATATTCAAGGTCAGTGCTCCGATTTCCCAGGTTGATGTCTAGTGTGAGTGATGCACCGCTGGTGTCTGCACGTGCAGCTGGTATCCCCAAACCCACTCACTCTAGCCCTCCTGTCCCTGAACTGAGTCCCCTGTTCGCAGCGCTTCCCATGATGGGGATCGCTTTATGTTGCGTTTGGGCTGCTTACACCACCACAGAACTGCTCGAGGTGGCGGTGTCCACTGTGAGGTCTCCAGAGGTGGCGGCTGATGCTGCAGAACCTCTTGGGGTAGTGTCGCTCGCTGCTGTGTCTCCAGAAGCGTTGTTGCCTATTCCAGATTCATGTGTGGTGGTGGCGCCCAGCAAAGAACTCTCTCTTGTTTCCTATGGTACCACTGTAGAACCTCCAGAGGTGGCGGCAACTGCTGCAGAACCTCCAGAGGCATCTGTAGTATCCGTCTGTGAATCCTCATCTAGCCCTGTCACGGCTATGAAGGCCGTCTGTGAGCTCTCTTACTGCCCTGAAACGGCTATGAAGGCTGTCCCTGAACTCTCATCCTGTCCTGTCACGGCTATGGAGGCCGTCTGCGTATCCTCGTCCTGTCCTGTCACAGCCAGAAGGGCTGCCCCTGAACTCTCGTCCTGCCCTATCACGGCCACAGAGCCCACTAATGAACTGTTAGCCCGGGAAAAGATCAAGGAACTTCTTATGTTCCCTGCCTCAGTCCTTGAGGCCATATATGCTCTGCCTGTCTCTTGTGTCTCAGTTTTCCCTAGGTCCCAGTCTCTGTTGTGGGTTCCTGATCCGTCGTGCTGTTCTCCTGCTCCGCCGTGGAGGTCTTCTGCTCCGCCGTGGAAGTCTTCTGCTCCGCCCTGGTGGGCTTCTGCTCCGCCCTGGTGGGCTCCTGCTCCGTCTGCGCCGCCCTGGAGGGCTTCAGCCTCGTCTGCGCCGCCCTGGAGGGTTTCAGCCTCGTCTGCACCGCCCTGGAGGGCTTCAGCCTCGTCTGCGCCGCCTTGGTGGGCTCCAGTCCCGCCTGCTCCGCCTTGGTGCCCTGTTCTGCCTCGGTCCTCGACCTCTCCACTCCGAAGTGGACCTGGCCCTCCGTCCCTCCCTCTGTTCCGCCTCCGCTCCACCACCCTCTTGGATTGTGTAATGTTTGGAGCGTCTGGAAGCCGCTCCTTGGGGGGGGGCTATGTCATGAATCTGGTCCATGGACCTCCATTTGTTCGCCACCAGAGGTCACCCTTCCATCACATTGACTCTCACACCACACACTACCCCGGACTTCATTTCCCAGCAGCCATTTCCCTAATCACATGCTCACACCTGATACCCATCTCGCAATCACACACACTCTTTATAAGCCTTGGACTTCCTCAGTCAGATTGCCGAGTATTGTACGCAAATATCCTAGTGATAGCTACCCTACGAAGCCCTCTGAGTTGTCTTAGTCTTGCCTGTTTTCCCGTGTTTTGATTTCTGCCCGTGTTTCCTGGATTAACCCTTGCCTTGCCGATCGGACTCTGTTTGCCCCTCGTTTGGATTATTGCTGTTTACCTGGATTTACTCTCTCTGCCTTGCCCTTTGGATATTGTTCGCCGATCGAAGACCCACGCTTGTTCTAGGACTACTCTGTGTCTTGCCTGTGTTATACCTGTTTGCCATCGTCTGACCCTGCCTGTATTTATGACCATGTCTTTAAATAAAAGCCTGCATATGGATCCGCACGTCTCTTGTCTCGTCAGCCCCGTAACAGCTTCTAATGTATTAGAAAATACAGTGGCGTTATTGCTAGTCATTTCATCTAGTTCATGTGCATTTATGGGTAGATGGAGCAGTTGAGATAAGTCAAACAGGTTATTTGTGAATCTATCTTTAGTGGTTGGAACAATAGTTCTACCCGGATGATAAGGGGGAGCCATATATCCATAATATGTAGCATGCACGATACAAGGTAGTGGTCAGTAACATAATCACTTTGAGGTACAATACGTATATCAGTTAGATCAATTCCATGCAATATAATGAAATCTAGCATATGATTAAAATGATGAGTGGGCCCTGTGACATTTTGCTTGACCCCAAAAGAGTTTATCAGGTCTGCAAACGCAAGTCCTAACACATCATTTGTATTGTGACGAGTCAGCTGCCTCCCCCTTATTATCAGCAGCACCCCGTCCCTTAATCGCCGCCCTTCACCAGGCTCCCGACGGGAGTGGGTGTGTGAGAGAGGAGGGGCGCTGAAACAGCCAGGTTCCCTTCATTTCCCCTGAAGGGAATGAAGCCTCATCACCGCCGCTGTTAAATGCCGAGCGCGCCTCTCCTCGAGAGACCGGTCTCTTCCCCGTGCATGCACGCTGGTGTCCTCGTGGGTCCAGGAAGGGAGCGTAGAGGGATTCCCGCGCCGCCAGAGACGTGAGCTGCCGGACCCGCGGTCCGGACGAAGCCGCACCCGCTACGCGGCTGACGGGCCAGGATACCGGGCCGTTCTTTCCCCTCTAGCGCCGTGGGCCAAGAAGGACGAAGAGGAGCTGAATCAAGCCGCCGCCCTTCGCGCCCCGGACCAAAGGGGGGAGCGCGTGCGGCCGCCGGACTCCGCCCCTTACCTGGACCCTTCCTTCCAGAACACTGCCCCTCCTTCACGAACCTCGCAGCACGACGAGGACACCAGATCCCCTGTTTATTTTGGACACTATTTTTCCCTTTGGACACTTTATTTTTATTATTTGTGTTAAATAAAAGCCTCTCCGAGGCCTGACGCCACACCCACTGTGTCTGTCGTTGGCTCCTCCCGTCACAGTATTATCAACATGAATGTTAAAGTCTCCAACAATTTGCACTTTATCAACATTAACCAAGAGGTCTGAGAGGAATTCTGCAAACTCTTAAAGGAAATCTGCATACGGCCCTGGCGGTCTATACACGGTAGCCCGAGCAAGAGATATGAAAGATTTGTTCTGCATATCTGACAGTTAAAAATTAAACAGAAGTATTTCAAATGAGTTAAACCTGTATCCTGTTTTCTTTTTTCTTTTTTTTTTTTTTTATTGTTTATTTACTATAGAACAAAGCCAGCATACATGGCTTACAATAACTATATTTATCTTTCACTATATTTTAGTCTATCTGGTTATTATATAAGAAAGTTTCTTAATAAATTCTGACCATGCCTTAATTGTTCTAGGTTTAGCTCTGTTAATTCCTACTGTTGAACACTCTTACAGCACAATATTTTTTAGTTCAATAAGCCATATTTTATCAGCCGGGAATGTGGGTTCATACAAAATTTTACAAATTACCTTCTTGGCTACAGTTAGTGCGGTGTGGAGTATTCTACGTTGGTAAACGTTAAAATTAAGATCAGAATCATCATTCAGCAAACAAATATTGGGATGTTTAGAAATGAACCTATCACAAAGTTCTGAGACCATTAAAAACATCTTATCCCAAAATTTACTGACAAGTGGACAATCAAAGAACCAGAGGTGGGTAGAGTACCCAAAAACTGTACTCAATTAAAAGTACTTACAAAAATATTTACTCAAGTAAAAGTAAAACTAATAGTCTGAATAGTTACTTGAGTAAGAGTAAAAAAGTATCAGATAAAAAAAAAAACTAAAAAAAAAACTAAAGTAATTAGTTACAAGTTACTTTGGATCATATACTGTATATCTATAGTCTATTTTTATTTAGATATATAGATACAATTTATGTAATTGTGTGTGTGTGTGTGTACACAAACACACACACACACACACACTGCCGTTCAAAAGATTTTTAATGTAATTTATTTCAGTGATGTAAATCAGAATTTTCATCAGCCTTTACACCAGTTTTCAGTGTCACATAATCTTTCAGAAATCATTCCAATATGTTGATTTATCAATGCTGTTCTTTTTAGCTTTCTATTCATAAAAGAATCCTGAACAAAATGTCACAGGTTCCAAAAAATATTAAGCAGCAAAACTCTTTCCAACACCGGTAATAAATCAATATATTAGAATGATTTCTGAAGGATCATATGACTCTGAAAACTGGAATAACAGCTGATGAAAATTCTGATTTGCATCACTGAATTAAATTAGATTTTAAAGTATATTAATTATGTATTATATATGTATCATAGATAGACTATGTATATCTGACACATGACCACTACTGAACATCTGAACATAACGAAACAAATGCACATTGACGGATCTTCTTCCATCTGTTCTGCAAAATGTAAACAAATGTATATTTCTGCAAGTGTAAATATTGTGAAAATATCAATATTTATTGCGTCTAGGGCAAAGGAATTCCTCGGAACAGGTCGCGCGGCGCTGGGCAGAGCTAAACGTGTTTGGCGGGTGTTCATTTCATACTCTGTGTCAACTTATTTAATGTATAAATTATACATTGTATTTAATGTACAAGGTACATGTACAACAAACAGGTAATGTCATAGTGGTATCATGTTCTGTAATCGAATGTAGTCTATCTATACCTGTGGAACCGTAGACACCACAAGCGGTGTTCATCTAATAAAGATCTTCATAGCTAGCAAACAATAGCCTTTGCAGATTTGCTTTCAATTGACTGTAGATCCAAAGTCCTGTCTTCAACGCTCTTGATGTTCTTAAACTTTCTGGTACAACTCTGAGTGAGAACTGCTTCAGACGACTCAGAGCGTGCTGCAGGGAACTGAACAAATCATTCAAACTTATTCGCGAACCAATTGATCGGTTTGCCAACTGGTTTGATCAAGCCTTTGAACAGAATTGACTCAAAAGAATGAATCATTCGCGAATGGGCATCGCTCACTGCCCAGGGAAAAGTAGACGGTGCGTTTGGAATAAATTGAAGCATTTTTAACTTGTATTGCATTAAGATAAAGTAACGAGAGGAGCGTCGCCCACAGTAACGAAGTAAAAGTACCGTTTTTTCTCTAAAAATGTACTTGAGTAAAAGTACCCATCTTTAAATATACTCTAAAAGTATTAGTTACCCAAAATATTTACTCAAATAAATGTAACGAAGTAAATGTAACTCGTTACTACCCACCTCTGCAAAGAACATGTGCATATAGGTCCCCACAGTATTTGAATTACGCAATGTACATAAAGGAGTAGGCAAGTGCTTCATTCTGTGTAACACATATGGAGTTGCATAGCCTTGTGAATCAGTTTAAAGTGTATAAGTTGATGGGCAGGATTCTAGGACATCGCAGGAATACTTTCCCATATCCAGTCCCAGTTAGGTTTATAGGGGGCCAGTTCCTTTTCCCATATTGTAGTGATGGGAAGTGCACCAGAGCCGAGATTAAGCAGTATGTTATGAATAAATGAGACTGCTCCACGTGTCTGAGAAAAATTCACACAGTCCATCAGTGGATGAATGTCCAGGTTACAGTTCCACGGTACTCCATAGGCATGCATTGCACTTCTCAACCTTAAATATAGAAAGTAGGAATGTCCAGGAAGATTGTAACATTCTTTCAAATCCTGAAAGGACCTTAGGCCCTGATTATTAAAAATATCGCCCAGAACAAATACACCTTGATCAGACCATGGCTTAAAGACAAAGGACTTTTTCCCAGATTGCATATTATGATTATTCCAAATTGGGGTCTCTTTTGTAAATTTTCTAGAACATCCAATGAATTTACAAACACCGTACCAGATTTTAAGAGAGTTATCCACAATTTTATTATCAAACTTTAGGACTTGCTTAGAAAAAACAATAAATATCATATCTTGCAGTCGATGTGGATGCACAGCAGATGCTTCTATTTTATGCAAAGCAATCTCAAGAGTTTACCTCCAACCAAGTCTTAATAGAGCGCAGCCGACATGCCCAGAAATATACTTGAATGTTAGGAAATGCCAAACCTCCTTTGGCAGGACTTCTCTGAAAAGTTTTAAGTTTAATTCTTGGACGTTTGTTGTTCCAAATTAATTTAGTTATAATGGAGTTCATCTCTTTGAAAAAAAAAAAAAAAAAGTTTTATAAGGAGAAAGAGGAATCATGGAAACTAAAAATAAAAGCCTAGGAAGAACATTCATTTTAATGATTGCAATCCTACCTTGCAAAGAAAGTAATAATGTGTCCCATCTCTCTAGGCCTTATCTAATATTACTGAATGAATAACTATAATTTTGCTTGACCACAGCCTGAAGTGAGGGAAGGATCTGAATTCCTAAGTATGTGAATGCGTTACTAACTGGGATTAAGGAGGACACAGATGCAGTATCACACAGCACGGACAGTGGCATTAGTACTGATTTCTCCTAATTAATTTTATAACCACTTTACTAAAATTGTTGAATGTTTTAAGACATTGAGAAATAGAGGTTGAATGTTAGAAAAATACAGTAAAATATCATCAGCAAAAAGAGAAATGTGGTGTTTAAAGTTGTCTATAGTAATAGGGGAAATTATATGATCCTGACAAATTGCTTGTGCCAGAGGCTCTAATGAGAGGGCAAACAGCAATGGTGACAATGGGCAGCCCTGTCTTGTGTCTCTGCCCAGCAGAAAAGCACTTGAGCAACTCATCCCTGTCGACACCCATGTATAGCGAGTTCGTACCATATGTATAAAATGGGGACCAAAGCTAGAACTTTAGCATAAACCTTAGTGTCCGTGCAGATTAATGAAATCAGCCTATAGCTATAGCAACAGAGAGGGTTCTTCTTTTTTCAGAATCAGGGAAATAAGGGCAGTGTTCTGATCTCTGTGAAAACAATTTGTATCTATTGCAAAATTTAAGGAATTAAGAAGGAGTGGTCCAAGCATATCCCATACCACCAAATACAACTCTGGGGGTAGACCATCCAGGCTGAGGGGCTTACCCTTATTCATCGACTCTAGAGCTTATTTTAATTCACTTAGTTCAATTGGAGAGTCAATAAAATTACGTTGCTCGTCACTTAGGTGAGGGAGATTTAATTTTGATATAAATTCAATTCTCTGTTGATCCTCCAAACCCACCTCGGAACTGTAAAGATGCTCATAAAAGTTCTTAAATTTAGCATTCACCTCATCCGAGGCAGTATGAAGAATGCCCATACTATCCTTAATGGCTGTTATTGACAACATTGTGTCATTATGTTTCAGCCTTAAAGCCAGCAATCTAGTGGGCCATTCTCCATTAAAATAGTAATTTTTTTTAGTGCGATGGATCAAAAATTCCGCCCATTTTAGTAAGACTGCCTTACAGTCAGATCTTAAATTTCCTAAATTCCTGCTCTTCTGTTCTGTAAAAGTTTCTTTTAAATCCTTCTCCATTATTTCAATCTGGTCCTCAAGACAATTTAATTATTTTTCTTTAGATTTATTATCATAGGAGGCAAAAGATATACAGTTTCCTGTAAAAAAAAAAAAAAACATTTAGTTGTTTCCTATAAAATCTGTGGATTAGCAGCTGAACTGGAGTTCTTTGAAAGGAACATAGTCAAACTGGCCCGTAACTGTTTAATAAAATCATTGTTTGTTAACAAAGTTGCATTGAAACGCCATCTTTCTGACCTTTGGGATCTAACAGGAGGAAACAAATTACAAACTACCGCCGAATGATCTGAAATCAACAAGGGAAGAATACCCATTAAATTTACACACTTAATAAGATACTTTGATCTTAAAATATATTATTTTCTTGTAAAGGTCTTATGTCGGGAAGAATAAAAAGTGTAGTCCCTACAGTTTTCATTCTTCATCCTCCAGATATCACACAAGTCATTATCCACGATAAGATCATTCAGTGCCTGTGAAGCCTGATCACCATATACCGTGGAGAGAGATTTATAGATCGAAGGATTAACGACTGCATTAGCATCCATACCCACGACCAGGCTGTAGTCAACAAAACTGAGGAGGAGCTTGGTTAGAGAAGGGAAAAAATCTACATCAAATTTATTGGGAGCATAAACCGAAACAAAAACAGTTTTAAAATAATTCCATAATCCCGAAACATGTAATCCACCCATGTTCATTACCTCCCAATTTCTCTATTAAGAATTGAAATCTTCTATTCTGAAGTATGACAACTCCTCTCGAAGCATTAGTATGAGATGAGGAGACTATGATTTTGAAATACAGTGGGGCAAAAAAGTATTTAGTCAGCTACCAATTGTGCAAGTCCTCCCTCTTAAAAAGATGAGAGAGGCCTGTAATTTTCATCATAGGTATACCTCAATTATGAGAGACAAAATGAGAAAAAAAAATCCAGAAAATCACATTGTAGGATTTTTAAAGAATTTATTTGCAAATTATGGTGGAAAATAAGTATTTGGTCAATAACAAAATTTCATCTCAATACTTTGTTATATACCCTTTGTTGGCAATGACAGAGGTCAAACGTTTTCTGTAAGTCTTCACAAGGTTTTCACACACTGTTGCTGGTATTTTGGCCTCTAGAGCAGTAATGTTTTGGGGCTGTCGGTGGGCAACACGGACTTTCAGCTCCCTCCAATGATTTTCGATGGGGTTGAGATCTGGAGACTGGCTAGGCCACTCCAGGACCTTGAAATGCTTCTTACGAAGCCACTCCTTCGTTGCCCGGGTGGTGTGTTTGGGATCATTGTCATGCTGAAAGACCCAGCCACGTTTCATCTTCAATGCCCTTGCTGATGGAAGGAGATTTTCACTCAAAATCTCACGATACATGGCCCCATTCATTCTTTCGTTTACACGGATCAGTCGTCCTGGTCCCTTTGCAGAAAAACAGCCCCAAAGCATGATGTTTCCACCCCTATGCTTCACAGTAGGTATGGTGTTCTTTGGATGCAACTCAGCATTCTTTCTCCTCCAAACACGACAAGTTGAGTTTTTACCAAAAAGTTCTAGTTTGGTTTCATAATTCTCCCAATCCTCTTCTGGATCATCCAAATCCTCTCTAGCAAACTTCAGTCGGGCCCGGACATGTACTGGCTTAAGCAGGGGGACACGTCTGGCACTGCAGGATTTGAGTCCCTGGCGGCGCAGTGTGTTACTGATGGTAGCCTTTGTTACTTTGGTCCCAGCTCTCTGCAGGTCATTCATTAGGTCCCCCCGTGTGGTTCTGGGATTTTTGCTCACAGTTCTTGTGATCATTTTGACCCCACGGGGTGAGATCTTGCCTGGAGCCCCAGATCGAGGGAGATTATCAGTGGTCTTGTATGTCTTCCATTTTCTAATAATTGCTCCCACAGTTGATTTCTTCACACCAAGCTGCTTACCTATTGCAGATTCAGTCTTCCCAGCCTGGTGCAGGTCTACAATTTTGTTTCTGGTGTCCTTTGACAGCTCTTTGGTCTTGGCCATGGTGGAGTTTGGAGTTGGACTGTTTGAGGTTGTGGACAGGTGTCTTTTATACTGATCAAACAGTTCAAACAGATGCCATTAACACAGGTAACGAGTGGAGGACAGAGGAGCCTCTTAAAGAAGTTGTTACAGGTCTGTGAGAGCCAGAAATCTTGCTTGTTTGTAGGTGACCAAATACTTATTTTACCGAGGAATTTACCAATAAATTCTTTAAAAATCCTACAATGTGATTTTCTGGAATTTTTTTCTCATTTTGTCTCTCATAGTTGAGGTATACCTATGATGAAAATTACAGGCCTCTCTCATCTTTTTAAGTGGGAGAACTTGCACAATTGGTGGCTGACTAAATACTTTTTTGCCCCACTGTACCTGTTCTGACAACGAGTAACATCTGAGGCCCTAAAATGGGATTCTTGAATAAGAGCTATGTCGGCTCACTTACGATGTAAATAATCCAGGCATTTTGTTCTCTTTACAGGGGACTTCAAACCGTTGACATTCCACGATATCACATTGAAGTCCTTCATCCAAACAGTTCAGCAGAAAATAAACACTTGAGGCAGATGAAACCATTACCATAAATGTAAACAAAAATGTCACCCCACAAAATCACAAGATTAATAGTGTAATCAAATGCGGTAAACCCTGGTATTAACAACATAGTGGTCAAACAAACCAAAGAACAGAAGAGCAAAATACAAATGGCAGCACGCAGAGAGATTTAACACACTCTCTTACCTGCCTGGAAAATAAAACTATTATAGGCCGTGCACTCGAACTATGAGGCAAATCCCAGGTATCAGTGTCCCGCTTATCCAAATGTCCATGACGCCAATAGAAACTTAAGTCCCTACTTGAAATATCGAAGGAGTTAACTTGGGGATTCCTGTCAGGGTAGATTCCATCTGAGTGTCGGCATCCAGCGACAAACCTCTCAAGGTCTGCAGGGGTCTTGAAAAGAATCTACTCGCGGCCGTTTATCACTTTAACTACTGCTGAGTATAACAGGAACGACTCGATGCCCAACTGTTTCCTTCTTTCCGACATAGCTTTCCTTTTTTGAAATGTGCCCTTGCTGAAATCTGGAAAGAAGCACAACTTGGCCCCTTCATAGCTCAGGGATGATGAATTTCTGGCTTCCTTCAGGATCGCTTGCCTGTTGTTGTAACGGAGGAGTTTGAAGATCAAGGTATGTGCTTTCTTCCTAGTGGAATCTTCGTTCGCGTACAGGCGATGCACGCATTCAATTTCAATCACATTCCCTTGTAAGGCCGGTAGCCACTTAGGAATTTGAGTCTGCAAAAACTGGATTGCGTTGCCACCTTCAGCTCCTTCAGGTAGACCCACCAACCTTAGATTGCTTTGTCTGGACTTGTCTTCATAAAGCCATACACTCTAAAAAAATGGTGCTATATATAGCACTAAAAACGGTTCTTTGGCTCGTAATCATAGGGGAACCACTTTTAGTGCTATTTAGCACTTATTTTTACAGGTGCTATATAGCACCTTTGTCAAGTGGTGCTATGTAGAACCATCAGAGGTGTCATATAGCACTTTGTCAGATGGTGCTATGTAGAACCATAAGAGGTGCCATATAGCACTTTTTCTCAAAAATGGTGTTCAACAGTGATTCTTTGGCTTTTAATCATAGGGACACCTCGTTTGGTACTATATGGCACGTATTCTTAAATATAAGAAGCTTTATAGCACATTTGTCAAACTGTGTTACACAGAACCATTAGAGGTGTCATATATGACTACCATAGATGAGCCAACATGCTTCTAAATGACACTTTTACTTAAAAGATGAATGATAACTAATTGTTTCTTACCAAATTGCGACTTTAAAGATTAAAAATCCTGTACTAAATGCTTACTGAGAAACAAAATACATCCCACTTTCAAAACCTTTTAATTTATTTCTTTCAGCAGCAAATAAAATGAGTGCTGACAAGCCAGGGAATATACATACAACATCACAATATACGGGAAGTTGTTGTTTTATACACATACAAAATAATGCAACAAGCTTGAAATATGTACATTTTTGAAGAAGAGAGAGTCATAGTTTATGTTACGAATCCTGTGCCTGCCCTTCTGCTCACTCTCCACAAGAGGTCGATCTGTTATCATATTGACTCTCACACTGCACAGACTGTTACACTTACACTGGACTTCAGTCCCCACAATCCATTGCACTCATTACACTCAGCTGCAGCCAGTCACACACCTTACATAAGCCATGGACTTCCTCTCTCTCATTGCCGTGTATTGTATTGCGTATATCACTCTCCTAGCGATAGCATCTCTACAGAGCCCACTTCAGTTATTATAGTCTTGCCTTGCCTTGTTTTCTCGTGTTCTGATTCTTGCCCGTGTTTCCTGGATTAATCCTTGCCTTGCCGTTCGGACTCTGTTTGCCCCTGCCTGGATTATTGCTGTGAACCTGGATTATCTCTCTGCCTTGCCCTGTTGGATATTGTACGCTGATCGAAGACCCACGCTTGCTCTAGGATTACTCTTTGTCTTGCCTATGTTGTAACTGTTTGCCATTATTGAATCTATGTCTGTTTCATGGCCACGTCTCTAAATAAAGCCTTGCAAATGGATCTGCATGTCTCTCATCTCGTCGGCTCCGTAACAGTTTACATATATACAGTATACTGTAGCCCTGTCATCAGGCAACTTTTTGCCTACAGTCTTAGGCCTACATTAGCTCTTTATTTGGAAAATCTAGTCTTTTTAACATTAACAGTGAGTGAGTGAAATTACTGAAAATTAATAATACACAACCAAGTGGAAACTAAGTTGTACACTCTGAAGTACTGCAGTATCTTTCACTCTTTCACTGTTAACAGTGTACTAACATTTCTTTTAAGTCCTTCAGGATTTAAAAAAAACAATAGAACTGCAATTAGACCTGGAAGAGGCCCAGAAATAGAGAATATTGACTTACAGTGACAGGAAGTAGTGTAAATCTGTGAATGAATGTTCCGTGTAGGGACCATGTCAGTCAGAGCACAGTTCATTCATGGAGCTCTTTTCTAACGAGCTCATGATCTGAATCAGGTGTGTTAAATAAGTGAGACATGCAAAACATGTGAGGGCAGGTCACCAGGACTGGAATTGAGAACCGCTGCTTTAGGATATTGGATTCCAAACACAAAATATACACACAGGAAGAGTCCAAGTGCCGTTGAGATGTCCTCGCTCTCCTCTGTGATTAACTTTCCATCCAGCGTGAGCACAATGTGGTCATACTGCATGAGATGACCCTCCCTACAGCCTTTAAGCTTCATCTTAGGTGTTGGGATGGGCTGGTCTGAGAATGGGCCTGGGGGAGAGGGGATAATAGCATTTATTTATTTGCAAGGCAAACCTTATGAGTTAAATTACTTTTAACTACTGTCATACAACTGCTCAAATACTTTTGGCCATGAACTGAAAATGAACAAAATTTCTCTTCAGTTTGATAGCATAGTTTGTGTAGACCAACAAACAAAAGACTAATGTTTGCACTGAAATCATCTGAATAACAAAATGTGCAATAAGTGTAGTGCTTTGATTAAATTGTTTCACACACTGTAGTCAACTGTTCATGGGTCACCTCAACTTCAAACAGCAACCCCAGGTCCTCCTTGAACAGAGCAGGCAAGAGCAGAATAGCTGCTTCCAACTGTAGGCCTTTAAACAAAATAACCTCATTAGATTAACATAACATGGTGGATGCTTTTACCCTTTTTTTAATTTTTTTTTTTTTTTACATCCATTACTGTGTGTAAGACAGATAAATGCAGGAAAGAAGACCGGTATGATCTCAGGCAGAGCGGTAGGGTGTCAGTCAGTGGTACAATGAAAAACTAAGCAGTAATGATTTAACTACCTTTTTCAGTCAGCCATCTTCACAGTCATCAATCATGCACCTGAACTTCTCCTTCAGAGGACTCCGCAAAACTTGAAGGACTCAGGGTGTCATTACAGAGAGCTGTGAGAGAATTTGTTGGTCCACATCAACATTGATGTGGTCTCACAGATACAAAAGGAGCTTATGTTAAGAGGAAGGCAAAGGAGGAAAGACATGTATTAAAATATAGTCATAACTCATTCAGTTATTATAAGGCAATTAACACACTACTGTACAGAGCATTTTGGCCAGTCTAAAACACAGGAACTCAGAGAGAGTTTCCTCACAAAATTTGTCCGAAAGCATTTTATCAGCGCCATCCTTTCTTTGAGGAGCTCTACGTTTGATCTAAGCTTCTCTGTTTCCTCCTTCATTACACGCAGATGCTTCCTGATGCTTTGTTAATTTTCTCCAGCATCAACCTATTGGGGTAGTTAAATTGTTAAAAATGGGGGCTGTCAATAAAATGTTAAAAAAAATAAATAAATAAATAAATAGTCTTTAGAAAATCTTTAGTCAAGGGCAGCCCTACTAGAAAGAGTCCAGACTTCTAATTATTATTAGGCAAATAACAAATATTAATGATCAAAAAGTTATGCATGACAATCAATAATCTTAAATATGGAAATGTGGCTTACCCATGTCTGTCATGTGTCCTAAAAATGTTAACAAGAGCTCTTTTCATCCAACTTGACAATGTACTGATGATTTTATACTCAAACATTTCTTTTTGATTTTTCAGTTATTTCAGCATGAAAAATCTGTAACAACATTAGAGGAATAATTTACTCAAAAATGTAATTCCAAACCCATATAACTCACTTTTGATGAACACAAAACATTCTTAAAAAAGCACCCACAAAAACGTAAAAGTTAAAAGTAGTTTATGTAAGTCATGTGTCATATCTTATGAGGTGACAAAATCACTTTCTAATTTTTTATTTTTTTATTTGTATTTTTTTTTAACTCACTCAGTATATAAAGTTTGAGTATACTGAAAAGAGTTATTACAAATGAATACTCGAAAATAGCACTCAAATCCAGTAAATCAACACATCAGAATAACTCAATGTACAAACTTCATGATATGATATGATATTTGGTCACCAGACATGCAGGTTTACAATGGTTTGATTTGTCAATATGATTGTAACCCTGTTACTACATAGTTTGTGTGTATTTTGTAATATGTGTTGTTGCTTTAAGAGAGTCTCTTACACAAGGAGTTCGGTTGAAACGCACTTGATCGAACATGTGCTTAACAGCATGTTTGTATGTTGCTGTTATCACCTTGGTTAAATTAGAGTATCTAAGTTTATTCCTCCAATCAGGAGGGAGAGGGGGCGGAACTTAGAAAAGAGCGAGGAAGATTGAAAGTCAGTCAGTCTAGAGAGAGACGCGAGAGAAGCAGTATATCATCTGGATAACCGAGGATTTTAGGCTATAAAATCCTAAACGTTGCCAGCGATTATTTCAAAGTAAAAGCAAGAAACAGGGTTTTAGGCCATAAAACCAAAAAGTTTCTTGGGTATAGTCAGCATTTCGTCAACATGGAGGTACTACCCATGCTTCTACAGAGTGAATGAGAGAAGAGAGTGACGCATGATGTCGATCGGAGAAACTCAGGATTTTAGACCATACAATCTTTTTTGTTTCTATCGATATTTATATTCCCGTTGGTCTAGAGTGTGAGTTCAACGTATGTCGTGTGATCAGCCTCGGACTCTGGTCTTTATTTCCTGAAAACCCGTTCTAGTAACAGTGAACTGACAGTGTATTGATTGAAATATCTCGGCACGAGATGGATGCCCAAAACTTGAGACAGATAGCCCTGTGAGTACCGGGAACTCCACAGGTCCTCTGGCATCGCGGGACGTAACGTGTCAACCGAAGAACTGAGTTAACTTGCACCTACACCAACAATTTGCTCACATCTGATCATTGAGGTAACAGACTTTATTTTGTTTGCTCGGCTGAGCGAAGAGGCCTTTGTTTTTTTACTGGCCCCAACGATCGCAAGCATCGAATCAGACCTGCAACGTGGTGGGTTTCAGGGGGATTTGTGCGTGTATGAGTGAGAGTGATTGTGGATCCACATATTCATTAATCTGACCGGTTTTAATATAGTATTTCACTGTGATTTTTCTAATCTGAGCTGATTTTTACTGTTAAAGTTAGGTTTGTTAAAGTTTGTGCCTAGAAGAACACAATTGCTAGTGTGACCGTACGAATGTGGTAAGTGTTGGTGATTGGCACTTGTGATCACCAATCAGCGACGAGTGCTCCCTATTTTAGAGCTGGTTGGTTGCAGCTGGTGATGCGTCACGTCCGGATCCTCCCCTTTCTGTTTGTTTCAACGGTGGCTTTTGGTATGTGCTGCTAGTACATAGCAGTTTTCTAACCTTTTAATTATTGCTCGTGTGGCACTAATGATTGTTTGTTGCATCCTAGCTTGTCTTTGCATCTGTGTGTGTCTCTGTCGGTTGCTTCAGTAGTGGATTTGCCTGCCCCCCCTTTTCAGGTACGTGAGTTAAAGCTGTCGTAGCAAATCGATGGTCTAACTTTAGTCGGTTTGACGATTGGCGGGTGGTTTGAGTAATGTGCAGTTCCCTGTACTTCAGTATAGCAGTGGGTTATATGAAAGCAGTGTATCCTGGCCTGTGAACGGATTACAGAGCACATTATTCTCGTTTGGTAAGTGTTTTGTGTATGGTACGAGTGGGAAATTTTAGTGGGTGATTGTGTAGTAACACCGTTTTGTTTTATTGTTTGTATTTGCCTCAGGATTCTCCCTTTCTCTCGGGGCGATTATTTCTGCAGCTTCGTCATTTTTCTGCTGCCGCATGGCAGGAATATTGTCTCACAACTAATAAAGGGAATTGCTGCTGCTCTCTGATTTCTAGTGTATCATCTTCGGGGTGGAGGACGGTTTACCTGATGATCGGAGCTAGTGTACAGACTACGTGATTGCTCCGTGCGAGTTCGGTCTTGCTTGTAGTTTGAACTAAATCTATTTTGTTGTTTTTGTTCTTTTCTTTTCAGTTGAATATTTGTGCATTGTTGATTTGTGATGTCTACTGGTGATTTTTATCCAGTATTGTTTGATATGAACCTTCATGTGATTTTGTGAATTGATTTACTTCTGTTTATAAGATTTATTCATTTGTTTTTGATTTCTTTCAGGAGCTGGGGTCCCACGGGTGAAGGATCTTTTGTGGTGGTGGTACTGTTTCAACATTTGCCGTGGACCCTTCTGTATTGTTTGGGTGTATGATCTGAGTGTGCAGTGAGGTGTGGAAGTGTGCTTTTGGATAACTAGCACTGGTGATCACCCCTGTGGGTAACCTCAGCACTGTAGGTTAATTACATTTTGGTTTTGTTGTGTAAATTCAGATTCTATGTACCGTTTATTCCTGAATCCATTGCCTGTTGCTGCCTCCTTAACGTTGCCAGGGGTGGAATAGTGTTACTGAGGCTATTTTAAGAGGCTTTATTTATATTTGTGAATTCATCCTGTTAATAAATTGTATTTTATACGGTACCTACGTCTCTTGCCTACTCTTCTAGGAGAACCGAACCTGTGTGACCTAATAACAAACTTTGAGGTTTATTTTTATTTCCTGGGTGAAATTTCCCCAGGTGGCGTAGTCGAATCTTCTACAAGCAGATGAACTGGGCTTGTGTGTTAACCTGTAGCAACCCCTGCCACATTCTGGCGTAGTCGGCAGGATTCTCTATTGTGTAGTGCAGAGACGTGCGTATCGTTTATGTTGGTCTTGTTTTGTATATTTTGTATTTTTGTTTTTGCAGAAATCGGACGGCAGCAGTTCTCTTTTTCACTTCGCAGGTTCGATTGAAGGATAGACTCTTTGTTGGGTCTTTTCGCCAGTAGTGGTAAGTGATTGTGTAGCTTGCCATTATGGATGATGAACTACGTGAGTTGAGAGAATTGGTAGCCCAGTTGAGGGCAGATAATGAAAGATTGCGACAGGAGCAAGTGCCAGTTGCACAGCCGGGTCCATCTAATGCTCCCGTTCCTACAGTTGTAGACCCTCCTCTCACTGGTGCTAGTGCATCAGCAGCGGATCGATTTGTTTTTGTTCCTCGTGACCGAAAGTGCCCCAAATTTAATGGTAGGTCTGGCGGTACGATCGATGAGTGGGTAGAGGAGGCTCAGGCCTGCATGCGGCTCCGCCATCTCTCTACTATTGATCAGGCATTTTTTTTGTTTGATCATTTGGAGGGAGAGGTGAGGGAGGAAATTCGATATCGGTCAAGGGACGAGAGGGAGGATCCAAACAAAATTATCCAGGCGTTACGTGAATTGTATGGTTGCACGAGTTCGTATGTAGCTCTTCAAGAATCTTTTTTTTCCAGGAAACAACAGGATGGGGAGACTTTGTTGGAGTTCTCCTTGGTCCTGTTGAATCTCCTGGAAAAAGTGAAACGGCAATCACCCCATGGTATGCCAAATTCAGATATTTTATTGCGTGATCAATTTGTTGAACATGTTAGTGATGGTGCTCTTCGACGTGAATTGAAACAGTTAGTCCGTCGCCAACCCACTGCTATGTTGTTGGATGTTCGCAGTGAAGCTATGCGCTGGGAACGTGAGCAGGGTTTCCGCGGGGTCTTAAGTCTTAAAAAGTCTAAAATTTAAAAATCAAAATTTTAGGCCTTAAAAAGTCTTAAATTCGCTGTTCTAGGTCTTAAATAATTTTGAACAGGTCTTAATTTTCCGATGTCCATGTAGCACACTTTAGAATGGGGTTTTTTTGTTTTTTTTTTTTTTGTTTTTTTTTGTTTCTGTGGTGTTGTAGTTCTTTCTTTCGCTAGTCCAAATATAATTCGCTGTATTACGACTACAAATGAGACCAACATGCAACAGCCAATCAACTTTCTGTTATTGGCGCGAGTTTCTCTCGGATTGTACCACAGATTTAAAACGGATTTTACTTTTCAGCTATGGGGAAGTGCACTAGACACCAGTCCTATAATGCGAATGAGGAAATCGGTGAATTGTTTCAGACGATGTTTCCAGACTCTGACATCGCTAAATCATTCAATTGCGGGAAAGATAAAACTGCCTACATTGCGCGCTTTGGACTAGCGGATTTTATCAAGAGAGACCTAATTTCAAAAGTGACGGGACACTTTGTGCTGATGTTTGACGAAAGTCTGAATCGCACCTCCAAAAAGAAACAGCTGGACCTTCACGTACGTTTTTGGGAAGGCGGGCAGGTACAGTCAAGATACCTGGGATCCCAGTTCATGGGGCATGCTACAGCCGAGGACTTAATGAAGCATGTGAAAGTAAGTAAATGATTTATTATAACATTTTTTTTTTTTTACTGTCACGTGTATAGTTTTTTTTCTTCATTAACAGCAGAGTGATTAGGCTTACCTTTCTTTTGTATTAAGTGGATTATCAATTTTTCCTATTTGTACTACCTGTTGAACAGTATGGTGTCGACCTTCCTTAGCTATAACTGTGCTAGATCGTTATTTTGCAAGAAATAATTCAATTGTATTTAATTAATCTTAATTTGTTAAACATCAATAACAGTATGAAGGAAGAAACCTCGAGCAGATCCATGGCTGAAAGGAAAAGACCTATCTGTCAAGGGCCGGATAGTATTAGTGCAATTGTGTTGAACATTAAATAGGCTTATATACATGGTTCAATGGGCATAGTAAAAAAGTATGGACATTGAATATACACAATTAATAGAAAAAGGAAGGGTGGTAGCATTCACAGTATAATGCATGCTTACTAATTTCTTGGTTAATTTTAAACAGAATATGTCTAAATGAATATGAATTGAAATAAGTTTATTTGTTTTTTTTCCTCAGGAGTGTGTGGACCCCCTTGACCTGAGGAGACTGGTGTCCATTTCAATGGATGGGCCCAATGTGAATTTTAAATGTTTTGAACTCTTCCAACAAGAAAACGCAGAAAGGTATGGAGGTTCTCAACTTGTTGCTGTGGGGAGCTGTGGATTCCACACGTTACATAATGCAGTCAAAAGTGGCTTTTCCATATGGCAAGTGGAGAAATTGTTCAGAGCCATGCACACATTATTCCATAATGTGCCAGCAAGGAGAGAAGACTACACTGCTGTGACCAAATCCACCGTCTTCCCTTTATCTTTCTGTGGTCATCGGTAGCTTGAAAACCAGCCTGTGATAGAGAGGGCTCTTGAAGTTTGTATAGTGTTCCTTCTTTTTTTTAGTTCCTCTAAGTAATCCTCTGCTGCCTTTCTCTTTTGGCCCTGTGCAAGGGATTCTTTATTCTTTCTCTCTGTCTCAAGGTAGAGACGGTACCTGGTTCTGGCTGATGCCACCGAACTCAAGAGTTCTTTTGTCAGGGGAACTTTGGTAACACCCCCGTGTCGAGTGACATAGTCACATACCAGCCTCTGTGCTACTAAAGTGTCCTCTTGCATGTTGCAGGTTTCTATTTTTTATTAACAGAAAAGCCTCTTTCAACAGTGGCCTGTCCATGAGACAAAATCAGAAGCTTCTGGCAAAAAGCAAAAAGCTCTGGGTAGTTACAAAGGAAACTGCTCAAGAAGACGTCAATCCTCTTTTGCATCGGTGGGAAGGAGAGAAACTCCTCACTTCTGCACTCAACAGACAGGAAGGCATCAAATTGACAAAGAATGACATCCCCTAAGACAAAACAAGCGAAAAAGACAATAATAGTGATTTTTTTTTTTTCTCTTTTTTTTTTTTTTGGATAAATTACAATACATCATTACAATATATCAAAAATCTGTGACGGTTATAATGAGCAGAATCACTATTGTATGTACATTTTCTGATAACGGTGGATAAAGCCTATTTCAATACCAAGTCAGCTACTGCACACAGAAACAGGTGCTCAACCATGAATAGTTGCTGAAAGTCTTTCCAGAGATGCAGACAAATTTGCAGAGGAGGCTGAGGGCAAGGCTGGCAGTAAGATGGCTCAGCTAATAACTAAGTCAAATGCTTTGAGGAGGGCCAGCAATTAGAAATCAGCTGAGCTCAAGAACATTGAGGAGGAGATTCTGGCCAAGGGAGAAGAGCTGAGATTAATGTAGCACACACACATCTGCAGACTCAGGCCAAGATGTTTTTTTTTTTGTTTTTTTTTTCTGTAGTTCAACAATGCATCTAACCTGTCTTCAGTACTGTTCAATTTGAATAAATTTACTTTGCCAGTAATTTTGTGATTCTGAATTTTCCTTTTTTTTTGTGTGTGTGTGTGTGTGTGTGTGTGTGTGTGTGTGTGTTTTTGATGTCGTGATATAGGTCTTAAATTTCATTCTTAATGGTCTTAAAAAGGTCTTAAAAAGTCTTAAATTTGACTTGGTGAAACCTGCAGAAACCCTGGTGAGGGAATGCCTGGGGGGGCCCGTGGTCGAAGTCAATCCGTTCCTTCTGCTTATGGTATTCAGTATGGGGTACAGGGACATCAGCACACAGGGAGTAGTAGTATTTCAGTGCCTTCTGAATTGAGTGAATTGCGGGAAATGCTGAAAAAGCAGCAACAACAATTGAATCAATTGATTCAAAGTGTGGCCCAAATTCAAAAACCTCAGCCACGTTCGCACTCATCCGGGCGTAGTCAGATTATTTGCAGAAGGTGCCAGCAGTCTGGTCATTTTGCCAGAGACTGTGATGGGGAACGGAGACCTCCCCGTTTCCCACCAGCACGTGTAGATTCAGCGTTAACGAGGGGTGTGCAGTCACAGTCCAGGCAACCGTCGGAAAACTAATTCCCGCTGAGCTGCAGGGCCACAGCTTGGTCGGGGAAGGGACAGGCTCGGGTGTTCTAAATGATGCCGATTTTATGTCTCGTTTTATGTCAAGGTGTCCGCAACTCATCGTATGTATGGGTGGGGTTGATGTACCTTGCCTGGTGGACACTGGTTCTATGGTGTCCAACATCACGGAGAGTTGTTTCTTGACGAATTTTGGGTCTTGGGGTCAGGAACAGCTTAGGTCGTGCCACTGGTTACAGCTCCGGGCCGCGAATGGTCTCTCAATTCCGTATATTGGTTACTTGGAGCTTGACGTGCAGCTTTGTGGGCGAGGGGTCTTAGGTTGCGGAGTGCTGGTAGTCAGAGATCCTCCAGGTAGTTTGTATGCTCAGGTTCCTGGGGTTCTGGGAATGAATATCCTGAGCCGCTGCTACCGGGAGCTCTTTGGCCAGCATGGCACAAATCTTTTTGATGTATCTGTCGTGTCACAAGCCCCTATTTCTGTTTTCCAGGCCTTGCAATATTGCCATCATATCGAAGTCCAGCCAGTTTTGGAACAGGGGAGCCGTGTTAAAGTACGTGGACGCCGGGCGTGTCGTATCCCAGGGGGCACCATGAAATTGGTAGCCGTAACGTGCTCTGCACAGTACTCAAGTGGTACAGTCCTTTTTGAGCCACCAGATTCTGGTCTTCCAGCAGGTTTGTTGGCATCTCCGGCTCTAGTAAAGGTGGATCATGGTACGGCTTATGTGCCTGTAGTCAATGTGAGCACAATAGATGTAGTGATGTATGCTAGCACAGTCGTAGGCACTGTCAACCATGTGTATGTGGTTAGCTTACCCCCAGAGGTCACTGAAGTCCCGGTGGTGTTGGCTAGGGTGAGTACACAAGTGGTGCAGGCTTCTCCGTCTGTACAAGAACAGATCAGGGCAATCGATTTGTCGGTGTTGTCATCGGAAGAACAAGGTAAGGTGAGGACGCTACTAGACAAGTATTTGTCTGTGTTTTCCATACACGATGGGGATTTGGGATGTACTAACCTCATTGCCCATGACGTCCCCTTGATGGATGAAGTTCCTGTGCGGCAGCGGTATAGGCGTATTCCTCCTTCCGAGTATGAGGTAGTGAAGGCACACATTAACCAACTGCTTGAGGCCCAGGTAATTAGAGAGAGCTGCAGTCCTTACGCTTCGCCTATTGTCCTGGTCAAGAAGAAGGATGGTAGCCTGCGCATGTGTGTAGACTACCGTCACTTAAATTCTAAAACCAGAAAGGATGCCTTCCCTCTACCCCGAATTGAGGAGACATTGGACTCGCTGGCAGGGGCACGTTGGTTTTCTACCATGGACCTTGCCAGCGGGTACAATCAGGTCCCTTTTAGCGAGGCCGATAGATCTAAGACTGCTTTTTGTACTCCGTTTGGGCTCTTTGAATGGAATAGGATGCCGTTCGGGCTTTGTAACGCTCCCAGCACCTTCCAACGATTAATGGAATGGTTGTTTGGGGACCAACAGTGCCAGTCTCTCCTCTTGTACCTGGATGACATTGTTGTGTTTTCCTCTTCAGTGGACCAGTATTTAGCTCGGATGGAGGTCGTCTTAAGCCGGTTACTTAGGGAAGGTTTGAAGGCCAAGTTGTCCAAGTGTGCCTTCTTTAAACGCGAAGTACAGTACTTGGGTCATGTGATATCATCGGAAGGGGTCTCTACAGACCCAGGTAAGATTGAGGCAGTTTCACAGTGGCCTCAGCCAACCAGTGTTGCAGGGTTGCGGTCATTTTTGGGATTTGCTAGCTACTACCGACGCTTTGTGGAGGGGTTTGCGAGGTTAGCTGCCCCCCTCCACCAGCTGGTTGCGGGGCTGGCAACCCCGAAGCGGTCAAAGTGCGGGCCCAAGGAGTTTGCGGAAGCTTGGTCTACTGAGTGTCAGAGTAGCTTTGAGGGGTTAAAGAGTAGACTAACCACAGCTCCTGTGCTTGCCTATGCCGACTTTTCACGTCCTTTTATTTTGGAGGTGGATGCCAGTCATGGGGGGCTAGGGGCGGTCCTCTCACAAGAGCAACAAGGTAAGGTGCGTCCCATAGCTTATGGTAGTCGAGGTCTTAGGCCCACTGAACGCAATACATCTAACTACAGTTCTATGAAACTTGAGTTTCTTGCGCTCAAGTGGGCCATGACAGAGAAGTTCCGGGAGTACTTGCTGGGGCATAAGTGTGTGGTCTACACTGATAATAATCCTCTTAGCTATCTGACCTCAACTAAGTTAGGTGCTATGGAACAACGCTGGGCTGCCCAGTTGGCAGCCTTTGACTTTTGAGCTTAAATATAGATCAGGGAAGAGCAACCGCAATGCTGACGCCTTGTCACGCCAAAATCCCCCTGTGGTAGAAGTCCAAGAGTTGTGCCTAGGTGCGGCTGTTCCCGTTGCATTGCGTCAAGTCGGCCAAGGTGGATTGGCGACTCAGGTAAACCAAATTGTATCATTTCCTTGTTATTCCACTAGCGATATGTGTGCTCTGAAGCAGACCGATTCAGTTATCGGAGAGCTATGGGGGTTTTGGAGGCGGAAATCGCCACCCAGCTCTGAGGAACGTAAGAAACTTTCCAGGTCTGCTGTGATGTTGTTTCGGCAGGGGGATCGTCTGGTGGAGAACGAGGGGGTGCTTTATCGTCGGGCGTTTCGCCCGGATGGTGGGGAAGAGGACCTCCAAGTGCTATTGCCGGCGGTCATTAAGTCGGAGGTATTGACGCAATTGCATCAACAGCATGGACACCAGGGGGTAGAGCGCACCACTCAGTTGGTGTGGCAGCGGTGTTACTGGCCGGGAATGTCCTCAGTCTTTGCCCGTTGGTGCCAGGAGTGTGAGAGGTGTCCGTGTGCTAAGGGTGTTCAGCCCGCCCCTGTTAGCTTCATGGGGCATCTATTGGCGGCACGGCCAAATGAGATTGTGGCCTTGGATTTCACCGTGTTGGAGCCCTCAAGTTCCGGTCTGGAGAATATGTTGGTCATGACTGACATTTTCACTAAATACACCCTGGCTGTACCCACTAGAGACCAACGAGCTGAGACAGTAGCCCAGGTCCTGGTGGTTGAATGATTTTGTAAATTTGGGGTGCCTGGTCGTATCCATTCGGACCAAGGCCGTAACTTTGAGTCAGCTCTCGTTCAGCAGTTGTGTTGCTTATATGGAGTTGAAAAGTCGCGCACTACCCCATATCATCCTGCTGGAAACGGCCAGTGCGAACGTTTCAACCGAACTTTGCACAATTTGTTGCGCACCTTGCCTGTGTCAAAGAAGGGGGAATGGCCGTCTTGTCTCCCCCAGGTACTTTTCGCCTATAACACTACTCCTCACCAAGCTACGGGGGAATTCCCGTATTTTTTGATGTTTGGACAGGAGCCCAGACTTCCAGTTGACTTCCTGCTTGGTAGAGTTGAAGAGCCGCTGGCAGGTAGTGTTCATCGATGGGTCTTAGAGTATCAGGATCGGTTGCAGGTGGCTTTTGAGGGTGCTCGCGAGCGTTTGGGGGCCGCGGCAGGTCGCCGAAAGGCTAAGCATGATCTACAGGTACGAGAATCACCACTGAAGGAGGGTCAGTTGGTTTATCTCCGCGACTATAGCGTGAGAGGGCGACACAAAATCCACGACCTGTGGAGCTCAGTGGTGTACCAGATCTTAAAGACACCAAAGGAAGGGGGTGTGGTGTATACTATTGCCCCCACCACAGATCTTGGTAAGCTAAAACATGTGCACCGATCCTTGCTGAAACCTCAGATTGGTAGGAACCTCTCATCTTGCAGGACATTCCATTAGTGGAACCGGTGCAGCCTCGGGAAGAGGAGTTAGAGGAGGGGGACTTGTTTGTTTTGGTGCCAGAAACCCCACAGGTTAGTAGTAGGCAAGCACCTGGGGGCATTGTGCCGCCTGTCCCTCAGGGGTCTGGTGAAGCCCAGGGAGCAGAAGGAATTTATGGGGCAGAGATGGAGGTGCAGCCAGTAATGAACCCTACGTCACGTTCTGCTGTGGTGGGTGAGAGTGTGGTGAGGCGGACTGGAAGGAGTACCGCTGGACAGCACTCTAATGTACACCATCTCCCACGACCATTGGGGGCAGGTACACTGTCTAGTATAGTGGGTAGTACAGCTGTTGCTTGGTTTCGTCCTTGGGACTGAAGGTTCAGAGGGTGGATTTTTCTAGTTCACCGTCGGGGCTACGGTGCAGAATCTGGGGGTGGATTGTGACCGTACGAATGTGGTAAGTGTTGGTGATTGGCACTTGTGATCACCAATCAGCGACGAGTGCTCCCTATTTTAGAGCTGGTTGGTTGCAGCTGGTGATGCGTCACGTCCGGATCCTCACCTTTCTGTTTGTTTCAACGGTGGCTTTTGGTATGTGCTGCTAGTACATAGCAGTTTTCTAACCTTTTAATTATTGCTCGTGTGGCACTAATGATTGTTTGTTGCATCCTAGCTTGTCTTTGCATCTGTGTGTGTCTCCGTCGGTTGCTTCAGTAGTGGATTTGCCTGCCCCCCCTTTTCAGGTACGTGAGTTAAAGCTGTCGTAGCAAATCGATGGTCTAACTTTAGTCGGTTTGACGATTGGCGGGTGGTTTGAGTAATGTGCAGTTCCCTGTACTTCAGTATAGCAGTGGGTTATATGAAAGCAGTGTATCCTGGCCTATGAACGGATTACAGAGCACATTATTCTCGTTTGGTAAGTGTTTTGTGTATGGTACGAGTGGGAAATTTTAGTGGGTGATGTGTAGTAACACCGTTTTGTTTTATTGTTTGTATTTGCCTCAGGATTCTCCCTTTCACTCGGGGCGATTATTGCTGCAGCTTCGTCATTTTTCTGCTGCCGCATGGCAGGAATATTGTCTCACAACTAATAAAGGGAATTGCTGCTGCTCTCTGATTTCTAGTGTATCATCTTCGGGGTGGAGGACGGTTTACCTGATGATCGGAGCTAGTGTACAGACTACGTGATTGCTCCGTGCGAGTTCGGTCTTGCTTGTAGTTTGAACTAAATCTATTTTGTTGTTTTTGTTCTTTTCTTTTCAGTTGAATATTTGTGCATTGTTGATTTGTGATGTCTACTGGTGATTTTTATCCAGTATTGTTTGTTATATGAACCTTCATGTGATTTTGTGAATTGATTTACTTCTGTTTATAAGATTTATTCATTTGTTTTTGATTTCTTTCAGGAGCTGGGGTCCCACGGGTGAAGGATCTTTTGTGGTGGTGGTACTGTTTCAACATTTGCCGTGGACCCTTCTGTAGTGTTTGGGTGTATGATCTGAGTGTGCAGTGAGGTGTGGAAGTGTGCTTTTGGATAACTAGCGCTGGTGATCACCCCTGTGGGTAACCTCAGCCCTGTAGGTTAATTACATTTTGGTTTTGTTGTGTAAATTCAGATTCTATGTACCGTTTATTCCTGAATCCATTGCCTGTTGCTGCCTCCTTAACGTTGCCAGGGGTGGAATAGTGTTACTGAGGCTATTTTAAGTGCTTTATTTATATTTGTGAATTCATCCTGTTAATAAATTGTATTTTATACGGTACCTACGTCTCTTGCCTACTCTTCTAGGAGAACCGAACCTGTGTGACCTAATAACAAACTTTGAGGTTTATTTTTATTTCCTGGGTGAAATTTCCCCAGGTGGCGTAGTCGAATCTTCTACAAGTAGATGAACTGGGCTTGTGTATTAACCTGTAGCGACCCCCGCCACACTAGTATTAATTTGAAGTGTTATAAGCTAACGCTATAGAAAATCGTTCACGTTACGTGGAAAGGTAAATTACAGTTTGTGAGAGCCTTCTAAGGGTAAGACAAGGAAAAGTATAAATTAGAGCATATTGGTTGAAAACAAACTATTTGAAGAGAGAGAATTTTTTTTTTTTATAAGCATAAAAGACAGACAACAGGTTGCATTAATCCATTTATTGGGGTATCTTTTGTTTTGCATTTTTCTCCTTTTGTGTTTTGAATTCATTTATTGTTAAAAGCTATACATCTACAGCATTCATACATTTTCCTGGAATTTGCCTACTTGAATTCATATTAATACATATTTGAATTCACTCATTTAATTGTGTAGTGTGTTGTGTTCCATTTCCTTGATTTAATTGTATAGTGAGTATTTGAAGTGAACGTCATTTAACAAGTAATCAGTTAATTATACATTTCCATCAGAAGACAGCTAGACAAAGGATCAATTAGAATTTCGAACTCAGGCCCTTATCAATCCAGTGGTAAAGTGATAAGGGGGCTACATAAAATGGGAGGCACTGCTGGGATCCTCTGTCTTCTGATCAGCAGTAGAAAAAGAAGAAAATTTAGGTGCGGAAAAAAAAAAAAATCTGTAATGACTTCCAAAGGGAAACAAGTGTCACAGGAGTTTCGCAGTTGGTGTGAGACTGAAAGAATTGACCCCCAACATGCAGTTATTCTTCTTGGGGTGCCCTCTGACACTGATGTTGCCTTCATAGAAGACACAGTCCAAGCCATTAAGATTTTTGGACGAGTGCGGGCTCGCGCTACAAAAAAAGGCTTGACACCAGAAACACTCCAGGTTTTGTGTGTGTCGAGAAAAAATCTGTCCTACCCAAGTTCCTTCTGAAGTATTGCCGTCATCAGGGAATGCCTGGAAGATCCTTGTAGCAGCAGATGACGAACCCGTTAGTGATGTGTTTCAGGAGAAACTTGCTCAGTTTCTGTCTAAGGAAGGTAAAACCATGAGTGACCTACAAGGTCTGGTTAATTCTTTGGTATCAGGGATGACTTCTCCTGAGGCCATCATTCGGGCGGTAGGGGAATAGCTAGAGAAAATGTCCAAGCCTGCGAGTGATGGCCAGGCTTATAGGCGCTAGAGAATCTTTTCTGGAGTAGTTCCTACGCCGGTCGACGAAGAAAGTAGTGAGAACTGGCTGTAACAAGCAAGGCTAATGGTCACTGAGTGTGATGGTTCAGCTAAGGAGAAACAGAAGCGAATAGTCGAAAGCCTTAAGGGGCCGGTTTTAGAAGTTGTAAAGGCTGTGAGGGGCGACAACCCTGAAGCCACTGCACTAGAGTACCTCGAGGCTTTGGAAAGTGCTTTTAGTACCTCAGAGTCTGGGGAAGATTTATACTTTGCTTTCAGACTGCTCCGGCAAGAGAGGGGGGAGGCCCTTTCTGATTTTAGTGGTGAAACGAGAAGGTTTGACACCACAGCGAGCCGATAGAGCAACTGCTGAGGGGTTCGGTGGAGTCAGACATGATGTTAAAGTTGCGGCTGCGTGAGAGAAGAGAAAGTCCTCCCACCTTTTTGAAACTCCTCAATGAAATAAGGGAGGAGGAGACTGAAGCACTACTGTAAGAGAGACACAATCCGTAAATCCGAAAGACCGTATGAGAGGCCCGCTAGTTAGCCGGGATGGCTCAAAGGTTGAAGTAAAAGAGCTGCGACTTCAGTTAGGGGGCCACAAGCAGTCTCGACCCCCTGAAGGAGTAATTGAGAAAGACAAAAACCCTTTACCGCCTTTAACTTCTGCAGTGCAAGCACTGAAAGCCCAGGTGCAACAACTACAAAAGCAGTTGTCTGTGCTGAGTGTTACGCCTTATGTCTCTAGTGGGCAAGAGCCTTCGCGAGCAAACAGGACCCCCGTTGCCTCAGGTAGATCCTCATATAAAAGTAGTGAAGGGTTTTTCTGCTATCGCTGTGGGGAGGATGGGCACATTGCCCCAAAATGTAGAGCCACTGAAAATTCCGCTCTTGTGATTCAGAAATTACTTCAGTTGATCCGTAAAGCTAAAGATTTAAACCCAGTATCGAACTCCAAAAATCCAGACATAGAGAAGAGTGAATGTTTCTCTAAGAAAAGCCATGTGGAATCCTCAGAACCTAGTCGCTTACCCAAAGGTTTGGTAGGGCCCTCATCCACGTATTATGTAAAAGTTAATGGCCACCCTTGTCTTGCCCTGCTGGATAATGGGTCTCAAGTGACTATTGTTTTTGAGAAGTGGTACTTGACCTACCTACCACAAGTGCCGCTACAGCCTATCGATGGTCTGGCCATCTGGGGTTTAAGTTCATCCAGTTACCCTTATAAAGGTTATATTGTGGTGAACATGGAATTTCCATCAGCACTTATGGGTGCCTCAGAGGCCATCACAGTGCTTGCTTTGGTTTGTCCTGAACCTAGTGGGCCAGAGCAGGTGCCTGTGATTGTCGGAACCAATTCCAGCCTTTTCCAGAGGCTGGACGGCATCTGCCAGGGAATTTCTGGTACCAAGACTCTCTGTGCAATGAGGATACAGCCACAGTTTGAGACTGAGCAGCTGGCTTCACCCCATCATAAAGTGGTAACTGAGGATAAGCCCATTGGAGAGGTGAAGTGGCTAAACCCCAGTCCTCTTATTATACCTCCACAGACTGAGACATGCGTGTCTGGTCAGTTAGTCAGTAAAGATCCTTTAAAGATATCTATCTGTTGGAAGCTCCAGAGGAGAATGTTCTCCCAGCGGGAGTGTTAGTTCCTCCCGTGGTTGTACCTTTTTCGGCCATTGAGGCTAACCATTTTCAAGTATTGGTATGAAATGACACGTTGAAGGAAAAGTACCTACCAACAGGTACCGTTCTAGCTACAGTCTATGCTACCGACACTGTTAGAGAGACAAAAAGTGTCCCTAACGTCCATCTGGTTATTGACCCCGTGGCGTTTGATTTTGGAAACTCCCCGGTACCACAGGAATGGAAAGACCGGCTCAGTCAGAAGCTGTCACAGAGAGTTAACGTGTTCTCTTTATCTGACTGGGACGTTGGGTTAGCGATGGGAGATGAACATCACATACGGTTGCGTGATGACAAACCGTTCCGTGAACGCTCTTGGCGGTTAGCTCCAGCTGACATAGAGGACGTCCGGCATCACTTGAAGGACTTGATGGCAGCGGGAATTGTTAAGGAGTCCCGGAGTCCCTATGCCTCACCCATAGTGGTTGCCCAGAAAAAAAATGGGGATGTGAGTAGGGTTGGGTAACCGTTCACATTTCAACCGGTACGGTACCGGTATCGGTACTTGAAATTTGGTACCGGTAACTGACGGTACCTTTTTTCGGTACTTTACTCTGTGTAATAACAAAAACATTTATTTCAGTTAAAAAATAAGACCAAGACAGGTTAGTTTGAGTTTTCCCTCTTTTCCTCGCTTTCCTTCACTTTAAAATAGCTTGTAAAACCGCCGTGTGCATTTTACTTTCACTTTCAAATTAGCAGTAAGCAACAACAACAATACAATGTCAAACTCATTGATTTCATTAACAAAATGAATAAAAATACACCATGCTACAAATTATACACTAACGTACAAATTACGCTTTTAATGTGATCTAAACTTTAAAAGTACATTAAAACAAGAAACAATATACATTTATTTTATATTGAAATGTAGTAGGCTAACTAAGTCATGTTTAATTATAATTTCTCCAGATATGATTTTCATTCGTTTCTACCTTAGACTTAATAATTTGTGGGCTCTGTCTGTTTCATTATATTTGTTCCCTAGAAAACCCATGATTTATCTAAAATAAGGCAACAAATTAAATCATAGGGAGCGAATTCTTAATTCATGGCCATAAAATCTTTCATTTCCTCTGCATGTTTACCACAGTAGTGAAAACTGATTAAAAGTGAATGACAATAAAATAAACCTGTGAAATTAGAGGGTGAGACAGCGAGGATTTGGAAAAAGAAACAAATATTATAAAATTCCTGGAAATTCGTGACCAGCCGGCAGAACAGAACATAAAGCCGCATATGGCTTTAAATGTACAGGTCACGATGTAACATTTGCCTGCTAACCCATTATTTCTCTTATAAACAAAGCTTTGTACCTCACTTGTGTCATACTCGCATTAAAATGTTTCATGCTGACCACGCGGCGCAGCCCCACGAGCCGCAGTTACGTTTGGGATCATTTTATTTAAATGCCAATAATGTCAATTGCAAACATTGTGATTGTGTTTTAAAATACAACAACGCGTACAATGAAACCATTTAAAGAGGCCGTTCACCGGTCTCCTTTACGGGATCTGAAACAGCCAAGTAAAATGATCCACGGTGCGTTCTCTTCATTTTATCAAATGATCATAATCACATCTTTTCATTTTACAGTCCTGCTACTAGCCTTTTATTTAGACTAAAACCACTGTCATTCGGGTGAGAAAGCCTGCATTTTGAGTGGCATTTGCACATCCTGTCATGCCGGTGAATACATGCCACTGCAACAGACGCATTTCGCAGTATTAAGGTTAACTATTAATCGATTAATTGATTGTTAATTTAAACGATGATCGATCATGGAAATGACCGAAAATTGACATCACTAGTAGGTATACAAAACTGAAAATCAACAAACACTGTGGAACCAAATAAATACAGAACATTTATTAGCAAAATGAATAAGAAAGCTTGGAGGCACGACATGTTGATGTAAAATAAAATACACAAAGTTTAAATAAAGTAAAAAGCGGCAAACACCGTGGAACTAAATATAAAAGAAACATGTAAAAAAAAAAAAAAAAAAAACCTTCCAAAATCACCTTAGATAAATGGCAAAAGTCAACAGGCTTTTCAAAATCCAAAATATTGCCAAACAGGTGCTTTTGCACTGCTTATGTGATGTAAACAAAACCGCGTCTCCGCCATTCTTGAGGCAAGCGGAACATGCAGGTGTAACGGGGCTGACGAGATGAGAGGCATGCGGATCCATGTGCAAGGCTTTATTGTGAAACATGGTCAAAACACAGGCAGGGTCGGACAATGGCAAACAGGTATAACACAGATAAGACAGAGAGTAATCCTAGGGCAAGTGTGGGTCGACGATTGGCGAACAATATCCAACAGGGCAAGGCAGAGCAATAATTCAGGTACACGAGCAATAATCCAAACGAGGTGCAAACAGAGTCTGAAACGGCAAGGCAAGGGTTAATCCAAACAGACGATAAATCCAGGACAGGCTGCTGACAGACAAGACGAGATAAACCAGGCAAGGATCAGGAAACACGAGAAAACAGGCAAGGCAAGACTAGACTAGACCATGAACTAAGAACTAGAAACTAGAACTGGGAACTGGCTCCGTAGAGTAGCTATCACTAGGTGAGCGATAAGTGCGTACAATACTCAGCCCGGAAGGGCATGTGAATGGCTGTTATATAGGCAGTGTGATTGGTTACAGGTGAGCATGTGATTAGGGTGAAATGTATTGTGGGAACTGAAGTCCAGTTGTGAGTGTAATAGCCTGTGTATTGTGAAAGTCAATATGATGGACGGGTGACCTCTGGTGGAGAGTGAACAGAAGGGCAGGCACAGGATTCGTAACAGCAGGATTCATATTTAAACCGTCTTTTTGCATTTTAATATTCACAGACACTAGTCTAGGTCGCTATTCTAATTAAGTGATAGGCCTACTTTCGATTTATTAATCTAAAAAAAGACAAATTCTGTGGCATTCCGCGCTATAGAGTAAATTCCGTTTTTATGAATGAACTCCGCGATCTCGTCCGTGTTTTTGCGGAAACCATATGGCCCTAGACATGTAACCACACTTCAGAACATTTCGGTTTGCTCTGTGTTTGAACGAGTTGCAGTGGCGACATCACGTCACAGGGTCTCTTTCTCTGTGTGTGTAACATACGCGATCAGATGCGTTCTCAGGCACCGAAATGTGGTACCGATTGATTTAATGTGAATCGATACTCGGTAATACCGACGCAATTCGGTCGGTACTCTTAAAAGTACCAAGTTCAGTACACAACCCTAGATGTGAGGATGTGCGTGGACTACCGCACTCTAAAAAGTCAGACCATACCTGACTTGTACATAACCCCTAGGGTAGAGGATGCATTGGACTGCTTGGCTGGTAGCCAATGGTTTTTTTGTCCTGGACTTAAGGAGCGGTTATTATCAGATAGCAATGGCCGAGGAGGACAAAGAAAAAACAGCTTTCATATGCCTGTTAGGGTTCTTTCAGTTTGAATGCATGCCCCAAGGCATAACTGGAGCCCCGGCCACTTTCCAGAGGCTCATGGAAAGGGCCGTGGGAGACATGCACCTCCTTGAAGCTATTGTCTATCTTATTGATATTATAGTGTTCGGCCAGATGTTGGAGCAACACGAAGAACGCCTTCTTAAAGTTCTGGATAGACTGGAAGAATGCGGTCTTTTGGTTTTAAGGTCTTTTCGGTTTTACAAGTGTCGACTGATAAATGTCAATTATGTCAGCCAGAGGTACGGTACGTTAGACACATTGTGTCTGCCGCTGGTGTATCTGCCGATCCTGCAAAAATTGAGGCTGTCATTCATTGGAAACAACCTCATGATTTATGGGGTTTTGCGGATACTACCGCAGATTTATAAAAGATTATTCGTCCATTTTGAGACCACTTACCCACCTGACAAAAGATTTTCCTCCTACCATTAAAAGTAAGCAGTCCCCCAAGTCGAGAAGTCCCAAAGAGTACTTTAGGGAGTCAGAACCTTTTGGGGACCAATGGACGCCAGCTTGTACCAGTGCATTTAAGGAGATTGTATACAGACTGACGCACACCCCAGTTCTAGCCTTTGCTGATCCGTCCAAGCCATACATACTCCATGTGGATGCAAGTTTGAATGGTCTTGGTGCGGTACTTAACCAAGAACATCCAGAGGGGTTGCGTCCAGTTGCGTACGCTAGCCGTAAGTTGAGTGAGGCAGAACATCACTATCCAATACATCAGCTGGAGTTCCTTGCCCTTAAATAGGCCGTGGTAGACAAGTTCCACGATTATTTATATGGGGCAAGGTTCACAGTTAGAACGGACAACAACCCTCTCACTTACGTGCTAAGCAGTGGCAAACTAAATGCTACTGGACACCGGTGGTTGGTGGCTTTAGCCACCTATGAATTTGATATACAGTATAGACTGGGTCGCAGCAACATTGACGCTGACATATTGTCCCGTCATCCCCATGATGTTGACTCATTAGGTGAGTGGATGGAGATCCCTCCTCAGTCAGGTGTCAAAGCGATTTGCCAACTCATCCGAGATGATAGCTCTTCCAGTACTCCACACCGATTCGTAGACCAACTAGGAATTCATCCAGATGGGATCCCCGTTGCTTTCTCTGAGTTGTCGTGGTTAGAGTCTGGTGCTTTAGAACAGTTGGCCCTGGCTGAGTTAAGGGAAGCTCAAGACCGAGATTACGTTATTAGTGTTGTCAAAAGAGAGATAGAGACCGGTCAAGTGAGAGACCAGTTTTAACCCTGAGACAGCAGTGGTCGAAATTAATAACCAAAGATAAGGTGCTTTACAGGGTAGTTAACACAAAAAACAAAAAGAAGAGGTCTCAGTTGGTGTTACCTAAAGAATTCCGACTGCTGGTCTTGAGGTTCCTCCATGATGATAATGGTCATCTGGGGGTGGAGAAGACTCTGGAGCTCCTGAAAGATAGGTTTTACTGGCCAAAGATGGGTCTTGACGTGGAAACCTATGTGAAAAACTGCGGTCGCAGCATTGCAAGAAAGACCATCCCACAGAAAGCGGCGACACTGAATCAACTTACCAGTAGTGGGCCCATAGAGTTAGTTTGTATTGACTTTCTATCCCTGGAGCCAGATAGCAAATGGTTTTCAAATGTGTTGGTTGAAACAGACCACTTCACTCATTATGCCCAGGCATATCCAACCAGGAATCAGAAAGCGATAACGGTGGCCAAATAACGGTGGAGAAATTTTTCATCCACTATGGTTTACCGGCTCGTATTCACTCCGATCAGGGACGAGATTTCGAGAGTAGGTTGATACAGGAGCTATGCAGGATGTTAGGCATTTGGAAATCCAGGACTACCCCCTACCATCCCCAGGGTGATCCTCAGCCAGAGCGATTTAACCGGATCCTTTTATCCATGGTGGGCACCCTGGATGATGAGAAGAAACAAAAGTGGAGTCAGTATGTTAGCCCACTTGTGCACACATATAATTGCACCCACAATGAGGCTACGGGATACTCACCGTATTTTCTGTTATTTGGTAGGGAGGCTCGCTTGCCCATAGACATTTGTTCTGGGTTGTCTTCGTCTGACGATGCTGGCACCAGTCAATTGCAGTATGTACAAAAATTAAAGGCTGACTTACAGGCAGCAGATAAGCTGGCATCTGAAGCGGCTTTCAAAAATCACCAGAAGAACAAAAGCCGTTATAACAGTAGGGTGAAGCATCAGGTGTTGGAAGAGGGAGACAGAGTATTGGTCAAGAATTTGGGACTTACCGGAAAGCATAAACTTCAAGATAGGTGGAGTTCAGTGCCTCATATAGTGGTAGCAAAGTTTCCTAATGTGCGGTTGAAACCTGAGGGTGGGACAGGATGGGGAAAAAACATTACATAGGGACCATTTACTGCCAATAGGTGAGTCCGTCAGGTTCCCCCATGTCTATGATAAAGAAAAGTCCTCTCGAAAACCCGTTACCCGATCTGACAGAGGTGTGAGGAGATCAGTTTTTCATACCAGTAGTCCTGTAGACTTACCCAACTCCTCATCTAGCTCAGAAAGTGAGATGTGCTATGGCTATGTTGGGGGTCGGTACAAAGTATTGGACCTTCCTAGAAGAGAGCCTGAACCAATCTGTGGGGATACAGCAGAGTCAGAAGAGTGTGTCTCTTCTGTGCATGAGCAGAGTGATGTAGGGGACGATTTACTTGTTGTGCTGCCAGAAGGGGATGGGGAGCATTCGGGGTCAGTTGTGGATGACCCGTCAGAGTCAGAAGGGGGAGACGATCCTGTTTCAAAAGATTTTGATAAAGCAAACCAGAGTAGTCATCCATACAGACTGAGAAGTAGAGTAGAACCGGCCAGTCATCTCCGTTATGATGCACCAGGAAAACCCACTGACCGATCCATTACATTAGTCCATCGTGGGCTGGTTATTAGGATCAGTTCTAAAGCTTTTGATGTTGAGACAAATCGAACGGGTGGTAAAAGTCGAAATGTTTCTTCAAAATAGTAACATGACCATGTGTTGATTTTAGGGAGTGTTTGGTCTCATGGGGGCATGTAGACCATCAGGAGGGGGAGAATGTAACCCTGTTACTAGAAAACATGTTTTTTGTGTATTTTGTAATATGTGTTGTTGCTTTAAGAGACTCTCTTACACAGGGAGTTCGATTGAAACGCACTTGATCGAACGTGCTTAACAGCATGTTTGTGTGTTGCTGTTATCACCTTGGTTAAATTAGAGTATCTAAGTTTATTCCTCCAATCAGCAGGGAGAGGGGGCGGGACTTAGAAAAGAACGAGGAAGATTGAAAGTCAGTCGAGAGAGAGACAGGATATCATCTGGATAACCGAGGATTTTAGGCTATAAAATCCTAAACGTTGCCAGCGATTATTTCAAAGTAAAAGCAGGAAACAGGGTTTTAGGCCATAAAACCTAAAAGTTTCTTAGGTACAGTCAGCATTTCATCAACATGGAGGTACTACCCATGCTTCTATAGAGTGAATGAGAGAAGAGAGTGACGCATGATGTCGATCGGAGAAACTCAGGATTTTAGACCATAAAATCTGTTTTGTTTCTATCGATATTTATGTTCCTGTTGGTCTAGAGTGTGAGTTCAACATATGTCGTGTGATCAGCCTCGGACTCTGGTCTTTATTTCCCGAAAACCCGTTCGAGTAACAGTGAACTGACAATGTATTGATTGAAGTATATCGGCACGAGATGGATGAAGAATGCCACCAGACAGCCCTGTGAGTACCGGGAACTCATCAGGTCCTCTGGCATCGCGGGACGTAACGTGTCAACCGAAGAACTGAGTTAACTTGCACCTACACAAACAATTTGCTCACATCTGATCATTGAAGTAACACAGATTTTATTTTGTTTGCTCGGCTGAGCGAAGAGGCCTTTGTTTTTTTACTGGCCCCAACGATCGCAAGCATCGAATCAGGCCTGCAACGGGGTGGGTTTCAGGGGTATTTGTGCGTGTATGAGTGAGAGTGATTGTGGATCCACATATTCGTTAATCTGACCAGTCTTAATATAGTATTTCACTGTGATTTTTCTAATCTGAGCTGATTGATACTGTTAAAGTTAGGTTTGTTAAAGGTTGTGCCTAGAAGAACACAATTGTTAGTATTACTTTGAAGTGTTATAAGCTAACGCTACAGAAAATCATTCACGTTACGTGGAAAGGTAAATTCCAGTTTGTGAGAGCCTTCTAAGGGTAAGACAAGGAAAAGGATAAATTAAAGCATATTAGTTGAAAACAAACTATTTCAAGAGAAAGAAATTATTTTTATTTAAAAGCATAAAAGACAGACAACAGGTTGCATTAATCCATTTATTGGGGTTTCTTTTGTTTTATATTTTTCTCCTTTTGTGTTTTGAACTCATTTATTGTTAAAAGCTATACATCTACAGCATTCATACATTTTCCTGGCATTTGCCTACTTGAATTCATATTAATACATCTTTGAATTTCACTCATTTAATTGTGTAGTGTGTTGTGTTCCATTTCCTTGTTTTAATTGTATAGTGAGTATTTGAAGTGAACGTCATTTAACAAGTAATCGGTTAATGATACATTTCCATCAGAAGACAGCTAGACAAAGGATCAATTAGAATTTCGAACTCAGGCCCTTATCAATCCAGTGGTAAAGTGATAAGGGGGCTACATGATGTTACAAAAAGCATTGTAAATGAGGTATAACACTTACTTTAGGTCTCTTGTTAGAGCCCAAGCCACTAGGGCGCAGGGCCCTCTTGTTTTTTTAAGGATTATTCTTCTTCTTATTATTTTTTTTACTTTTCTTTCAGTCGTTCAGGGCTTTTTGGGGCCCTTAACATGCTCAAAAACTCTTGAAAATTGGCACATACGTTGGAATCTGCGGCCATTAGGAAGCTACAGAGGCTGGGACCCGGGCGTGGCACAGGGGCTCTACGGCACCCCCTGGAACACAGGCAGAAAACTCCATGCATTTCTCACACATACTTGCACGTATTCATATGAAACTCGGTACACTTATAGATCTCATCGAGCCGAACAACTTTCACACTGCATGTCATAGGCTCTGCCCAACAGGAAGTTGGCTATTCAGGGCTGTTTAAAAAGCACATGCTCTGGAATTTGATATACTCCTCTGAGGATTTCCAACCGATAGCCACCAAACTCGGTGAACATGATCTCAAGACATTGGGAATGCTAAATTGCAAAGGGATTTTTGAGATCTCGAATGGTTTGCCCGTGGCAAGGCAATGAATTTATGGCGAGAAATGAGAAACAGGAAATGCCTAATAACAGCCACATACATTGTCTGATTTTGATCAAACTTCAGTGGTTTGTTCATTGTATGATGCCGATCTTATAGATGTGACTATTAGGAGTCAAAGTTATAGCGCCACCAACTGGCAGCAGGAAATGTGTAATTTTCAAAATGCTTTGAATTCAGCATCTTATTTTTACTCGACTTGCTTCAAACTTCATCAGAATAATTTCAAAACACGGCCGATGTAAAACTGCGAATTGAATATTGATATCTAAAATACTGTTGCCATGGCAACATGTCAAACTTGAAAATTATTTTCTGGTGATTTTGAGGCAGATAACATGTTTAGAATGCCATGAAACTCAACACACACATCAGTATTAATGATAGCCAGACACTGGCAAAAGCTCATAAATGGGCGTGGAGGAGGCACTCTATAGCGCCACCTTTTGTCAAAAGTGGGGGGGTTAATTTTAGCTACAGACACCAAACTCGGTTCATATATTGTTCTCATCAAGCCGGATAACTTTCTAATTTACAGTCATTAGCTACGATCAACAGGAAGTCGGCTATTTTTATTTTAATGTGGGTTTTTTGAAAAATCAAGCTGTAAATAAATTCATACTCCTCCAAGCAGAAACAAGTAGTTCACACCAAACTTTGTCAACATGATGCCAAGATACTGAAGATGCTAAATTACGAACGGATTTTGGATATTTTGAATGGTGTTGTAATGGCGACTTATTAAATTAACAGTAAAAAAGATAGCAGTAATTTTCTTATCTTTAAAGTGTAGCTTCCAAACACTGCAAAACTTTTTACATACATAGAAATATGGTTAGTTTCATGACTTTACAAAACTCTACAGATAAGAGAAAATTAAAAAAAAAAAAAACAATCAGACATCTGATCACACTCTACCTCTATGAGTGTGAGGGTGAGTGAGGGGGTTGGTGAGAGACAGAGAGAAAGAGAGAGGGTAACTTCATAATAACTGCATGCTATGAATCATTAGGTAAGCATTAGTAAATAGTTAGTTTACCCTTTATAAAGCATTGTCCCAACATTAATAGTCATTGGTAAGTGGTTTAAAAATACAGCTATAAATGCCTTGTTCTTTATTTATAAGGCATATATATATATATATATATATATATATATATATATATATATATATATATATATATATATATATATACATACACATACACACACACACACACACAGTGGGGCAAAAAAGTATTTAGTCAGCCACCAATTGTGCAAGTTCTCCCACTTAAAAAGATGAGAGAGGCCTGTAATTTTCATCATAGGTATACCTCAACTATGAGAGACAAAATGAGAAAAAAAAAAAAATCCAGAAAATCACATTGTAGGATTTTTAAAGAATTAATTGGTAAATTCTTCGGTAAAATAAGTATTTGGTCACCTACAAACAAGCAAGATTTCTGGCTCTCACAGACCTGTAACTTCTTCTTTAAGAGGCTCCTCTGTCCTCCACTCGTTACCTGTATTAATGGCATCTGTTTGAACTGTTTGATCAGTATAAAAGACACCTGTCCACAACCTCAAACAGTCCAGCTCCAAACTCCACCATGACCAAGACCAAAGAGCTGTCAAAGGACACCAGAAACAAAATTGTAGACCTGCACCAGGCTGGGAAGACTGAATCTGCAATAGGTAAGCAGCTTGGTGTGAAGAAATCAACTGTGGGAGCAATTATTAGAAAATGGAAGACATACAAGACCACTGACAATCTCCCTCGATCTGGGGCTCCACGCAAGATCTCACCCAGTGGGGTCAAAATGATCACAAGAACTGTGAGCAAAAATCCCAGAACCACACGGGGGGACCTAGTGAATGACCTGCAGAGAGCTGGGACCAAAGTAACAAAGGCTACCATCAGTAACACACTGCGCCGACAGGGACTCAAATCATGCAGTGCCAGACGTGCCCCCCTGCTTAAGCCAGTACATGTCTGGGCCCGACTGAAGTGTGCTAGAGAGCATTTGGATGATCCAGAAGAGGATTGGGAGAATGTCATATGGTCAGATGAAACCAAAATAGAACTTTTTGGTAAAAACTCAACTTATCGTGTTTGGAGGAGAAAGGATGCTGAGTTGCATCCAAAGAACACCATACCTACTGTGAAGCATAGGGGTGGAAATATCATGCTTTGGGGCTGTTTTTCTGCAAAGGGACAAGGACGACTGATCCGTGTAAACGAAAGAATGAATGGGGCCATGTATCATGAGATTTTGAGTGAAAACCTCCTTCCATCAGCAAGGGCATTGAAGATGAAACGTGGCTGGGTCTTTCAGCATGACAATGATCCCAAACAGACCGCCCGGGCAACGAAGCAGTGGCTTCGTAAGAAGCATTTCAAGGTCCTGGAGTGGCCTAGCCAGTCTCCAGATCTCAACCCCATCGAAAATCTTTGGAGGGAGTTGAAAGTCCGTGTTGCCCAGCGACAGCCCCAAAATATTACTGCTCTAGAGGAGATCTGCCTGGAGGAATGGGCCAAAATACCAGCAACAGTGTGTGAAAACCTTGTGAAGACTTACAGAAAACGTTTGACCTCTGTCATTGCCAACAAAGGGTATATAACAAAGTATTGAGATGAAATTTTGTTATTGACCAAATACTTATTTTCCACCATAATTTGCAAATAAATTCTTTAAAAATCCTATAATGTGATTTTCTGGAATTTTTTTTTCTCATTTTGTCTCTCATAGTTGAGGTATACCTATGATGAAAATTACAGGCCTCTCTCACCTTTTAAGTGGGAGAACTTGCACAATTGGTGGCTGACTAAATACTTTTTTGCCCCACTTTATGTTGATACCTATGCAACATATTAGTGTTCTAAGAATCTTTTTCTAGTTTGTATATCAACATCCGATCCAGTTACATATGCAAATTACCATGCTTGGAGACAAAGAGTCGTAAACTTTCCCTCCAAAAGTTTAAGACACCATTGGCTCTTTGACACCCGAAAGGTGTGACCTCTATAGGAGATAAAGCTCTCTCATCAGTGACCCAAAAGCCAGTCTGTGATTCTTTTAGATTCTAAGAGGATGAGGAGGATGTGAGCTCCTCAGCAACCCTTAAGTTTTTGCGCCAGGCCTTACAGCCTTGACTTTCCATTCAACCAAAAATTATTGGATCTCAGCAGATCTCTTTCTTAGCTCTTTTTCACTTTCTACCTGGGAAGAAACTCCCAATCACCACCAAGCCAGAATAACATCTTTTGGAGTTCATCACCCTTCAAACCCGGAAGAACTCCAACACCACCAAACCTTCAAACCACCAGAACTTTCATCCGAGACTGCATCCAGACACTCGTTCAACGACCAAGGCAATGCAAGTATCGTACATTTAACTAAACGAAAGAGAGGTTTAGTATAAGCGGTAGACCCCATTGTAAAACGGCACTGATGGTTTTTTAACTCAGGTGGTTCTGACTCATTTTCCATAACTGCATTCTCTGCTTTCTCTATTGGCTTCATTCATCCACTTCAAGTCAAGTCAAGTCACTATTATTTGTATAGCGCTTTTAACAATGCAAATTGTCACTGCGTGAAAATGCGCGTTTCCGGGCTGTGCACGTCAGCGCACAAACCCGTAAACGGCACGTTTCCGGCAGTTTCAGTGTATGTGCCCTGGTTTTTCTGATTTCTTGACACGGACAGAAATGGACTCTTTTGTGTGCGGCAGTTTTCCAGTCCGCTCACTAACGCGATAAACCCCCAGACACAGACGGAAATGCTGACGCACTCACTGGTAAATCCACGTATTGTCCTGTTCACAAGCAGTTAAATCTCCGTAAACGGCCAATCATATATCTCAGTAAACATCTGTAAATTACCGTGCACTTAATATATTTTAAAATGCTACTGACCTTCTACACAAAAATGCGTCATATGCACTCATAAAAACAGTAAAGAAAGCCACAAACACAGCAAAGTATCAACAAAACTCAATTTTATTTTTTTCAGCAAATGCAGGACTGCAAACATTTAATAGGACTGCAAATATTATTCAATAAACACAACAGGACTGCAACATTTACAACATTTAAATAATTATTTAGATTGAGAAAAAGATTTTGCAAACAGACACTTCAAGTGAATCATTAAACTGATTAAACAATAAAATATTTGAAGAAAAAAAACAATAAAAAATCATACTAATCAATAACAAACAGTAATGAATACACTTGCAATGGACACTGCAAAGTCAGGGCAGTGATTATCGCTCCATCTCAGACAGTCACACACACATATTCTACAACTCTAATGGCACCATCAAAATGAGAATAAAATAACAAAATGAGAGGGATCATAAACACTCCATGCTATTTTTATTTAGTACTGTCCTGAATAAGCAATTTTAGATATTTACATATACTGAATTTATAAAAACGAAAATGTATAATTTATAAAAATGTTCAAAAGTTTACATACACTTGATTCTTCATACTGAGTCATTACCTGGATGACCCACAGCTGTTTTTATGTTTTGTGATAGTTTTTCATGAGTCCCTTGATTGTCCTGGGCTGCAGGTTCTACAATCTACTTACGCTTAAAATGATTTGGGAAATGCAGCCCAGAGCAGTTCAACTGCCTGCTATTCTTCAGAAAAATCTTCCAAGTCCTGCAAATTATTTGGTTTTCCAGCATCTTCTACATATGTGGCCCCTGTCCAACAATGACTTATGATTTTGAGATCCATCTTTTCACTCTGAGGAAAACTGGAGGATGCATGCACAACTATTATAAAAGGTGAAAACATTCACTGATGCTCCAGAAGGAAACAATACATTAAGAGCTGGGGGTGTAAACTTTTGAACAGGATGATAATGATGAGTAAATAATATTTGTTCTTTTAGTACTGCCCTTCAGAAGCTACATAAAATACTTATTTTTTTATACTTTTCAGACAAAATAAGTAGTTTACTCTGATCACCCAATTCAAATAACTTACACCCTGCGTCTCTTAATGCATTGTGTTGCTTTCTTGAGCATCAGTAAATATGTTTACCTTTTGTAATAGTTGTGTATGAGTCCTTCAATTGTCCTCAGTGTGAAAAGATGGATCTGAAATCATACGGTCACTGCTGGAAAGGGTTCAAATCTGCAAAAGATGCTGGAAAACCTGAGAATGTGCAGGACCTTGAGGATTTTTCTGAAGAAAAGTGGGCAGTTGAACTGCTCAGGACAAACAAAGGACTCATGAAACACTATCACAAAAACATAATTCTGACTTGCAGACCAAGCGCAGACATTTGTTAAATGAAATAGCTCCATCAGGCCAGTCCTAAATAATAATAAATAAATAAAAAACGTATTATTTTGTTTAATAACATAACGCACATTCTGCAATGTGATGTAAACTTTTGACCACAACCGTATGTACTGTATGTGTGAAACAGTGAGTACAGCAGGCTAATTTCAGTGAAATATCAATACCCCTATCATCCTCTGCCATGTCCTTTCTATTTATTTTGTGGAAACTTTCACTGGTGGTTCTGTCACATTTTCACAGTCCTTCAGATGAATGGTTGGGTCTGGGAACAGAGGATCCTGTGAAAAAATAAAATATAATAAAACAAATTTTCTCTAAATACATTGTACAGTTTTCATTGCTTAAGCACAAGCTAGAATGATGAAACATAACATGATAATACAAATGTAATGATAACAGGCAGCTATTTTGTTAGCTGAATTGTACAGCAATTCACGAGTTCTCATATGTGTGGTGACCGGGAGGGAACATATTCGGTTCACTTAGTTTTGGCCATTTATGAAGTCGTGGCCTCGAAATCCTATGTTGAGGGAACAACATCGATTTCTCATATATGTAATCAAACCTGCCTGACCATAGAAACCTGGGATTATCAGAGATGGATAAAACATTTTTATGCATCCCACAGTCTTGTAAATCCGTTTACTGATTGTCTTTTTATTTAATTGTATATTATTAGTAGTATTACATGTACATTATTATTATTATTATTAAACTATAAAATGATATTATTATTATTATTATTATTATTATTATATTAACTGGTTAGGGCTATATTTTTACATTTATTGTTATATATGCTTATTTCCCCTCTCAATTTGTGTATCACTTTACCTAATTAATGTTCTGTATAATTATGCTAGTGTTGCATAATTATGCTAGCAGTGCAAAAACTGTAAAGGCCTGACAATTATGCCAATAAAATTTTGACAATTTATGATTATATTTACACCGGTAGGTGACGATAAATTAGTGTGCTGTGTTTTAATTTACAATGAAACTACGCAAATGATTCATTCATCAACAAAACACTATAGTATTTATAATTATAGTCTATTAATTAGCTGAAATATATGTTAAATTCAATCTTTAAACTGCACTTCCAGTAAAAATTCCCACAAGTCATATAACATAATCAAAGCTTTATTGGCATGTCGAGCATTTACAGTAGGCTATTATTTACAAAACTATTCAAACGTTAAGTAAAGGGGAAAAAATCGTAGACATAACAATGAATATAAAAATATAACCAATAGTAATAATAATATACACATTTTATGGAAAAAAGATGATCAGTTCATGGAGTGGAATGGATAAAAATGTTTTCTGGTAGGCCTATTTTTTATGTGCTTTATGTAACATTTATTCATGATAAACTTCTTTCGAATGCTGTCTACATCATGTGCAATACAGTCACTAGGCCTACTTCATTAAGAATAGGAAAAAATCTAAGCTAGTCAAAGTGCTATCTTGCAGATTTAGTAACTGAATAAAATATAAGATAACCTGGGTAATTGAATGGTATTCAAAAAATATTTCTGTGTGCAAATTACCTGATTGATGACTGTTCTTTTAAGAGCAGTTTTCCAGAAGAATGGCAGCATTGACAGACCTAAAACATAATTTATATTATACATTAAATCACATTATAATAAACAAAATACATTGTAGATTTCTACACTTAAGCTAGAACACTGGCATGAACAAAAGTGAAATTAATGCTGCACTTTGAAAATTATGATATGTTAACAAATGATATTGCTAAGACGCACCATTTCTCCTCCGAGGCTGTCTCAGGTGAATCCAGTGAAGTCAGCTGCAGTGTTTCGGGTCTCTGAAAACAGTTCAGGGGAATGTGTCTGCAGATTTTGTCAATGGGGAATATGTTAACAACTAAAGCACGCTAGCTAAACTAACATTAATTAATACATATGTACATTTTACTAATAGCTAACTTTTTTTTTTTTACTTTTTTAAATTTACGTTACGTAGCAGTAGATAAGTAAGTTACAAGTTAACTTACCACCTTACCATGATAGCTAGACTAATTTTAGAACATAAACCCACTCAAATATAACGTTATACATTAAAACACTTAATATTATGTTTTGGTAAATAGACTACTTAAAATGTTTCTGTAAATTCTCCCTTACTTTCTTCTGACATAAATCTCTGAAAACACTCGACGGCTGTCACTTCGCGCTGACTGAAGGCCGCTGAAGCGGGTAACAAACAGCTCGAAACAGCACCGGGCTAGAAATACAGTTTGAAATAAATGATATAACATGTTATGTCTGATAAACATGTTATTTGAATGGTTTTGTGTATGCATACTAACCTTCGTCTGAGGTAAATCTCTCAGAAAATCAGCGGACGCAGCAACGGAGCAGCTGAAGCGGGAACAAATGGCTCGAAACAGCACCGGGCTAGAAATACAAATTAAAAATATTACAACATCGAACAACTTTTGATGTTATGTTCTTGTAAACATGTAATTTAAAATTGTTTTATATATTCACACTTACCTTCGTCTGAGGTAAATCTCTCATAAAATACCGGATGCTGTCAGCGCGCACAAAAACTGCAGTGAGGCAGCGGGGGAAGGGTAAGAACAGTGATGCTCGGAGGAGTTGATTCCAAAAAGATTCCATTCATGGGCGCCAAGAATTGCGAGTCTCGGGTGATTCAGCTCCAAATGCGAGGCCTGAAATGTCCGTGTGTGATATTACTGTGTTCATTACCTCGATTACCAAACTATAACAAACCCCGAGATTCAACACTACTCGTGAATGTGTGGATTTTTATTAATCTCACTCAAATTTTGTGATTCTGTTAATCAAAAGACTAATTTAAATTCATTCAATTCGGATTAATTTAAACTTGCCTACAGATTTAAAAATGACTGGTTGATTAATTTTTAACTGATAAACACCACAAAAAACACAACAGTTCTTGCTCCTTATGACAATTAACCATGGTACATAAATTAAAAAAAAAACATGGTTATTGTAGTTAAAAACGTGTATTTGTAGTAAAACTGTGGTTATACAAATATACAAATATGGCAATCAATCTGCAAAAAAAGGTAAATACACTTTTACTATAATAAAACCCTGGGTTATTTATAAGGGCTGGTATACTGGAAATCTCTGAACACGTCTAGTGTGTGCGATCAGACATATCCCGTATCTGAAAAACTCAGTGCATCTCAAGTGTATGGACGTGTATGGGACTCAGCACACTCGGCCTGGGAAATTTTCGTACACGGGTCGTGCACCTTAAGTTTCACTGAAATTTCCATTGTCTGATTTATCCCGGAAATTAGTCTTTTCATGCAGTGTGTGTCAAAGCAGCTTTACATCAGCTTGATATAAAGCTGGGTGGCTTTATATCAGCTTTACAATATTTAGACGGGGAAATAGTTTGTCGAAATAGTGTCATTCTCCTCTGGCCAGACAAAATCAGCAGTTTAAATCTAGGCTAAAGCAGAGTCAGATTGTGCAAAGGAATCATCTGGTTCTTGTGGTCTTGTCCCAATGGCCGTCTAGGAGACAGGGTCTTCACTGGGGATCAGTCTCTGGAGCTTTTCTAGTTGTTCTCATCTCCGCTGACGTTCAGGTTTGTAGAGGTCATCTCTAGGTGCTGATCCACCATCTGATCTGGATACGGACTGGATCCGGGTGGCTGCAGTGACCATCTGATCTGGATACAGTCTGGATCTGGGTGGCTACAGTGACCTCGGAATAAGAAAGAAACAGACTAATATTAGCATAGATGCCATTATTCTAACGATGTAACACGTACATTGGGTGTTTTGGGAAGTGTTCCCGGTTCCGGTTGACCTAATTAATGCAGCCTAACAATCCTGTAACGGATTTGAATTATAGAAATGCGATAGTGTATTATGTGTAAGCCAGGTTAAAGAGATGGGTCTTTAATCTAGATTTAAACTGACAGAGTGTGTCTGCTTCCCGAACAGTGTTAGGTAGATTGTTCCAGAGTTTGGGCGCTAAATAGGAAAACGATCTCCCGCCTGCAGTTGATTTTTATATTCTAGGTATTCTCAAATGGCCAGAGTTTTGAGATTGCAGCAGACGTGAAGGACTATAGTGTGATAAGAGCTCACTCAAATACTGAGGTGCCAAACTATTCAGGGCCTTATAGGTAATTAACAAGATCTTAAAATGTATACAATGTTTAATAGGGAGCCAGTGCAGTGTTGACAGAACTGGGCTAATGTGGTCATACTTCCTGGTTCTAGTAAGAACTCTAGCTGCTGCATTTTGAACCAGCTGGAGTTTGTTTATTAACCGCGCAGAGCAACCAGCCAATAAACATTACAATAATCTAGCCTCAAGGTCATGAACGCGTGAATTAATGTTTCTGCATATGACATTGAGAGCATAGGTCGCAATTTTGATATATTTTTAAGATGGAAAAATGCAGTTTTATAAATGCTAGAAACATGTTTTTCGAAGGAAAGATTTCTATCAAAAACTACGCCTAGGTTCCTAACTGATGACGAAGAATTTACAGAGCAGCCATCAAGTATTAGACAGTGATCTAGGTTATTACATGCAAAAGTTTTTGGTCCAATAATTAACACCTCTGTTTTTTTCAGAATTTAGCACTAAGAAATTGCTAGTCATCCAGTTTTTGATATCAACTATACATTCCGTTAGTTTTGCAAATTGGTAAGTTTCATCAGGTCGCGACGAAATATAGAGCTGGGTATCATCAGCATAACAGTGAAGCTAACACCATGTTTCCTAATGATATCTCCCAAGGGTAACATGTAAAGTGTGAAAAGTAAGGGGCCAAGTACTGAGCCTTGAGGTACTCCATACTGCACTTGTGATTGGTATGATACCTCTTCATTTACTGCCACAAATCGATGGCGGTCAGATAAGTACGATTTGAACCATGCCAGTGCACTTCCTCTAATGCCAACATAATTTTCTAGTCTATTTAAAAGAATGTTGTGGTCGATAGTGTCAAACGCGGCGCTAAGATCCAGTAGCACTAATAGAGAGATACAACCACAATCAGATGATAAAAGCAGGTCGTTTGTAACCAGTGTTGGGCACATTACTTTAAAAAAGTAATTAATTGTAGTTACTAGTTACTTCTCACAAATAGTAACTGAGTTAGTAACTGAGTTACATCATTATAAAAGTAACTAATTACCAGGGAAAGTAACTATTGCGTTACTTTTTTAAAAAAACTGTTCAAATGTCAAATAACTTGGATGCCCCCAATATTAAATGTTAAATTAATGAAATGTACTCTAAATAGAATAAATTATTATTATAAAATAATCTACACTATTTACATTAATCTACACTATTTATCCATTGACACTTAGCATCAATCAGCCAAGCTTTATAATATGATATTATGATAATTTAGCATTATATGATGATAGAACTTTAGTAATTAGAATAACCAAGTATGAATCCATATTTGTCATGTTGACTGAACTTAGGACTGGTGGTGGTGCTTAAGATGTTGTTTGTCATTTAGTGTTTCTATAAAAAAAAAAAAGGGGGAAAAATTATGATAACAAAACTACTACGAATTCTACTACTAATAACAATATAAAACGTGCTAAGGATTAATGAGCTGCTGGGTTCATGAATATTAATCACGTGGTCTGCGTTCGCTGGAATTGATTTGCTGAAATCAAGACAGGGATGATAATAGGTTAGCGCCAGCCAATGAGATTGTCGTTTGCGCATTAGCTCCACCCACTACCAGAGAACCCGGAAGCTCTTAAAAGCTGAAGAATTCCACAGGAACTCCGTTATTTTGACAGGAAAATACAACAAAGAATATCGTTTACATGTAGTGCGTCAATTTTTCATGTTATGAAAGACTCTCTCTCTGTATCTTTCTTTGTGTGTGTGAGACAAAGCAACGGCGAGCTGTGCGCCTTCACACTAGAGTTTACGGTACGTCAAATACAACTACACTGCGCATTCATTCAGATGAACTGAAAAATAAAATTATAATAATATTATAAGAAATTATAGTAACGCCACATTTTATTGTCAGTAACGGTAACGGCGTTGTAACGGGGGAGACAGTAATTTATTTGATTACTCGTTACTGAAAAAAATAGCGCCGTTAGTAACGCCGTTTATTTATAACGCCGTTATTCCCATCACTGTTTGTAACTCTAATGTGAGCAGTCTCAGTACTATGTTATGGTCTAAAACCTGACTGGAAATCCTCACATATATCATTTTTTCTCTAAGAAGGAACATAGTTGTGATGATACTACTTTTTCTAATATCTTTTACAGAAAAGGGAGATTCAAGATCGGTCTGTAATTAATTAATTCTTTGGGGTCAAGTTGTGGTTTTTTAATGAGAGACTTAATAACAGCCAGTTTGAAGGTTTTTGGGACATATCCTAATGCCAATGATGAGTTAATAATATTCAGAAGAGGATCTATTACTTCTGGAAGCACCTCTTTTAGGAGCTTAGATGGAACAGGGTCTAACATACAGGTTGTTGGTTAAGATGATTTAACAAGTTTATACAATTCTTCATTTCCAATAGAAGAGAATGAGTGGAATTGTTCCTCAGGGGATCTATAGTGCACTATCTGATGCGATACTGTGGCTGACAGCTGCATGGTTACAATTTTATCGTAAATAGTTTCGATCTTGGAAGTAGTTCATAAAGTCATTACTACTGTGCTGCTGGGTAATGTCTGCTCCTGCTGATGTTATATTTTTTGTTAATTTAGCCACTGTATAGAATAAATACTAGGGGTTGTGTTTGTTTTCTTCTAAAAGAGACGTAAAGTAAGCAGATTTAGCAGTTTTTAAGGCTTTCCTGTTGGAGAGAGTATTTCCCCGCCATTTAGCTCCTTTAGCTTTAGCTCCCCTTTTGTATGTACGCGTAAGTGTATGCATTTTTTTTGTTTGTTTGTTAGACTAGTGTGTGTTAGTGTTTAGTTAATAAAACTCTTGTGCACAAAATACATGAGTTTCTGATTATGCCTTGCAAATTAATGTCATTTTACGATTTTGATCCTTACTACATGCTCTAATGCATTAATACTTAGGAAAATATTTTCTGTGACCACAAAAATATCCTTTCTTAGAGTTGATATGAATTTACACGGAATGTTCGCTGGACGAACAGATTAGTTGATGGCAATTTAATTCTGCTATAGTTACTACTTGCTGCTGATAAAAATAATTGTAATTAATCATAAGCAAATGTAATTATTTATATACATTTTCCTTTTGTGCTAATTTGCTACATAAATGGTGGAGAACGGTGGCAATCGTTTAAACATTATTTGCAAGCGGACTCAGTATCAAACTTGTGTGTTTGTCTAATAAATTTTATTAACGTCTTACACATGCAGTTCCTGATAAAATCAGATAGACTATAGTTTGAATGCACCTTACTACGAGCAGTAGAAACTTTATCAATGCTATAAGGCATGTTTAAATCATACGATAAGGAACTAACCTGATATTAGCGAAGAAATCCTAATTTCTGTTGTTAGTAGAGCGTAAGCCTTCTCTGACGAAAAATCTCAGATTAGCAGCCCGCATAGATGGTACCAGACTAAATCAATCTGATCTTGGGCGAAGAAATCCCCATTTCAGCTTTAAATGTGTAAGTCTTTTCTGACGAAGAAATCTCAGATTAGAAGCCCACATAGGCCTGGTTTCACAGACAGGGCTTAGACAAAACCAGGATTAGGCCATAGTTCAATTAGGACATTTAAGTAACTTTTATAAACGTACTTAGAAAAAAAAAAAAAAAAAAAAAACACATTTCTGGTGTGCGTCTTGAGACAAAACAAAGGCACTGATATATTTTAAGATCAGTCAGTGCAAGTTTCTTTCAGTTGAAACAGCTCAGACTTACATTTTAGTCTTGGATTAGGCTTAAGCCTTGTCTGTGAAACCGGGGGATAAATTAATAAATTAATCCGATCTTGGGCAAAGAAATCCCCATTTCAGCTTTAAATGTGTAAATCTTCTCTGATGAAGAAATCTCAGATAAGCGGCACACATTAATCTGTGTGGCGAAGAAATCCCACTTGCAGTGATATTAAAATTGGGTGACGAAGAAATCTTGCTTCAGGATATTAAGTTAAATTGTGATTTGAGCGATGTTCCTCATCTCCCAGAGTTAAGGCCTTCTTGTAGCCATCGTGTATCATTGTAGTCACTGAAGTGATGCAATTGAATAGCGAATTAATAGTCTAATTCTAGTTTAGCTAACTAGTAATTTGCCAAGGCCTGTGAAGTGAATGTGCTGTTTTGATTTGTGAAAGAAGTTGTATGCGATACCTCATAACTGACTGCGCGTGAGTTCACATGCATGTTTACAGCAGTGCAAGTTCTGCTCCACTTGCGCGTGTTGTAAGCTTGCATCGGTCTCTTAGCAATGTCTGACTACAGGAGTTGAGAGCAGCCTCTTCCGGTTCAATCTGATAACAGCACACAGACCCTTGTATAAACAAACAACTGAGTTTAGCCAAAGCTAACTCTCTTAGCAGCCGCACAGGTATTTAAGCTAAGCCCTTTACCTCAACTGTTAGCTGTTAGCATCCGACTAACTGACACTGTGTGAGTGGAAAGTGGAAAGTTTGAACCACTCCTCCTCTCTCTCTTCCCCTCACTCTTGGTTTCACTTCCTGTTTGTGCTATCACCTTCTATTTAGACTCAGTTAGGTCGGTCCCTCTCCACACACTTTGGTTCTATTTGTGTTATTTTTATTTTGACTGTATTATACCTCTTTTTGATTTTATTTCATTAATATACCTTTGTTTAGCTTGAATGTACCAATTCAGCTAAGTTGATTTTAATTAAATATGACATTTAATTAAATCAATTTGTTTATTTATTCTTCCTTTTAGTTTCCTGAAGCTATTAGGACATTTTCAGTTTACCTATACCCTATTGTAGTTATTTGACCATCACCATCTTCCCTCTCGGTATAGGATTAGAGCAGTTCTAGGAACTGTTGTCCCCTTAATGAGCTGTACAGGTTACTAGTAGCCTAATTCCTGTCTCTTCTATACCCCTCCTTACTCCTTAGCACCAGACCCCTGAGCAGACTAGAAACACTTTCTAGTGTCTCTGATTATTTATCTTGAGGTGTCCCTGCTAGTGTAGCTAACAGTCTCCCAGTAAAACTATAGCAGGGTCATAAAACTCCCAGGGTTTTATAACCATGCTACATTCCTTTGAACAAGTGATAACTGCTTAGTCATATCTCCTAGCTTAAACTAAATAAAGAAAGCCCTTCATTCTCCCTCTGTCTCTTCCTGATTTTATTTCAGTTTTGTTTATTTGATACCTTCATAGTGACCAAACCTGTGAGCATCAGTGCTTTGAGTAATAGTTTGACCACACGTATAGCCCGGTCATTAGTTGACCCCTGCTTACAGCCCCGTCAACAAAGTTACTCAAACCCTCTCCTTGTGTTCTTAGCACGCTACCTCACTAGCTGCCTCTCACCAGCTATTCATACCTTACACGGCCTACAGAGCCGTTCCCCATACAGATAGCTTAACAGCTCTGTATGTAGTTGCATTTGCCTTCTGCCTCTCTCTCTGGTGTTCCCCCAAGTGTGCCAGTGTGTCATAGACATTCCACAGACATCCAGCCCTGCCAGCTCACCAGGACCACCTGGAAACCTGGCAGAGCACTGTGATGGACCTCCTTCAGCCCAAAACAGCCAACGACCTGCAATGGCAGAGAAAGGAACAGCGAGACTGTGACACGAGTGGACACCTGACACCCAGCCCGAACCACCAGGAGCTGACTAGCATCATCTTCTCCTTGGCCCACACCCTCAAGGGCCTCAGACAGGAGGTAACCGAACTGAACCTGCAAGTCACAGAGTTCTACAGGGAACTGACACCCGCTTAGCGAGAGACGGCACAGAACGGATGCAAAGAAAATTACAGAATGGTGCAACAGAAGGAAATCACCAGTCTCCAGGAGGCTCTAACAGCTGCTGGACACCAAGCGCAGCTGAAAAAAGCCATCAGATAGGACTTGGAAAGAGAATGGTTTTACACAAAGTCACTGTTAAAAACAACGTATGTGGAACTTAATGAGAGAGCCACCAGAGCTAAGGCCTTAGAAGGCCATCTGCATTCAGCCAGGGCTGAAGTCCAAACCCTGACTCAGCAATTCTGCAACATTAAAGAGGAGCTTGACATGTTCCAGAAAGAACTGAAACAGTCCTACAGACTGTGCATGGACTCAAGTAAAAGTCACTGTAGGATATCAGAGCGAATCAGACAATTTAAGATTCAATCAGATTGGTGTTAGAACCACCAAAACAGCCACATTCCACAGAGAGGCCCCAAGGCTGCAACAGGATGCCATAAATCAGACTCCTAGCTCCAGCCCGTCTGAAGAAAACCTTACCAACAATCCTCTTTCACAGAACAGCTTGCAACATTAAAACAAAAGGAACACTTATTGATAAGTCCAATGAAGGAAGGAAAGTGTAAAATTTGGGGCAAGTAATCAAGACTGATGGTCAAAGAGATGGCCGTCACATGTGTTCCACGATAGAAATCACAGCTTCTCTCATCTCCACATAGAAGAAAGATCAGACTGAAATTCCTTTGTCCACAGAGTCGTTTCCATATGCACCTAAAATCATCTTAAAAGGACTTATGAGCAACTAATGAACTCCATATTATGTATGTAACCCACACAATTGATTATCATGTTTTAATCACATATTATGTATGTATTTTAATAACTAGGGAATAGTTTAAGAGTCCATATCCTTGTTTGGTATGTATGAGTTTGAAAAATCATGCTTTAAATGTTTCTTCCAATCAATTCTTTGTCAAATGTACCATAGTCTTGTTAGAGAAATCATGTCCAAAATTGTACTCTGTAAGAGCGGGAAAATTTGGACCATATGACTGATAAGATAACATGTTAGATTTATGAATGGGGAGGAGAAACATACAACACCACGAGCCAAGATCATTTCTAATTGGTCAACACGTCCAGATAGGATGGTTTAGAAGCCAAGTTTAAATACTCAGGACACCTCTTGGTTCCCTCTCTTAGCTCTTAGCTCTCTTAGCTCTTTTGGCTCTCTTCCTCTGCTTCTCTTCTTCTTCTCTTTTGCCACCGCGTTTTGACGCTGCTCTTTGAGTGTGCTCTGGCCTACGTGCCAGCTGCCAACACAATGAGAAGAAAACCCACCTAGTCTCGTTACATCCTTTTATTCTTTTACTTTAATTTCTTGTCTTTCCGTGAGAGTTTTGTTAAGTTAAGTTTGCCGCAAAGTCCAGCTTCGACTGCACCCGCTCAAACTTCAACCAGACCAACTCCGCATCAAGAGCCAACGCCCAAGACATCACTACGAAAGACCACTGAATTCAGCCAATCAGCAACCTCGGGAAACCCCTTTCTCCAAAGATGACAAGGACACCAGGGAATTCCTTAAGGCAACACAAGCAAGTACAACCTCCAGACTTTTGCTGAGTCGGTGCAGTTTAATATAAATTTTAGCCTCATTGAGAAACTCAATGCGAGGGTCAAATGATTGATGGTTCAGGTCTATAGGCAATTGCACATATTGCTGTAAACTTGGGATTTCACATTTTCATTCTGTAAACTCATCCTTTCCTCACTTTCTCTTTCTGCAACGTGTGAATGTGTGTGTTCGTGTGTTAGATTAGATTAGTTTACATGTCTTAGGTTTATATAAATAAAGTCTTATTAATATTGAAAAGAGAAGTATCTTGTGTTTTGTGCTTACAAGTTAATGTCTTAATCTGCCAATCTTGTTACTGTGCTATTAAATAGTGTGTTCACTATATTTTGGATTTTAATATCCAGTGCAGAGTTGATGTTATACGGCTCGTTCAGTGACTCGCTGCCGACTCAGTGATCAGCCGTGAAACAGTGATTCTGTTCAAATTCCCTATAAAATCATAAATGAT